>JAKCOX010000099.1:1397119-1597767 GCA_022605575.1 Laterallus jamaicensis coturniculus | reverse complement strand
CTTACACTGCAGGAGACTTCTCTTGATTACATCAGGAGTTGAATATGAGCTGTGAGAATGCCCTTCACCTTAGATGAAAGCACAGAGTGGGAATATTATTTCAATTACAAGCTCAGCAGTTTCACAAGTGTTCCTTTTTCAGCAGAAGTTTTCACTGTGTTCATTACCCTCTACTATTCCAATCAAATGCATAATGAAACCACCAGAATAGATTTGGAGTTAAAGCAACAGAACAATGGCAAGTTTAATGTGAGCTATTCTTTACTCTTCAGTGAACGACTCAAATTTGGGTAGAAATTAAATTTATCCATTGAAACTTTTTTGTCCTTTTTTGCCTTCCCTTAAAATGGTGGTCATGTTACTTCTAGTGACAGGTCAGTCCTATGAGAATATGGTGACTGAGATCATGTCAATGGGCTATGAACGAGAACAAGTAATTGCAGCGCTGAGAGCCAGCTTCAACAATCCTGACAGAGCCGTGGAGTATCTTTTAATGGTGAGCAGTTTATTTTACCTGCACTTTGTTCTTTTATGTTTTATTGAAGAATAATTTGAACTTTGATTTACTTGTTATATTGAATATTGTCCAATCAGAGTAATAACATGTTCATAGATGTACAGTATCTCTAAGCAGAGCATCTGGAAGGCTGAGATTTGGATTGAGGGTCATAATATGTTACATGAAATACTGAAGTCATCCCAGCTATAATTTCTTTGCTTTTACTCTCTGTTGACATGTATGGCATGCTTTGGCAGGGGGGTTGGACCTGATGATCTCTTCAGGTCCCTTCCAACCCCTAAGATTCTGTGATTCTGTGATATATAGGTAAAGTATGTCCAGTTACAGTGGTAGTTTTAGCTGCCAATGATTAGGTCAAGAAATGATTTTATATCACATCTTAGAGCATTAGCTGTATTTTTTATTAGTATCTATAACATCACAAAGACTTTTTAAAGTTCCAGTTAATTGTTCTTACTAATAAGGCAGTGTTCTTAATACTTCTGAAATAGAATGGTTTCATGGTTTTTTGAAGTGTGCCTAATTTAACTGGTGTTTTAAGCAGTGTTTTGGGGAATAAACAATTTCTCATCTGATAATTATAGTTTGAGGGATGAAATAACTTCAGTGGTGTGGGAGAAAATAGATTTCTGAGTAGCTTCACTTTAATGTAAGTCTTGTGAGTTGTTTAGAGGCTTTCGGGGTTACTTCTCATTGTTTACCTGAATCTGACAGGTGAATTGTAATGGCCAGAGAATCTGTCTGGAACCCTGTTGCTAAATTAGTATTTCTGGTACATTTAGTCTTCTCTCTAGCATACTGTTTTTTCACTATTATGTTTTTCATTGTCACAAATCTGAACTTATTAAAATATTTTATCCAGATATATTGAACTAGTTCCTGTATAATATATGCAGATTTAGTTCCTGGTAGCTTGTTAAATATATGCAGATTGAATTCCTGATAGATTGTTGAGAAAACTGGCATCTACCTCCAGTTGGTAAAGTTGTTATAAAAGTTGTTATAAAAGTTGTTATAAAAGTTTTTCTTCAGCAACTACAACTAAAGTCACTGGCGTGCTTGCTGCCTAACTGTAACATACCTGAAAGCGTTGGAAAGAAAATGTCAAGTTATGTATGTTTAAAGCATAGCTGTTCCTTAAATAATCCCTGAAGATTCCACTTGTCTGTGGCTCACAATAGGAACTCTTCAGTTTTCACAGATGAGGATCTAAAAGTAACCCTGTGTCCTTGAGCTGTGGTCATGGAAGGAGGTCTCAATTCCAGAAGATGCTTTTATTGTGCCCCAGACTCATATTTGGAGGCATTTAGATTCAGAACTCATTTTGACAGAACGATTTCCTATCCTTTGTTAGGAGAGACACCTTTCCTCCCAAGAGCCAAACCATTGGTTAGAGACTCTTCGTTTGGAAATTTTTTGGAAGTACTTCTTTAGTGTGAGGATGGTCAAACACTGAGCAAGCTTCCTTGAGTGGTGGTTGATGCCCCATGCCTGTCAGAATTGGAGGCTTTTGGGCAATGCCCTTAACATGTTTTACGTTTTGGTCAGCTCTGGAGTGGTCAGGCAGTCGGACTAGCTTGCTTTAGGTTTAGGATCCTTCCAAGTGGAACTACACTGTTGTAAATGTGCACGTTGCTTGGGCTAGGCATGATGTGATTACTGCCCTGTGGAGAACAATGTTACCTAAAAACTGCTCTGGTGCTTAGTTAAAGAGTGAACAGTTGTTAAAACCACCATAAGACAAAAATGGCCTTTCTGCTCTCCATGCAGTGTTAACATTCAAAATCAATTGCATGTGACTTGATACTGTGCTTTAGTCTGTTGGATAGCTGTGTGGAAAAGGGGCATACTGCTCACTTGGTCTTGTCTGATTATAATGGTACGCAGTCCCAGTTATTTAGAGGGTGATACTTCAGACTTCCATCACCTTAACTTACGAGTTAAGGTGATGTTCAAGATGACAAACAATCTCTACATAAATTTAATTGGAGTAGTTTCCACAGTGCTTTCATTCAGGAGCAAATGTAAGGTTTAAGCAAGCATATGCTATTTGATTTGGGCACAGATTGCAGTGCCAACACATGCCTGTGAGTAGGTGAAATCAACCAGTAATTTTATGAGATTAACCTGAGTTCCTACATTATACTTAGCTGCTCAGAAATGACTGGTTTGATGGGAAAAGGTATTTAATCAGTGCTCTATGAGGCACTGGTAAGAGTTACCTCTTAATTACATCATGAATTAAATTTTCTTCTCCCTCTGTGGAGGGAGGGGTGTGTAGCAAGCTGACCAAGCCATATAGTTGTAATGAAATCTGCAGCAGGCAAAACTTGTATTTATTTTTCTGAGCGACTTAAATGTGGACTTGGTGATTAAGTGATTTATACCTTGATGTGCTTCTTATTTTCCAGATAATTCACAGTTTTGCCTGGAGCACTGTCAAGGTCTCCCTTTCTAGATGTAGCCTTTATATTAGCTGTGTATATGTCCTTTCTCTTCAGCTGTAGTGATGAACGAATCGTGAAGAACATGTGATAGCAGGATTTTCAGCCTATATTATCTACCACTGATTCCTGTGGTGGATTTGCCAGACTTCTTCATTGTCTGGTTGCACTCAAGTTTTGGGATTATTTCCACCTAGTCTGTTCCTGATGTTTTGTGGTTCCCAAGCTGCAGTGTGCCTTTTTCATTTGAGGCAGGTGAAATATATTTACTTTTACCAGTGCTGATGCCTTCCCAGACTGATCTGAGTTAAATATACTGGAAGACTGTAGAAAAATGGAATTTTTGATGCCCTGGAATCAGTGTTGTTCATCCCCCTGAGCAATTAGTTTTCTATATGAAGTGGCTTGCACATAGAAAATAAACAGCATGAAAATTAACTGGGTTTTTTTAACTACTAATGTTTGGCAACATACAGGCCTTTTCACATTTCAGGTACTATAAATGACAACTCTCATGGTGTACCGCATTGAGGAAAGAAGTCCAAAGTGCCATGTTCTTATATCTCCTCTTAGTTTCTTGCCAGATTGTATGGCATCTATAATCTCACTATTAGCATTGTGTACTACAATTCTGTTTCTGTCATATGAGTCTACTTGTATAACACTATAACAGGTTGGCACAGTGTATTTAGTTTAACTTTCTCATTCATATTAAATATCTTCAAACAGCATTCAAAGCAAGTATTTGTTTGTGGAATAAAATGTCTTTTAAACGGATGCAGTGTGTGCTTTACCTCTTTGCTATACAAACCATTTAGTTTTCTTGTCAAAAAGCTACTTCTCTTTTCACAGTAGTCTCTTCCAGCTGTAAAATGTGAACCCTTCACAGGATATTGCTTTGTATGCAGTAAAAGCGTTACTGTTTGTTCCTTCATTTTGAAAACTAAATAATACATGCAGTAAACCAAATATCTTTTAGCATTCTGTAGGTAATTATGTGAACTGTGGCTTTAGGGTATACCTGGAGATAATCAGGCTGTGGCTGAACCCCCTCAAGCAGCAAGCACTGGTGCCTCTCAGTCTTCAGCGGTGGCAGCAGCAGTAGCAACTATACCTACAACTACTAGCTCATTAGGAGGTAAGAAAGGTTTTACTTGAGAGGATGTAATAAACATGTGTATTTAAACATTCTCTTCTTCAGTGAATTTTAAGTTCCTGGTGCTTGTGAACCAATCAGAGTGAACTGGGTAAGGGATGTAACATGGAAATTCAAAGTCTGTTATTTGCCTGGAACAAATGGCTTGTATGTGGATACATCTGGAATAAAGCATGAAATTTCTAAAAATGCTGTGAAGTTGCACAATTCCTTTGATGTGGTATTGTGGATTTAAATGTAAACCCACAAATTTGGAGGGGATTGTCTTTTCTGTCAATTAAACTGTGGTTTCCTACTTCATGGCTAACAGTACTGGCAACTGTGACTACACTAACACATTTGTGGCTTCAAAGTTGGAGTATCAAGGGAGAAAGCTGCAATAAAGCTGTGAGGTGTAGCACCTGAGAAACCTGTCCATGACCTAGGATGACTCCTTACTTGTAAGTGCAGCACTGGACAGTTTTTGGTGCCTGCTGAAGAGAACTCTCTTAAAGAGAAGCAAATATGTGAAAGGATCATATTGAAGGAGTAGGAAAGGCCTGCCTTAAACTGTGGCAGAGATGGTGCTTGAGGTGTAATTAATCCTTGATAGAGACAAGGCTCTTAAACATACAGGTAATAGTGACAGTCACACATGACATCACCCATAAAGAGAGAATGAGGGACAGGATATTTCAGAGCACTGAGGCACTGCTGTATGCAAGACAGTACCTAGCAGGAGAGCATATATATAAGAACAGAACTGACCTTTTGCAGGAGGTAGAGAACTCCATTGTAGGCATAGAGGTAAGACAGTAGGTATGCAGAGGTGAGACGTAAGGAGATCAAGGACAGAGGGCAGTTGAATCTTAGGAGAAGACTGGGTGAAAATGCATTGTTTAATCTTAGTATAAAGAATTCTTGCTTCAACCTAGAGTAAGTTAGCCTGAGGAAGCTGTTACGTTCTGCAGCGAGGAGTGTGTTGTCCCCTTTCTTGTTTCTATCTGCAGTTATAGTGTAGGTTATGTATATTATTAAGAATCTTGGTAGCTTTTTAAAAAACATATTATCTCATTGATTTTTCAGGACATCCACTTGAGTTTTTACGAAATCAACCTCAGTTCCAGCAGATGAGACAAATTATTCAGCAAAATCCTTCTCTGTTACCAGCATTGCTACAGCAGATTGGTCGGGAAAACCCTCAACTACTGCAGGTGAATCTTAAAATGTCACAATGATGCTGATGACTGTTATGTGGCTCTACAAGAAAGGGCTAGGTTGATATTAGCTGGGATAGTGTGTTAATAACAGTTAAAATGCTCTATTTTTGGCTTTTCAGCAGTTGTTCACTTTACAAAACACATTTTCTGCCTGATTAGTAATGAGTCTTGAGTTGCAGAGAGCATCATGAAGCTGGAAGGGTCACTGCAATTGAACCAAAACAGAAAATTGCATTTCTTATGATTAGATTTCATAATTTTTTTCTACTTTTTAGATATTCTTTTGACTACTTAAGTCACTGAAAAGTAAATATTCTTAATTGCCTGTTGACTGGTTTAAATAGCTTTATTTCTTCTATTTTCCCATGCATCACAGCAAATAAGCCAACACCAGGAACATTTTATTCATATGTTGAATGAGCCAGTTCTTGAGTCCCGCCAGGGCTTAAGTGGCAGTGATGATGGTGCCAGCACTGGAGGCGTTGCTGAAGCTGGAAATGGTCATATGAACTACATTCAAGTAACACCTCAGGAAAAAGAAGCTATAGAAAGGGTGAGCTTTTCTTTTGTGAAATTTGTGTGGCTTTAAGTCTAGGTGGTTGACTGGTGCAAGTTTAAGACGTGCCTGAATTTACACTCTGTTTCTGGTCAGTAGTTCTGAGTAATTTTTGATATTTCATTTTTGATAATTTGTAGCTGTTGTAGTCAACATCACATCTCTTGCTTTATAGCCATTGAGTTTAAAATCTCTTGAATCTGCCTTACTGAGAAAATGAGCAGAGACTGCAGGTAGTGATTGAATGAGTTTCCCTCAGGAATGGGAACTCAGGCAGTAATTCCTCTTGCAAAACCCACAGATAGTAAGGTTCTAGGTTGTGCTGTGGTAGGTTTCCGGGTACAAAGGTGTGCCTGCATGAGCACTGTTTGCAAAGTTCTTGCTCACATAGTTAAGTAGATTAGTTGACTACTTAGGCCAGCTATTTGTCTATCCATGAGAATTAGTTAACTATAGCTTTCTAAAAATACAGGTAAACATGTCTGTAAAAATATACTTGGGGGCGGTATATTACATTCATAAATACCATGTGTAACACTGATTAAGTAGGCATTTGCATAGGTGGCAACGCCTCAGATTTTTTTTAGAACAAATTGCAAAGACGTCATGCTGTGGAAGTCTTTTTGTATATCAAAGACAGTGTTTTTCAACTGCCAGAGCAAAACATGTGAGGGCTTCCTGGTATAAAAAGGACAGGGATCTCCTTGAAAGAATCCAGAGAAGGGCTATGAAGATGATTAAGGGCCTGGAACATCTCCCCTACAAGGAAAGGCTGAGAGAGCTGGGGCTGTTCAGCCTGGAGAAAAGAAGACTGAGGGGGGACCTAATCAATGTTTATAAGTATCTTAAGTATGGGGTGCAGAGGGAATTGGCCAGCCCCTTTTCTTTGGTCTGTGGAGACAGGGCAAGGGGCAATGGCTGCAAATTGGAGCACAGGAAGTTCTGCACCAACATGCAGAAGAACTTTTTCACAGTGAGGGTGACAGAGCCCTGGGACAGGCTGCCCAGGGAGGCGGTGGAGTCTCCTCTGGAGGTATTCAAGACCCATCTGGACGCCTATCTGTGCAGTATGAGCTAGGGAGCCTGCTTTGGCAGGGGGGTTGGACCCGATGATCTCTCGAGGTCCCTTCCAACCCCTATAACTCTGTGATTCTGTGATCACCAGAATATAAATGTCGGTTCTCTAGATCTCAAGAAAATTGACAATAGATTAATAAAACTGTTTATCCATGTACTTCTTCACAGATCATCAATCTAGTCTGCTGCATTGCCCTTTTAAAACCCTTTTATGCAGTAGAGCATTAACTCTACAACCTGTTCCAAACCCCAACAGAGATCTGTATGCTTCTTCCCCTTTCCATGAAAGACATACCTTAAAATTTAAGTGTCTTAGTATTGCAGCTGACATATTCATACTCTATGTAAGCATGAAATCAAATCTAAGAATGTTTGGTAAGGAATAATAGGACATAGTTTCTTGCAGAGGTTTGATCTGCCCTGTATGTAAAAAGCCTTGCAGCTGCAGTGAGGTTGTCCAAATGGTTGTACATACTTGCCTTTGGCAAAAACAAGATTGGTCTGCTAAATGTCTTTAGCACAGGCTAAAGTCATTTCCCTTGGCACAGTAATGAGCTTTTCTCTAGTACTATCGTCCCCTGTTGTTTCTGTGTCCCAGACATTAATTAGTTCCTTGACTTCTGAAAAAGATTGCTCTCAGCTTACTTCTCATGGCTGCAAAGTGTAGCCAATACTTTTAAAAGCAAAAGTCCAGTTAGAGCAATTGAAAAAATGGCTTAATGTGATGTTTTGGGTTACTAGTGATCACAGGCTGGGAGCTTTTGTTCCACGTTAAAAATCATAAGCTTCGTGTAATTAATAGTTTAAAATGGGCATAGTTTGAAGGTTGGTTTTCTGCATCAGTGTCATGTGCTGTTACTTCCTGACATCATTGTAACTCAGATCTGTATTAGTGACTTAATGTGGCAGTGAATAGAGAGGTGACATGTTTTATGGTGCATCATTACTCATTCAAATCACTTTTTCACGTGAGAATTTTGTTTACTAAAGACAGAGGCTACACCTTCTTACTTTTTGCTTACTAAAGGCTGCATTGAGCTAGGCAGCAGTGTTTGTTTCAGGAAGCCAGTAATTGCTTAAGTGGCATCTCAAGGTACTGCACATACATAGAAGCTTAATCTACAAAATGTGCTTTCTAAATGTGTTTCTCTTCTTCAGTTAAAGGCATTAGGATTTCCTGAAGGACTTGTGATACAGGCATATTTTGCTTGTGAGAAGAACGAAAACCTGGCTGCCAACTTTCTTCTACAACAGAACTTTGATGAAGACTGAGAGACATTTTTTTATTTCACGCCTCACACCAGTGCATTACACTAACTTGTTCACTGGATTGTATGGGATATTTGGGCTTATATTCATAATGCGTGATGTATGGTATATGGGGAGTGGGGGAGAAGAAACCTTAGGAAACAAAGCAAAGAAAGCAGCAAGTATGCCTGCTTTCAATTAGCAGATGCAGAAAATCACACAGTATAAAATAATATACAACCAAAAATCAGCTTCTGCAGATAATTAGTTCATTCTATAAACTGTAGGTTAACTTTTTCTAGGTTTTCACTCTTACTGTACTAGTTCCAGAAATGTAGTGTAATGCTTCAAGTTCCTTTCTCTACTTAGTATTGGTATTGGAAGTAGCCCGTGCTACCTAGATTCTACAGTCTGTATTTCATGGCAACACTGAATACTGGCTTTGTGAAATCTAAAATATCTGAGCACATGTAAACATGAATGCCAAAATATGGGTAGTTGCTTTGCTTTCTCAGATGTGTTAAAGTTGTGCGAGAAGCGCAGCATTTTGGGTTAAAACTGTTGGTGTTTTCATAGAATCATAGAATGGCAAGGGTTGGAAGGGACCCCGAGGATCATAAAGCTCCAACCCCCCTGCCACAGGCAGGGCCACCAACCTCAGGCCTGGATCTACACAAGGTTGCCCAGGGCCCCATCCAACCTGGCCTTGAACACTTCCAGGGATGGGGCATCCACCACCTCTCTGGGCAGCCTGTTCCAGGACCTCACCACTCTTTCTATAAAAAACTTCCCCCTAATATTTTCTCCCCAAATGAAAGCCCATCTCAGTTAAAAGTGTCTTGTTCATTAAGAGCCACCCCCCTCCTTTGTCCCCCGCAAAATGATCTGAGAAGCTATACACGTACAGGTAAAATGACCCTGTTTACATCTTCTTGGGAAAAATGATAGGTATCTAATTACTGTTCACTTCAATGTTACGTTGCAGTAAAAGTTTTAAAAGCAATAGATTGCATGTTTGGTTTTGTTATATGTGCTTTTGTGAATTGAATATTCTTTTTCTGCCAGCAAACAAAATGCAAGCTTCATTTTTCTCTGCTGCAATGAGACTCTATCAAATCAAATTTTACCTTCCTACCTTTGTTGAACCAGCTTTTACAATACAGCTGTAAGCATCTGAAGATATTGGTGTTCTGTGGCTCTTGAGTAGATTGTAATGATCAAGCTATTTCTGTTCAGTAAGGACTTTTTCTGATTTACTCACTTTGTGAGGAAGAGAAGTTCATAACTTGAGATGTCAAGCAAACAATCAAGTTATTGCAACCCAAAAGAATCTGCACACATATTTTTCTGCTAAAAATAAGACCAGATTATACTTCTGAATCTTTCTTCTTGGTACCTATTTAGCATTTATTTTGTTTAGTCATCATAAAATGTAGCAGTATTCCTTTTAATATACACTGACTTGTAGAGACAATTTTGCCCATCATTGCAATGCTAACAATGAAAACAAAGCCTAATTTAATCTAAAGCTATTGTATGTAACACTTTCTGAACACAACTTGGGGATATTTTGAGGTTTTTACTGTTTTACTCCAATTACCTGGTGTGGTGGTGCAGCCTTGCCCCACTGTGAGATCTCAGGATAAGCCCTATTGTGCTGTTATCTTGGATACAAGTGCAATGATTTGGGCATCAGGCAGTCTGGGCCACACCTGGGCTTCCTGAATGGTACATCAGGATAAGGCCTTGCTGTTACCTTGGTGGCAAGTGCAGTAGCCTGGAGCTGGGGTGGCCAGGCAAACTCCATGGCACACCTCGGTCGTTCTCTGCCTGAACTGTGTGGCAGAATGACCCAGCGTAAACTGTGGCCAGAGTGGAGAATCCTGTCCAAAGCCAATCATTGTGAGATCCTGTAGGTAGCGATCCAAGAGAGAGATCTTTAGAGCTCTCAGAGACTGCAGCATGCTGTGTGACCCAGGATGTCCCCAGACATCTGGGACGCCTCTCAGGGTAGATTTCGTCAGGATTGAAAGATTGTCTGTCAACGATTTCATGAGGGCTCAAAGACCTGATTTCTTGAGGTTCACTGACTGCCTGTTGATGAATGCCAGCACATAAAAAGTGAGTTATTCACAAAACTCACGTAAAGGGGAATTGTAAAATTTCGTAATCATAGATTAACCTCTCTGTGCAGTTGGTTCAGAACTATTTGTCTGCCTGCCTCTGTGTGTGTGTATGTGTAATTTTATGTGGGATTGTTGGTCTGCCCCTCCCTACGTATGGTTTGATTTTAACCTCCACCTGTGTGCACAGCCCTGCTGTAAGTTCTATGTGACCCTTCCCATTTTTTAATCTTTAAGTCGCTATTTTGATTGTAACAGATTCCACTGAATCTTTCTGTTAAATTGGCTAATGATTACGTGCTGTTAATAATGATACAATCTAATATTGTAATATATCTCAAATATTAATAAATCCTAAATTGCTGCTAAACCAAAGCCCTGAAACAATATTGCATTTCGTGACACCTGGTTTACAAATCTATCTTTACAGTAACCAAGAAAATAGTCTAGGTGGTGCTGAAGTATGCAGTTGTACCACTAATGATATTAATGATAATGTGATACAACTGAAAAAATATTTTCTGCGTAGGTGGTTGTGTATCTGTCTACTTAACTACTACTTAAGTCCAAAGTACAAGTCAATTGTCATGAGAAAAGATGGCGGGAAAGACTGAAGTGTTTGTATTTTGTTTCTTCGTGTGGTTGATCTGCATAAAATAGCGAATGTATTAAAGCCTTCTCCTTTCTATCCTTAGACATCTGTAATGTTTTTCCAGCTGGCGTGTATTTTAATTATTCAGATTTTATTCTTTTAAAATTTCATAGGTGTATTATATCTAACCCAGCTCTTATCAGTAGGAGGTGTGATATTGCTAATTAGAACACAACTCTTTCATAATGCTTTCATTTTAGAGAAGTTAATGTTAATACCTGAGTCAGCAAGTAGTCTTCAGCTAAATAGGATTTCAGGTGTGTTTATGAACTTGGAAGAGATGGATTTTGATTCAACGTTCTGCAGGCAAAAAGGGGTTATTTGTTACCTGTAAAAGGACTGGCTGCCAGGTACTTGAAAATTGCCAAATTAATACAAGGACTTCTTGAATGTACTTAACCACATGGATAATAACTAGTGAAGACAAAAGCTTTTAGTTTGTGGGAGTATTCTCTACTGATCTAACTGCTATCAGAAATTCCTTCTCTAAGAGGGTGGAGAATAAAGCAAGAATGTCTTTCACTGTTTCAGTCTACTCCCTCCAATTTTGATTCTGCAATGTTTCTTTGTTACAAATGTATTTAAATTAAAGATTCTTGAGCTTGGTCTTTGTGAAAAACGCTAGTAGCTTTGGTCATTTGTAATCTTGTACGCTGAGCAACTGAGGGTTTTATAGCTGTTGTGGTTGAAGCCTTACTAGTAATTCTGTTCCCATTTTCCAGCAGTGGAATTAGTGTTTATGTAACTTCAGATGAACAACAGGTGTCTGACCTTACACGATAGCAAAAAGTGTTATCTGTTCAATAGTGGGGTACTTGCCAGGGAGAATCAGATGTCTCTTTGTAGTTGCTGCCAAAGGGGAAAAATTTGTGTGACTCATGGTGTTAAGGTAAGTGTGACCTGAAAAACTTGCCTAAGTTGCCTCAGTATGCTGTGCCTTGTTTTCTACCAAGTACCACCAGGAATTGTCTGCACAGAGTGTTTTTTAGCTTGATTGTTGCAGATCTGTTAGGGATTTGGGGAGCAGTCTCCCCAGGGCTTTGTGAACAGTAACTCAGAAAACCAAGTATTTCATCCTAAGTTTTGGTGCTGGCGTCCTTACCTTTGATGTAAAACTTTTAAGTTTCTGCTTAGTGAAAAGCTGTTCATGATGTACTTTTAATGGGGATTAAAAAAATTACTCTGAAGTCATATTAGTTCTGTGGTTATCTATCCTTATGTCCTCTGTACAGCAGCATTTTAATGCTGTGGTTCAATAACTTTGTCCAGAATCCTCTTATGAATCTAGTTAAAACACAAGAGATTGGATCAATGATGTGCTTTGCTCTTACCACACTAAGAGAACTTTTTAGGAATGTGAGATAATCACTCATGAAGTCAAACTGGTTCTGATTTTGAAGTTTCAGATTGAGCTTTACTTCAAGAATACACACAAATGAATGAAAACTGGGAGCAAATTCTCAAACAATGTAAGCAGGTGTGTCATCTGTGGTTTCATAGGGTATTTCAGTTGGTTTTGCATAAATTTGGAGGCACGCATGTTAAGATTTACTTTTTTTTTTCCTGATTTATCTCAAACCCATTCTGTCTGTGCACAAAAGTAGCCTAGAGTTTCTGCACTTGTAACAGTACCATGAAAGTGAAGAGAGAACAGCATCTTCTGTAATATTTTTAATTGTTCTTCCTTGCCTGGTTTGGAATGCCAACAAAGTGTTTGACTATCTTTTGAAAAATGTTACTTTGAAACTACAGCTATATGGTTATGAAACCACAAATTATAAAGTTTTGTGACTTCACTGAACTATCCAGAACAGTAGGCCCACTCCCTCTGTGATGAAATTTATGTACATGAATAATTTAATAATTAAATTACTACAAAAACCCATGCCTGATCAGCATTGCTGATGGTTGGAATTTATGGCTGCAGGCTGTAACTGATGCTGCTGACTTCTAATTGTCAAGTGCCAGTGCTGTATTTATATATTTCATCATAGAATATATGACCAGCAAGGGAAAAATGGAGTTGGCTCTTGTTAGCATTCAGCTACTTTCCTCCTTTCTTATAGTAAGAAGTTGGCTAGGCAAGAAAAATGGGTATTAATAACACAATTTAATTCCAGTTCTAATCAGATCATATTTGATGAAGACACTAGCATCTGTGGCATTTCCTGTCCAGACTGCAATGAAATTAATAAAGACATACATATTCTTCAGTTGTAGTAGTCGTCTAGGAGTACAGTAGTAGACTCTGAAGACACTTAGCTCACTTCATCCCGTTGCTTTGGCGTTTTTCTCAGTGCTTAAAAGCAGTTTCTGCTACATGCTTCAGTTTGCTAAAACTCTACTGTTAAAAGTAGCACTTAAGTGTGTGTGTTGTGTATACCTGTGCGGCTGCACCTGGAGACCTAGAATGCAAAGTGGGCGCCTGTCTTTTTATGTGATAGAACATGAATGTGAATACTGTATGCTGCAGAGGGCAAGGAGCATCATCCTTCAAAATCTTGTTGCCTGAGATGGGGATTGTAGATGTGACAGACAAGGAGTAATCCGATTCTCCAGCAGTCTGTTTGCCCTCCCAGGGGAAGGTTTGGTTGCTGGCCTTGTAGCATTTGACTCTGCAGCAACCAAAGATGGAAAAACGGGGCAGTGTCTCCCAAGTGCTTGTGTGGCTGTATCTGCAGAATTGGTCAAAACCTTACAAATTCAGGTACATATTTTTAAGCATGTCCTTGAATTAAGCATGCTCCTTCCTTCCCCCAACTCCTTGTCTTTAAATCACCTTTTTTCTTTTTTTTTTGCTTCCCATCTTTTTCTCTTCACTGCTGGAGACGCTTTCGTTTGCAAGCTGCAAAAGGGGCACCGTCAGCTCCTCTCACGGAAGAGCAAGATTTCAGAGGCAGGAGCTGCAGGTGTTGAATGGGGAAATGGCCGGTCTTCTGGGTGGGATGTGAAATGAAACGATGAGTGCTGAGTTCCTGGGGAAAAAATCCTCTGTAGGGGGGCTGGATTGAAGGAGTCTGCACGTGGAAGAGGCAGTAGTGTTTTGTGGAAGAGTACACCTGAAAGAGTGTTGGCAGCTTGTTGAAGGCTGAGAGGAGTGGAGTGGTGTGGCAGGACCAAACTGAGAGTGAGCTGAGGAGTGCACTTTTGGTGGAACTCTGCACGTACAAATAAACAAGAGATTGAGAGAGAAGTTTGGAACTGGATTAACATTTGTGCTCTAAAAAGAGACATCAGACAAAGAAGTGGCAGGTTCCTTTTCAGCCAATAGCTCTTTATCTAGCACTTTGCTTCTAAAACCAGCACTGAGAGGTGATTAAAGGAGTTACAAAACAAAGAGGGCAATAAAAAGCAACAAACTAATTAGTACCTGGGCATAGATCTCACAGACAACACTTAGTCTTGTGTACTCCAACCACACTGAGGTGCTCTTGCTTAAAGGTGGAGAAAAACCAAGTAACTTGGTTCTTATTTCTAGCTAGATATATTACATTGTTATGACCCAATCTGCTCTTTGAGTTTCTTGGAGAGTCTTTGTTGTTTGAAGTACGAGATAGGAGTGATCCACCTCAGGCATGGGTTTCACAGCAATACTGCTGTCTGCTCTGTTTGCATCTCC
This sequence comes from Laterallus jamaicensis coturniculus, assembly GCA_022605575.1. Taxonomy (NCBI): domain Eukaryota; kingdom Metazoa; phylum Chordata; class Aves; order Gruiformes; family Rallidae; genus Laterallus; species Laterallus jamaicensis. The sequence goes on along the minus strand of JAKCOX010000099.1, from coordinate 1,583,173 downwards.
CTGAAAAACACCGAATTCCCCTTTGGCAGAGGGCAGGGTTATGCAGCGTGCCAGTGGAGCAGCGCTGTGAGGTTCATCTGGACAGCTGTTCCTGATGGGATTATACCCCTTGCATGTGGATGTAACTTGTGACCCATGAGTACGTTCTTAAATTGTAAACTGTGACCTACTGGGAAGGTGCCACAAAAACTGGGAATACTCAGTCTCAGCTCTCAAAACTATCACATTATACGAAACATGAGTATGAATCAAAAAAGCCCTGGGTTTTTTTCAGCTGTAGTAAGAAATTAAATTGTTGCTAAATGAGTACATAAATACATTATTTTTCACGTTTCTGGGAAAAGTAACTGGCTCCCTGGTTCAGAAATACTGAGAAGGTGAAATAGCCAAGAAGGTTTTCTATACCTGGTGTGCAAGCAAGACTTAAGTCACTGGTCAAAATCAGTGGCAAATTGACATTCCTAAATCACTGAAGCTCAGTTTGCTGTGAACAGGTGCGATGATCTTGCTTGCTTGCAGGATAGCAGAATGGAGAGCTGTTATTGCTGAATACAGCTGTTCGGCATGACTTTCTGCAGGAGAGGCATGTAAGTAGCTTTTAATGGAGCCTTTGTAGGCTGCTGCTGCCAAGGAGGGTAGCCTTGTGTTGTGAATTCAGTTCAGAAGTCACTTTGTTTCAGAGTTGTTGGAGAGGACCTGTTGATTGCAAGTGTATTAAGCAGTTACCTTTGTCGTTTGTCCTACACTGCTCAAAGGGGAGGCTGGCTGAAAGCTAAGGATATGAGTGAGGGGAACTGAGAAGGTCAGTCATGAAGTGATGAGATCGTAGCATTTTGGGGGGAAGAATCATGTTTCTTAAGAGTGCAAACGCAAAGTGAGGCCGGGGTTGTAGTCATGGTCTTGATGCAGTGTACCTGGTGTACGTGCCATCAGGTGGCAGAGATTAAGTGGTGTTCTTAATGAGAGAGACATAATCTCTTGGAAAGGGTGTGGCAAGGAGAATATGTTGGCTAATTGGGCTTTTAGTGCATAAGCAGAATCCTGCCACCTTCTGCGTATTCAGATTTTGAAACTGAAGACACTGATGCTGCAGTTTCTTTTCATTGCTACACTGCTGGAGATTGTGGTGTCTTTAGGATGCTGTATTACGCCTTAGTAAGCCTTAACATGCCCTAATAATACGTTTTGAGTGCCTTATGTGTAGGTGATTAGGCCTGTGCTTACACAAATAGGTATTTTAATGGTAACAAGTTATTTATGTAATTGTGGTTTGTAGGTGGAGAAACTGCAAGCTTGTCATCATATTACTCATTCCTGATGAAAATACTCTCTCTGCTTGGCTGTCACACCATCTTTGTAGCCTCCATGGAACAATTAGTTTATTTTACAGGTGTCTGGAAGGTTGTTTTTGTCACTCTTCTTACATAGCTTCTCCTTGGGAGTTTTGCATTATGGCTAGAAGAAAACAAGTAATTTAGACTGCGGAGATAAATGAGGCAAAGATTTCTATGTATTTAGCTTTTACTAGCTTTTGTTGAGCTCTGGTCTTGTGTGTTTGTCACCCCGCTGCCCTTAAGAGGGCTGCACTTTTTTTTTCCCTCTGCAGTAGAAATGGTAGCAGGGTTATCACTGTGCAGTGACCATAATCGGATGGAGTAATCCTGCACATTCTTCACCTCTGACCCCAGCCAGAGCATTGCTTGTCTTCACACTGCTGTGCCCATTTTCAGTTCTGGGTTGGTGTCTAGCTCGATGTCGTTTCCTTTGATACTCTCCAGCTTTGGGACTGCCATGGGCGATTAGAGGACAGGGTCGTTTACTTTGTGGGCACATCTTTTTTGTTCAGCTAGTCATTCTGATGATTAAGGGAAAAGTAGCACAGTGTCATTCCTAAACAAAATTAATTTTCAACAAGTTATTTCTTTGAGTCGAAGTTGAGTCAGGTGGAAATCTTTCCTACTCTTGTCACAGCTAGTTCTGCACACTTACACTGTGCAGTGAGTACTTCTGTCACGGCTTCTCAGGTTTTTATGCTGTAGAACTTGCACATTCCAGCTGTCTATGTCAATGAAAAACAAGGCATTTGTTATCCTGAATCAGTCTGTCAATCCAAGGTGTAAAACAACGGAGCGTTTATCAAGAATTTTAGGACCCAGAAAGTCAAAGCTCTCTTTCATCCATGAAGGTAACACATTTGCTTCTTGTGAGATGCTTGCTAAAATATCTCTTTTGAGACTAAAGGTTGAACTGCTTTGGTCTCCATGCTACTGGAGCACTTTGTTCAGTGAAAAAAGGCAATATGAAAAGGAATGCCCATGTGGAAGCTTCTTGGAAGAGTTCTCACCTGATGATCTCTGAACAACTAAGAGCAGATAGGGGGTGGGAGGAGGAATCCATGTTCTAGAATGACAGGGCAGGAGACAGCACAAAATAAGAAGGTCTAACTGTCTGACTACCTTTTCATTTCAAAGGATGCCCTCATTATTGTTCTTGAGTTATCATGCACCTTTCCAGCTGTGGAAACTAGAGGAGTAGAAGAAAGTGTTTGCTTCTCAAGCCTGTCTCTCTTCCTAGTGCACGTAGTCCAGGCTATCTTCAAGCCTGTAAGCTTGTCAGCTCGTCCCTGAGTGCTGAAAGTGCCTTGACAGCCCAATGAACAGAACTCTCTGCAAGGGATGTGCAAAGACATACTCAGGCTAAGAGAGCACTCTGCTTTGTTCCTGAATGAAGGTTTGCGCTCTGTGTGTTGGCGTGCCTGGCCTCTGTCTGAATCTTAGCCTGAGCAGACTGAGAAGGAGGCAGTAACTGAACAAAACAAGCCATGCGCTGGATGTAGACTCAGTGCAAACAAAAGCCATCTGCTGACCAGACAGCCAGACAGTATCGCTTTGTACAGGCTTTTCTGACAGAGAAAATAACAGTGATACTCCTGTTGTGTGAGAACAATGTACTTGGTGCTATGAAGGTCTCCAGATACACTCTGACAGTGCAAGAAAAAATCTTTTTAGACCATTAGGTTACTCCTTGATGAGGAGTATATAAATCATCTTAGACCCTGAGGTTTCTCCAGCCCAGGAGCCTGAATGTAGTCTTCTTGTCTGCTTTTTAGACTTTTCCACACTAGAAACCAGTGACTTGTTTGCATGATGCCTGTTTTCAGATATTATATTAGCAACTTAAACTTCTGCTTTCCCTTTTCTCATCCCATCCTGACCCAGTGCTGGAGATTGCCTTTGAAACAGTGAGATGATAAATGGAGAACTCTGAGATGTCTTGAAGGTGTAACTGTAATAAGGGTAGAAGGAAGCTTTTCTCAACCTCCCTGTCCAAAATAACAGCGATGCCCCTAGTTAACCTCTTTCTTGCATCTTGGTCTTGCCGTATGGAAAAGATGGGCTGTGCCTAAATAAAAATGAAAGTGTGATTTACATCAGTTGGCTTGAGGCTATATTGCACTACAGTGTATAGTAAGGACCCAGTTATGTTAGATCTCCTCCTGTCACTGCAAGTCTCCTGTAATCAGTGTGGAAATCTTGCTCACATGAGGAACAAGCTGATCCCTGTGTGATTTTGCTTATGGCAGTCGTCGGCCTCAGAGGGGATTCCCAGCGTGATACCAGGCTGGGTAGTGCTTAGTGTGAGGCGCTTGAAATGCGCTTCATCTCGAATGGAAGTTTGATGCTCAAACATATTTGAATATGTCAGTGTCATGATACTTTTTCTTAGGACTTACGGTTCTCTGCAGAAATTTTAACAACTCAAACCCCCGTAACTGAACCCTAAGCCCCCAGTGGCATATGAACTTGTTAGTATCAGTTCCCTGTGTGCCGTTTTCTGCGCTTTCCTCAACATTGAATGCCTGAGCCATCCAAAATGGTCGACTGAATAGTACTAATTGAGCTACTCTTTTCTTTGCTGATGGGTATCTCAGCTAGCTACTCAAGATTTTCCCACCTGCCCTTCCAAGCAGGGCTTTTTTAAGAGGCCTTTTTTATTTATAAAATGTCTGATAACGATGCATCAACCTTCAAGCTAAAGCATGAAATCATCTGTGTGGCATAATTATGTTTCAGATTTTTTTATATATATATATTATTATTTTTTTAGACTTTTCCAGGTCTCCCATTAACCTCTCTGCAGATTTCATCAGCACCCTGTAAGAGCCATATGTTAACGAGCGTTCCAGTCTTCTTCACAACAGCATGCTGGCTGCTGCGAGTTTCAAATGACACTGATCACTTCCAGACCCTTTGCAGAATGGGAGGAACTGAAACAAAGACTGTGAGGTTCCTTCTTGGAAATTCTTCTTCTCTTGGAGGCCTCTTTCCAAAGCCAGAGCACTGTAAGGAAGGCTAAGTGTAAATAAAAATCAGACACTGGTGAGGAGTGAAGAGGGCTGACAGACCCTTTAATTTTGTTTTTCAATAGAGCAACACAGTATATTACATGAGTCAGAGCATCTGCTAATATAAATTATCATCATTTTTCTGGTCAGGAGGTTCATATTCTTTTGTCCCAGGTGGGAATGAGTCACCAGGAGATGGCTTAGTGATTTACACCATCAATACTGGGGGACACAAAGCAATGTTAAAAAAAAAGCAGTCTGCTGAGGTTGATGTATGGGGCATTAAAGGCCTACTTTAACACAAAATAGAAGAAGCCTGCACTCTAGTTAATTTGGAAATGGGGTTCCAGTGACTGTTTATACAAGTAGTGTGATTGTATGGACAGGTGCTCGTGTTAAATAGAAGGGGTTTTGTAATTACTGGCTTTACAGATTAAATAATGCTAGGAAAGTGTAAATTAGTGCCGTGCTCTTGCAAAAGTTCAAGTGTTCATATAAGTAGGTTCTTGGACTCCAAAGGGGTTACTTGTATGAGAAAAATGCAGAACAGTTTTGTTCTCATTTTCTTTCTTTAAATTGGTGTCTCCTAATGTAACTTTGTGCTCCTTCATTCTGAAAACCAGACAAAGCTCCTCTGACAAGTCCTGGTGTAACCTCACTACTGGCTGATAAAAAAAAACAAACCCTCTTTTTTCCTTTTTCTTTTTTCCTTTTTCCCTTTTTTTTTTTTTTCCTGCTCTTCACATAGTAGATGACTTTGCTGTGTATTATTTCCTGGGTATTAATGAAAGACTGAAATTAAGTTCTGGCAGGTGATGCTCTTGCAGGACATGTAGTCTGGCCAGTCATCAGAGACGTGACAGATACTTGTCTCAGTCTGGGATAGCCACTTCCATACTTGCAGGAGACATACCCAGTCTCAGGCAGGTGTCTGAGGATGGCCAGGCTATCACAGCCCGGTTTGCGAGGGGCAGGGTATCTCACTGCTGCTTGAAGGGATCTGCCTTCTCTCTGCCTCTGCTGTTTTTCTTGTGGTGATACTCCAGTCCAGCTACGTGGGGCTGGGGTGGGGGAGAGGAAGGAGGTGAGATCAATAGAATTGTCCCGTGGGCTTGACAGCTAACCAAACCTGTCTGACACTCTCCGTTGTTTGTGCAGTATAGTTACTGGTGCATTTTATATTCAGGATACTCAAGCAACTTTGTTTACAGATGCAGCTCTGAGAGTGGGTATGTGTGACCCAACCAAGGGGCATGATAGGTTGGCTAATTCAGCCTAATTAGTTCTAGATTCCACTAAGGTTGTGAGATGGAATTTGCATCCATTACTTCCCACTGAAGTTTTGCATGTAACTTTGTGTGTTCTGTTAGGGGTGTAGCATTTTGCTTTGTAACCAGATTAGAAATCTTGTTCTTGCCCCCTCGGTCTGCCATGAACCCCTCTTTATGACTGATTCTGACTCTTCCCAGGCCTATCTACAGGTTTGCATCCATGCTTCACAAAGGTACATATAAACAAGCCTGTCGTCTACCTTCCATTAAAGTTGATGAGAGTCTTTCTGCTCTGTTCAATGGCAGTAGCAGCAAGTCTTTCATCTTCCCTTCCTAGAAACTGGTTGGTCTGGGTCCCTTTTTGTTCTTCTTCTGGCCTTTGTCCTGATCATGTCTGAGCACTTCAGTCAGCAGTAGATTATTCTGTCTTGTTCTGGTACTCTTACTCTCTCTTGCATGATGAGGCTGGGAAATAGTAGCGTCTCCATTATTCTGCATGTCCCCATCTTTAACTCAGGATAAGTGGCAAGATGAAAGGCCAGATTTTCAAGATGTGAATGACAGTCTGGTTTGATTTTTCAAAGGTGTTTAGAAGCTTCAGAAACTGCCACTTTGTTCCTGTTTCTTTAAGCCCATAACTATCCTGGGAAGAGCCAGAATTAAACAGCTTGAAAAAGGTTACGGGGGAAGAGGCATCAGTTCCACATCTATTGGTGAGCGCTCCCTCTCCTGCGATATGGACAGCTCTCGGCCTTGAGCTTCACCGCAAGCTGGCTCTGCAGGCCAAATGTCAGCAGCAGCCATGTGGGAGGAGCCCTGCATGGAAAAGCCACTCCTCTGCAGTATGTGATGGTGGCTGCAGCCAGGTTTAAGTGCTTGAGGGCTTTTCTCCCTTTCCTTAGTTACCAGTTTTCAGAGAGCTGGTTGCATGATTTAAGAGAAGCCTAAGCAGACTAATATTGGCAAGGCTCAAACCTCAACATACTCAACATGCTCATTCTCACATAAGGTTCAAGTAAGGTTTCAGAGGTAAAGAGCAGCCCAGTGACTGCATCCTTTCAGATAAGAATGATGTAGGAGACGCAGGGATGTGGCAAGTGAGATATCTGTAAAACACTTGTTCTCTGCCCTAAAATCTCTTGACATAAAACTTCTCAACCCTCCAGGTCTGTCAGCTTACCTAGAGGATTTTGCCTGGTTTGTGGCTACTCTGAGGTGCTCAGATGTGCACATTGTAGCAGTTTGTTACGCTAACAATTAGTTGTGCCTCCAAAAATGGAGTCCTTCATTAAAGCCTGGCCCAAGATGTGAAGACCTAGTATTTCACCTGGAATCTTTGAAGTCTCTTAATGTTGAAAGCTCAATAGTAATAAAAATAATAATATATAAACACATAAACACTTCCTGAGTGTGTCACAACCACATGAAGGACAGTCTAAAGCATGTTGGTAAGAACGTAAGAAGCAGCAGAAAAAAAGGTCAAACATACTGACTGCACATCTTCATAATAAACATCACTAATACAAAATACATCCCTTTGACCAAATCTTCTCCTCATTTAACACTGGTACACATTCAGGGCATGTCACAGTATAACTGAATCACCAAGATTATGGAGAGAAAGGCATGTTTTGTGAAGTGAGCATGTGAGCTAACAATGGCCATCATATGAAAGTGCTGCTGAATGATTGCAAGGTTCATGGAAGTATATCCTTGCAACCTTGGCTGACAGGAAGGAGGAGGTCATTAAAATAATCTCCGGGGTATGGCAGTGACCAAGTCTTGCTCTGGAAGCTGCTGTGTTAAGGCAGGGATTGGAAGTTTAAAAAAAATAGGAACTGCAATTGTTAGTTTAGGAAGGTTCATGGCCCATAAGTGCAAGAATAATTTGATCCAACAGAGTGTATAAAGGGTGGAAATCCTGCTATTTGAAACACCTTTTCCAGTCAACAGGAGACAACTAATTCTTCCTGAGCCTTAATAAAGCCATCTGTAGATGGTGTTGGTCCCTTTGTCAAATGATACGGAAGTGGCACTGTACGGAAAGAGAAAGTTTTGAGCCTTCCTGAAACCTTTGGAAGCTACCAGTCAGGCATCCACAAAGACTGAAACAGTATCATTGTTATGTAGAGCTGAGAAGACAGTGACACTAACAACTTGTGGCAAACAGCAGTGTTGTGATTTCCATTCCATGAACTTCTCATCCGTTGGATTTGATGTTCAGGGGGTAGAGGGGAGGGAAGGGACAATAGGACCTTAATGCCAGATAAGCATTCTGTTCAGAAGGAAAGTCAGATTGGAAAAGAGTTTTGATCCAAAAAGGTTCCTTTTTTTTTCCTTCTCCAGGAGGGCTCAGAAGCTGAGGGAACAAAGCACACGGGTAATTGCTTGCTTCTTTGGTGGGTGCACTGAGGAGGGCAGGAGTTACACATAATTCAGGGGCTGAAGTTGGGTGCTGGTGCAGGGGCAGAGCACCAGTCTGCTCCCTGGAGCCAGGAGTTAGGCTTAATCCCCTTGGTTGAACCTCCTTAGTAAGGCAGGTCTGTCCATCCTTGTCTTCTCAGAGCTGTCACATGAAACGAAGCATCTCCAGGCACTGCTGGACTCAGCCCTCCACTATAGCCTGTGACAGGGAAAGGGAAGACTCGTTAGAGCATCATGGGAGTCTGAAGCCAATCAGCATTCGAGCAGCTGCTCAGTTTAGAAGGTGCAGTATCAGCTCAGTGCTGGGGACATGCCAATGCTTACCTTCACCACTGATTTCCGGTGCACTTTGGGGTGAATCCCGCACCTTTTTAGCACACAGGCTGATGGCATGTTTCTGATCCTGGGATGAATGCTTTTTTAATTGGAAAGCTGTGTTATTTTAATTTTGTGGGTGAGATACTGCCTTCAAAAGAATTAACAGTCCTGTTCCTACTGCCCAGGGGCCATTAAGGTCTCAAAATAATTGCAAAGCCACATAGTGCTGGATAGAAAATGAAAGCTGAGAGTTGTTTGGGTTCCTTAGCTGAACTGGTGAAACCTTCCCTGAGATTTCAACAACCTGTGCAATGCGCCGGGTGGGACTGAATGGTGTGAGGAATGACCACAAAAATTTAAGCATCAGTGACCTGTATTCTGGACAGAGGTTTTTGAGAGGATTGCACTTCCTAAGAAAGACTGAAAGCTGCCTTTTTTTCTTTTTTTTTTTTTTTAAAAAAGACATTCTTCTCTCATTTGCATTAGTTTGCAGTCCGTACTGAGGGGTTGCAGTTGAAAACGTGAAGGGAAAGGGGACAGCATTTTACTCAGCACAGAGTGCAGTCCATAGGTTAAAATGTAGAAAGCGGTTTGGATGGACTTTACCAGGAAGTAGCAGGCATACTTGTAGGAAATCCAAGGCCTTGTGCATGTAACTTCTCAGAAATCATGTGTCACTTTGGAAATGTAAGTCCTTAGGGCTTCTGGGCTGTAATGATTGCACAGGTCCACTCAGCTGTCCTGCCACTCAGGCTTTGCAGCAAAGAGCTGGAAACCAGGGAAACTGATCAGCACTGCAATAAAATACCTCCTGTTCTCCTGCCAAGTTTTAGGCTGAACAAAGGTATTACCCTTTTTAGAAGATTAATTTATGCCAAGCACAGAAGATGAAGTCCCAGGGACTTGATTTCTGAAAGTTAGCTTCATGATCCTTGCTGGAAACCTATGTAATTTATTGCAGAGGTCAAACAGCCATCCCAACCTAATGTGCAGTGGGGAAGTGATTTCTTCTTCATATCTATAAACAGACTGGGTTTTGTTTTGGTTTTTTACTTCTTTGTTTTTACTTTTTTTACTACTTTTATTTGACAGCCCACTGAACATGAGCCGGCAGTGTGCCCATGTGACCAAGAAGGCCAACAGCATCTTGGCCTGTATCAGGAATACTGTAACCAGCAGGACCAGAGAAGTGATAGTTCCATTGTATTCGTCTCTGGTGAGGCCGCACCTTGAGTATTGTGTCCAGTTTTGGGCCCCTCCCTACAGGATGTTGAGATGCTGGAGTGCATCCAGAGGAGGGTGACAAAGCTGGTGGACGGTCTGGAGCACAAATCCTATGAGGAGTGGCTGAGGGAGCTGAGACTATTTATTCTTGAGAAGAGGAGGCTGAGGGGAGACCTTATCACTCTCTACAACTACCTGCAAGGCAGTTGCAGAGATGTCAGGTTTGGTCTCTTCTCTCAGGTGACAAGTGGTAGTTGGACTCAATGATCTAAAGAGTCTCCTCCAACCCAGTTGTTTCTATGATTCTCAAAGGGTAGGGAGGGCTTGTATCTTCTCAGCACAGAGTCCTGGGTGTGCTAATGTCCTCTGTGCTTCTGCTACCTGAACTTAAGCACTACACACTTTTTAAGAAATTGGGAGATATAAAGGGGAAAATGGAAATTCGTGATATTTTTCAGAGCTCCAGGGTCAAATGGCCCAGTATTGACAGCTGGCAACATGCAGGCTTATTAGCACATATCTTAAGGGTTACCTGGTTTAAACTGCTGTCCTTGTTGGCAAGTATGAGATGTTCTCTAGCATCTGATGCCTTTTCTATGTGCCAGTATCTGGGCTGAGCCGTGTCTCACTCTCAGTGGCTCTTGTTTTCCCTCTCCACCTTTTTTCAGTAGCTCTCCTGTTACAAGCCCTCTTTCCTTATCTTTGTCTTTTGAGCTCCTTGGAGTGAGGATGGACATAGATTAGCACAGGACAGCATCCCACTGTGTTGATACAACTTCTGCTCCATGCCCAGAGACAGTACCCATTTTTTGACTTCTACAAAAATATGTTTTTGTGACCATAAGGACCTGATCTAGAGGTGGACTAGTCAGGTTTACGCTATGGTTGGACTCAATGATTTAAAGGGTTTCTTCCAACCCAGGAGATTCTGTGATTCTGTGATTTCATTCTGTAAAGATGACCCGTCCTCCTTGGGTTTTACTACCCTCTGAGTCATCCACTGAGTTTACCTGCAAAGATTTGGCATTGTGGTCTAGATAGCGGGTAGTCAAACAAAACAATATTGCAGCAAGGATTGCATCTGGGGGCGTTGGTAAAACAGACCCACACATTTCTCATGATCTCATTAGCAACCACAGAACTTGGAAGACCTGTCACTGGAGAGCGTGTTTATTCATACCACGTCTATCCTCTTAAAATTCCATAACACAAGACCTTACTACAGACTGCAAGGTAAAACACCTTGGAAAATTCAAGTATATCAAATCAACACAGTGATCTCATTGAAATAAAATGTTTATTCACAGAATCACAGAATCACAGAGTTGTAGGGGTTGGAAGGGACCTCGAGAGATCATCGGGTCCAACCCCCAATTCCATAAGGCATGTTGGCTGGCATTACATTTGTCAGACTGTCGGTATATCCCAGAAGCAATTGTCATTTTGCTCACCAAAGAAGGCGGTGGTGTGAAGAAGCTAGCATCCCAAAAACAAGGCAGCCCTCCTCTGTGCCAGCCGTTCACAATTCTACCAGAAACAGGTAATGTTTGTAACGCCTTGCAAGCACAAACATTCACACACCAGGCAATCCTTTCTGCTGCAGATGTCACTGGATCAACTGCAGTTAAGTGGGGGAGAAGGGTGTCCCGTTGCTCATCCCCCTCCCCAACAGCCTGTTTCGTCGGAAAGTCACTGGTGCCGCCCCAGATCAGCGCTGGAGCCGCTGTGCTTCCATCAGCGAGGAGGGAGCTGGCGCGTGTACGTGCGTGCATGCACACTGCACGTACTGAACGTGTGGGGTTATCCAAAAGGCTCTGGTTGCGAAGCGCTGCCCTCTGCGTGCGCCCAGGATGGCTGAAGGGGTGTGCTGGGTAGCTGCAGTCAGCAGGCTCTCACCGAAGGCCCTGTCTCCATCTGCCTATGCAAGGTCCCAAGAGGTGTTAACCCTGCCTAATGTGCCACTGCTGCCACATTTTAAATTCACAGAGCAAACAGGCTTCAGGCTCCTCACTGCATGCATCAGGGAGGGAGGTGCGAGGGTGGGGGAGGGGGGAAGTTGAAATGCAATTCACAGCTAATGCTTACTGCATCTCCTTTGGAGTCCTGTGAGCTGTCTAAAGATGACACACATCAATTAGCCAAACTACAGAGGGAGAAGTCTGCCCAATGTAAATAAGCACTTTCTGCAGACTTCCTTTACTTCTAATGACCCTGTATCAAAGAATAGGTGATGTAAAGTATGTAATTAAGGGCAAAGGCAGGTGGTGATATCCCAGAACTTTTCGTTTCTTCTTTCTGGCTGATCACAGAGATCAGCATTTTACAGCACCTTGGGCCAAACTGTCCCAGGAGCTTACCTCTTTGGAAAACCAAAATACATATTTAGATGCAAAGTTATTTTTAAACCGGTTTCCTAAGGAAATCAGGGGTTAGGCACTTCCCCTACGTGTCCCTCTGTGACCATCTTTGTCTTTGAGGGCTCACCCTTGAGTAACTTCTGAATTCATTTGCTAAACACAGGTGACCCAGCAGCAAACAGCCTAAGAGCATGTGAACTCCGTATCATAACTGATTTTTCACATGAGGGGGTGGAAAGGCTGGTGAAGCAGCCTCTTAACCCTCTGGTGAGTGAGTCAAAACGCCTGTTGTTAATCAGCTTTGGTTCACTTAACTGGAGAGGTAAAGGAGCATGAAAAAGGGTGGTTGCATAGCAAGGGAGTTGGAGACAGGAAGGGATCCAGGAGGTCTTTGGGGGGCTCAAAGAAGGGAAGATCATGAGAACACTGGGTACAGAGTTGTAGGAAACCGTGTTTCCATGGTGGCATCTGGTTGGGTTTCCGCTTCTTGGATGGCTCCATGAAACATGGGCTCAGGTCAGCGTGTACATCAGAAACAGCTGATCTAAGAAGGAGGTCACGGTAATTTCTCCCACTCCTGTGGGGTGTGAGTAATGAAAGGTGTAAGAAAATGGACGAAAATGGTGGGGATCTTTTTTCAGCAGGCACCTTTGTCATAGCTATCAGCAGAGCAAGTCACTGCAGTCAGAAGCCCACCACAAAGACTGGCTCTGCCTCCCTCCGCTGTGGCGTGGGCTGGGTGGATCGGTGTGCTGCTCAGGAGTTTGCACCGTCCCCATTGCCACCAGCAGCAAGGAGTGGCAGCATCTGTCCTAGCACAAGCTGGGTTGGGAAAGGTCCCTGACTTGCTGCTTCTCCTTGTTTGCTAGCTGGGGCAGGAGTGAGCTTTGGCATGTGGTTTAGGAAGGCAAAATTATTTGTGTCAGCTCAGCCTACCTCCTTGGTCTGATTGTTGGTCTGAGGCTGACCTGTTGATAAGGACACTTATCACACAGTAGGCAGAAGAGAGGTCAGAGAACCTAAAGATGGTAGGCCACAATGGTAAAGGGAAGGGATGTCTTTGGGACACTTACATCTTCCAGAGTAACAATGCACATAGATAGTCGTGCTGTGGCACTGTAGTATGATCTTCACTGGGAGGAATATGAAGGAGCTACATGGCATGAGTGAAAGCTGCTGAAAAGTCTTGCTCCCTTTTCTGAGATTGCTTATCTCCAAAGACCTTCAGCTTCACGGAGCACGAATGTGGTTAAAATATGTATTTTAACTGAATAAACCTTTTCTCGTCCATGTCATTGTTACAGAAAGCAAGAATTTGGCTAAAGCTACAAAAAACCCACATAGAACCCTTTTTTTGAATAGCCGAAAGATGAAGCTGAGGAAAAGGAGCTCTGAGTTGTGGTACCACAATTGGTGCTCATCTGGTGTTTGATGTGTTTAGTGTTAACGTTCCTGGTAATCCCCAAACACTGTTTTACTGTAACTGAGGTTTAGCAAAGCAAGGACTCCAGTCGTCAGGCCTACCATCGCAGTCTCTGCTTAGTTCACTAACATGACCTTCCCCCTCCACCTTTTCCTAGTATCAGCCCCTGAGTGATTCCAGGAACGCTGAAGAGACCAAATACGGTCGCACAAAGAAAAGCCATTTAATGTCAAAGCCAGAAGGAATGTGGAACAAAAGCTGTCCAGGCAGATGGGTAAGCTGGCCTGGAGAGAACCAAAGTTTGGTGATAAGTGATGTTTGGCAGCCATACACCCTCTACCTGAGCCTGTGCCAGGGCACCTTACGCATCTCCCAGCAGCCCTGCCTGCACCTCCTGCCCACAGACAGGTGCTTCCCATAGCTCCAGCATTAGCTGGATCTTAAGCTGTATCATCCCCGAGCTGTTAGGCCAAGCTCTCCCCTCCGGGGGAAGCGGCAGCTGCTTCTCTCCTCCAAGTCAGATTTGGTTCAGCCTTTGACTCTCTGGGGATAGAGCTCATCTAAAACTGATAGTGTGCTATCAGTCTGCTTATTTCCAGACTGGATGTGCCTGTCTGTACACACTGGCTATGGGAACGGTCAGCATAAATCTCACTAATGCCATGTGAGAGGGGGCCTCACATCCTCTCTGTAAACTCAAGGACATTTTTAATGTTTCCCGAGGGGCAGGGTTCTTGTGCACTGGGGTTGGGAATGTTACCAAACAGGCAGGCAGTCTGTTCCACCAGCTGAACAAACAGCATTGCTCTACGTATTTTGACATAAAAGAGCATTTCTTTACCTTACACATTCTATCTTTTCATCGTATCTTTTTACACTATCACAGACCCTTTCCCTCTGCCCCCGGGCCAGCTTGAGAATGCTGTCACTGACTTTGGTTGGAGTCATGGCATGTGTGATCAATGGTAATATAAAAGTTGCGTTATTTGGTGTCCCTGACAAAATCCCAGGTACATTGCAAATGGGTTGTGACCTCTGGGGGTCTCTAGTCCAGCTGATGACACTGGGCTCCATGTACATGAAGAAAAGTAGCTTAAAAGATACATATATCCATCTTCCTGTTTTTCACAGAATGACACAGAATCACAAGGTTGGAAAAGACCTTTAAGATCATGAAGTCGAACTGTTCCTATCCTAAGCTAAACCATATCCCTAAGTACCTGATCTACCCTTTTTTTAAACACATCCAGGGAAGGTGACTCAACCCCCTCCCTGAGCAGCCTGTTCCAGGCCCTGACGACTCTTTCAGTGAAGAATTTTTTTCTAACATCTAATCTGAACCTGCCCTGGCACAGCTTTGTGCCACCTCCCCTTGTCCTATCTCCTGCCACCTGGCTGAAGAGACCATCACCCACCTCTCTACAACCTCCCTGCAGGTAGTTATCGGTGGTGATAAGGTCTCCCCTCAGCCTCCTCCAGGCTCAACATTCCCAGCTCCCTCAGCCGCTCCTCAGAGGATTTGCCCTCCAGCCCCTTCACCAGCCTGGCTGCCCTTCTCTGGACTCGCTCGAGCACCTCAATGTCCTTCTTATGGTGAGGAGCCCAGAGCTGGACACAGCACTCGAGGTGCGACCTCACCAGTGGAGAGCACAGGGGCACAATCACTTCCCCAGCTAGAGCAGCCCTTCCAGGATGCAGCCAGCAACACTGCTGCACTAACAGCATTCGGCAGGGTTACGATAAGGCTTTAATGTAGCAGGAATGCTTAAAAAAACCCCAACCCAAAACGCAACAGTGGAGGAAGATGCTTACATGGAAGGGAAAAAGGTTGTATGTCTCTCAGGTTGTTCACCCGCTCAAACTGGCCTGAGCAAGTTTTATTTCAAGCTGAGTGACCTTACACCTGCAACTGGGCATACTGGTGGCAAAAGGCAGTCCCCGCTGTGTACAGCTGCAAGGCCAAAGTCACGGGGCCAGGAGTGGAACTGGACAAAGGGATTTGCACAAGACTCCTCACATCCTTAACTGCAGTTTCTGTACAGGGATTGTTACTGTCCCTGCAATGCCTCCAGCTGGGTCAGAAATGGAGCCCCAGCATTCTTGTTTGCCTCAGTTTCAGCTGAGGCAGTGTGGTCAGTGCACCTTGCTGAGCGGTGGTGCATCTCACAGCTGATCAACATTGTGTCTGGGATGAACATTGTCCTGCTACCTTATTACTTGTGGCATTCAGCTGCATCACCTGCCTTTGCAAGAAAGCACGAAGGAAAAGAGAGGTCTTCAAAGCTGCCGTGTCAAAGAGCTACACTACGGGCTGCCAGCTTCACTCATGGTTCACTGCTTCCTCCGAGGGTTCTGACAGGATTTATGGTCTCATGCATCACCTAGGCAGTCACCTAAGACAGATGTTGGCAAATGATTGTTTCCAAATATTATAGAAAAGTTTGCAGTAGCAGAATGTTGTCTTTCTCTGTACTGATTTGCTTTTGTATATCAGCTTGGCTTGCTGGGTATCTGGGTTGCAGATGAAAGTGAAATCCCCTGACAGTGCCTGACAGATAAACGTTATCTTTTTTGTGGGTGTCCTGGTTTCAGCTGAGAAGGAATTAATTTTCTCCATCATAGCTGGCATGAGGCTGTTTTGGATTTCTGCTGGAAACAGTGTTGATAATACAGAGCTGGAGGTGCACAACGAGTTGGGAGGGGACACAGCCAGGACAGCTGAACTCAACTCACGATATTCCATGCCATATGATATGCTCAGCTTACAGGGGGATTGGGGAAGGGGAAAACAATGGGGGGGTGTGGTGTGTGTCAGTGTTCAGAGCAATAGCCTTTCTTCTCCCAAGTCACTGTTATGGATGATGGAGCCCTGCTTCCCTGGGGATAGCTGAACACCTGCCTGCCTGTGGGAAATGGTGAAGGTGTTCCTTGCCTTGCTTTGCCTGCACACATGGCTTTTGTTTACCTGTTAAACAGTCAGAACCCACATGTTCTCTCAGTTGTGCTTTTCTGATTCTCACCCCCTTCCTGCTGGGGGCAAGCAAGCCAGTGACCATGTGGGACTGAGGTACTGGCTGGGGTTACACCACGGCAGTGGGTTCACCTGGAACTTTCATACTGAGGGGTTAGCAGAGCTAAAGAACAAAGGACTACATTCCTGTGGGCAACAGACTTAAACAGAATTAAAAGTCAAATGCCACAGCAGCCAGTTGAGCCTTTGCATGGTCACAACAGTTGGGACTGTGATCCAAGAGCTTGGTCCTGGTGATGACTGTCCCATTACTGATGTCTATGAAGATCTGGATTAATTTTCACAAATGTGTGTGAGGCAAAAGCATGTACCCCCTGAAAAAGAATGGTGATATAACTGTTGTTTCAGTGCCAAAAACTACTCTACTGCAAGTAAGCTTCATATACTGGGATCCCTTTAAGGAAGACACAGTTAGACAACATACTTTCCCTGTCCACTTCACAAATGAGACCACAGGACAGACATGTTGGGACCTTCTAGCTTCCTGCTGTATGGCTCTCCCAAGTCATCGCATGCAGTCTCTGCAGTTCTGGGGCAGGTACAGAAATCCTCACTGCGAGCTGCTGTAGAGACTCTCTGTGCACTGATGAGCACTGGTGTGCTGGCACTTAACATTCTCTGTGCTTAGTCCAAGGGGGAAATAAAACTCAGAATATCTATAGTGAGAATCACACAGTTCTGATGGGAACTGGATCTCAGCGCTTCTGAGGGCAGAGCTCATCCTGAGCCTTGAGGCAGCAATGTCACGCACAGCTCAAGCCAGTGGTTTGCAACACACACCACTCCCAGACCCTCTGAGGATATGCCTGCTTCCTTTTCATGGAAAACATGTGCCGGGGAAAAAAAGAAAAAAGAAAAAAAGTGCATTACATAGGTTGGGGATCCAACTGAAAGGTAAACAGAACACATAAGGAAAGAAGATGATGTATTTTGAATACAGGTAATCTTTTGATTGAACTGGAAATGGAGGACCAGTAGGTCTTCTGGCCCTGATCTTCACCACCAGCTATTATGCAGCTGCCAGTCTGCTGAGATCAATAACTAGTTTTAACTTGTACACATCTTCCTAGACCGACATAATGTGCGACTGTCAAGGGGCAGTGACTCCATCTGCTTTTGGTTATAGTGTCATCCTTCCTTCCCATTAAAAGACTAGCCCTCGTTCCTAGTATGAATGTGTCCACTTCCAGCGTTCAGGTCCTTACTTCCTCTTAAGCCTTTCTCTGTTAAGTGTTTGTAAGATGTGGCATGCCCTTCTTTTTAAAATGGATTCTTTCTGCATTGTGCTGTAGTGCAGAGACACCCAAAGACTCTAAATGAGCAAAATTGGGTTTCAGAGGAGTTTCAGTATAGCAACATATGCCTGCCTTTTTTTTGAAGCAGATGGTGTTGGTCACAGTGGAAGAAAGCACATGGGGAATGACATGCACTTTTGGGCTGATTTATTCTTGTGTGCTGCACTGTTTCTTCCAATCCCTGCTTTGCTGTGCAATCAATTAGTACTTCTCTCTGCCTCAGTGTCTTCATTGTAGAACTAGATTCAGTAATTTCGCTTCAAAACACAGGAGCTCTGGGACATTTCAGTGACATCTGTAGCTGCTTTTGTGCTGTATTTCCTAAAATGCAACATAAAATGCTGTAGCTTGCCATCACAGAATTGAGAACCTTGAACTGCTCTGTGGCCTTTGCTTTAGGTTATCATGACATGATGTGAAATACATGGCTTGGCTTTCCTCAGGTTTGAATGGGCCCAGTTTCTACAGCCTGCCACCATTCTGAGCTGCCATGACTCCTCTGTGACTCCTCCATGGAGCTGATGTTACACACTGGGAGAATGAGCTTGGTCTCTGCCTGGCCCACTAGTGGCGTGCTGTCTGTGAGAACGTATCTCCAGCTTCGTGTCCTGCACTGTAAAAGAAAGCCTGGACTTCTCCTAAGGGAACACTTAGGCTTGCCTGGCTGTTGCGTTTGTGTTGGTCCATGCTCTGTGGCCTGTTGATAGCTTCCTGTACCATTCATAACAAGTATTTTGGTGATTGTGTCATCTTGAAGATTTCTCACCCTTTTGAGGCATTGGGTGGGTCCAATATTTGCCTTTCCCAGTGTACAGGGATCTACACAGAAACAGACACTCAAACATCTTCCAGCAGGCTGAGACAGGAAAATCGTCCTGGGCCGTTTCTTCTACTACAGTGGGGTGTCATGAACAAGCTCATCCCTTGACCTACACCTTGGCCTCAGAGAGGACATAAGCACCACTTCTGAATTAACTGTGGCCATGTCAAGGGCTAATGGCATTACAGTAGCTCTGCATTAGGCCTCAACAGCTCTCCAAATACACTCAGAGAGGTGAGTTTGAAGGTAACCAAGGTATAAGCCTGATGCTAAACCTCTGCTGAGCCTGAAGAGGAATAGGAAATGTTATCAGCCTTGCTGTCCAACTAACCTTCCTCGGGGCTTGTGACAGCATGGTATCAATATCCTTGGAGGATGGAAGGGATAAGCCCTACAGAGACACTTCCCTCTGCTCGTGAGCTGGATGGATAGGTGATCCAAGCCTGGGAAACTCAAGAGTTGATCTTGTATACATAAAAATGGTTGTTTTAAAAAGCAAATAAGAAACAGGTCTTTCTCCTCTTCCACCCACCTTTTATGGGACTGATCAGAAGCAAAGCATGGTGTGCCACTGCAGCGAAGACTTAGGACGGGGAACATCATTTCAATCATGTGTCTATTGAAATTCCATGAACAGAGATTGATATGCGTGAGGATTTAATCAATGTATAAACAACAACAGAACAGAGACAAAGCACAGCAAGTCAGCAGGGCTCTGTGCTCACCACTTGATTATTATCTGCCTGTGTGTATCCGTACCCACACACTGTACTGCTGAGTCTCAACCTTCTTTAGCTCTGATATTCAGGCCGATTTTGCTCCCATCTGCCAGTTCTTCCATGAGGGCAGCAAGAGCAGTTCAAACTCACATGGTCATATGCCATATTTTATTGTGAAACACATAGCTTCTTTGTTTATAAACCCTAGATACAAATTTCAGATAAGTATGATGAAATAGTGGGTCTGTTTTGTTTTGTTGTGCTTTTCCCATATGCTAAATACCACACTGAAACATGCTCAGACACTTACTAAAAAGGAACCATCTGGGAGGTATTTAGTGTCACAGCCAATTATGGACCTTGGTTGAACCTAGGATTCAGACATTTGGGATCAAATCTAGATCTGAAAGTTCAAACTTTTGTAAGGTACATGGAAAGCCAACATCTGATGCCATTTTCCATGATCACCAAGGAACAATCCTTCAAAATTTCTTCTTTTTTTTTTTTGTAGAACAGAGGGAAGTGAGCCTGACCTAGAGCTCTAGGCCCCATCCTTCCTGCCCTTGTCATGCGTAGCCATATAGCGCTTGGAACAGAAAATGCTGTGTTCAGCAGCGTGCGCGTCCTGCTGAACAACGTGCTGGGGATCAGCAGCTGAGGTGTAGCTCTGCTGCACCCTGCCTGACAACAAGGCTGGCAGCAGGGCTGGGATCAGTTGCCAGCCACAACAGTACCTCAGCAAGCATCCTGGATGAGTTGCTCCACATCCCACCCCTCATCTTCTCCCTGTGTTCTCAGGTCTTTGGGTCAGCAGCAGAGTCTCCCGGCAGTGCTGCACAAAGGGGAAAGGTGTGTATGTCTAAAGCCACTTGGTGACATGTCAGTGAGTGTTCTGACAGGACACAGTGGTCAAGTTTTACATGGTTTCATCCCCTCTTGATAGACCACACCATGCAGCTGAGCACCTCGCTCGCCAGCCAGAGCTAATTGGCCCCACAGCTGCTCGTTTTTGGGAATGCACCCGATGCCACGAGTGCCCTTTGAGGGAACACATGCTGCCCATCTGCTCTTAGACAGCACCCAACTCAGACCAGCTCTGTCAGGGATCAGCTTTCACCATTGGTCTGGGCTCTGGGGTGGAGGAGCTGTTTCCCATTCACACTGTGAGATGGAATGCATCCTTTATTTATACTGAAAAGGGAGACTGCAGAGGCGAGCACAAATCCTGTGCTCCTGCCAGCGGAGGCAGGTGAGTGCATGGGCCAGGCTAGTGTTCGAGCCATTGACCTGGGGCTGTCAGCCACATCACTGCTTCTGATTTGAGGAGCCGCAGCGTTTCAGGAGGCTCACAGATGGTGACCACTCATTTGGTGGCTGGGTAGGTTTTTGTTTTTCAGATTTGTTGCTGTGTAAGACGCATGCTGTAGCGGGTAGGTTAGACAATGCCAGGACAAGTGGGAATGGATTGAAGCTGAAGGAGGGAAGGTTTAAATTAGATATTAGGGGGAAGTTCTTTACAGAGAGGGTGGTGAGAAGTTCTTTACAGAGAGAGTGGTGAGGTGCTGGAACAGGCTGCTCAGAGAGGTGGTGGATGCCCCGTTCCTGGAGGGATTCAAGGCCAGGTTGGATGGGGCCCTGGGCAACCTTGTGTAGATCCAGGCCTGGAGGCTGGTGGCCCTGACTGTGGCAGGGGGGTTGAAACTCTGCTCCTTGGGGTCCTTCCAACCCAGACCATTCTGTAATTCTATGATTCTATACCTTATAAAGCATTCATCTGCTTGCTTTCATTAGCATGTGCTACAGCCTCAACACTCATTATTACTTAAGGGAGGGGAAGGTTTGCATGTAAACAAAGGTTTACAATGGGCATTAAAAACCCGTCACACACAGTGGGAAGCACAAACCTCCTTGTAGATGTGGCAATACAGACCCAAATATTCTAAGCAGGGCTTCCACACTGGTGCTCTGGTTTCAGTTTGGCTGTAGTCTGCAGAGAAAAGTTGCCCTTTCAATTATTGTCTGTGCTGTACATCTCCAAGAAAGCAGTACAGTGTTGCAGGGTGTTTGTGTTTGGGGGTCTGCTCTGCCTGGTATGAACAGAAAAATAATTGCATAAAAGCAGAGGATCCATTGGGAACAGGAACCTCTGATCACCTTTTTCATTGTTATAAGGTGTGAATATTCTCATCATTTGAAGCAAAGCAGTAAAAACAATCAACTCACCCTTAAGGGAGGAATGACAAGGACAAATCACTGCTGCACTGTTGTTTTTTGCCTTCCTAGAACAAGGAAGCTGGAAGGCAGTGGGTTTTTAGATGTCTCTTTCCTGGATTGCTAGTCCAAATCCTAGCTAGTCATGCCAGTAATGAGAAGTACCAGACTGTCTTGTCCAGGAGCTGAGAAAGTCATCTTTCTGAACATAAATTATCTCGAAGTTGTCAGGCATTTATTCTGTGCACCAAAAATACAAAAGCTGATGCTTGAATGGCATGGGCTTTGGGAATTTTGTTTGCTTGATCTTCTTGAAGCATCTCGTAAGAAGCAAGTGTGAGATTTGCTGATCCTTGCCACCCACGATGCTCTGACTGTGACTGGCTGGCTGGTTGGATGTTTCACATGTCAGAGGAGGATTTCCCAGAAGAGGTGAAACTTCCAGGACATCTAGGCTCAGCAGCTTTTCCTGGCATGCTTTTTGCCAAATGCATTTGCAAACCTCACCAGGGTCCTTGCAAGCTTGCCTGGATCAGGCATGTCCAATTATGCATGTACAGCAGCATCCAAAACAGGCCACCCCTCCTGGTGTGTGGCTCCACACCACCAAAGCACGCTGGAGCAGCTCCACTTCAGTCAGCAGACAAGCAGCGATTTGCTGTGATTAACAGCCCTCCCGTGGTTGTCTGACAAATCTCTGCAGTAGCAGGCATGAGGCAGTAATCTGGTGCAAGACCTCTGCTCCGGGACATATTATGCATTAGCCTAACAGCTCTTCCCTAGAAGTGCTTTTGGATCACCGGGCAGCTCTTTCAGTATGTCCTTTCCTGGCCGAACAGCTATGAAAGAGTCACGTTTCTAGCTGGGCTGCTGCTCTGAGCTAGCTGCAGGGTGCCTGAGCCATTCCTGCCCTCCTGCACCTGTTGGTACCTCACTGACAGGTTATCATAGTCTGGTGATAAGGTGCATTTTGCCTTCAAAGCGGGTGGAGGTTCCCCAGCAGTGGGTGAGGTAACCCACCTGTGATGTAGCTGCCTCCGGAGCAGACATGCCAGCTTTGAGGCAGTCTCATCACTGAGGCAGTGTTTTAGCTAAGCCAGCGAGAATAAATAAAATTTGGATGCTTTCTCCTTCATTAATCTCCCTGTGTAATTCTGACAGGCTGAGGGTGAGGCATCTCCACAGCTGCTGCCCCAGAAGCCTCAGAGCAATAGGAGGTTTTAGCGGTACTTCCTACACTGCTCTGCACTAAAGCATTTGTGGTCCACACAACAGTTGACAGGAGGACACACAGACCTGCGCTGGGTGCGTGGGGCCACAGGTCCAACGTGGCTTCAGGCCGGGCTGTGCTGCCAGCATCCCTCAGCTGGAGGACAGCTGTGATGGGGGGGCCTGTGGGGAGCTCCCACTTCATTCCGGTAATGGCACCACCTGCATGGCCTCACCTTCACCTCAGAGTGTAGCAGGAAGGCCTCACTGGAACATCATCTTCATCTGACAGCAGAAATGATGAAGAACAGGGTGAGAAAATGCTATAGGATAACCCTATGCTATATAGAGAACCCTGTGCTCTGGGTTGGATCATTAGGCACTGCACAGTGCTGTTTGCCAGCGTCAGAAGCAGTGTAATGTACCTACCGTCCTCTCTCTACAGTGTTTAGCTCTAATAAAAAGCACGCAGAATGAGGCTTCAGGAAGCCTTTTTCACAGGGAACACGATAGACCAGCACCTCCTGGTGCAAAAACACCGCCATGCAGGCAAGAGTTTGCGGCTGTAAACAAGGAACAAATAGCTGGACAGGATGCAAAAGTCTGCGGTGAAAACCAAGGTCCGCAAATCCGAGTTCGCTGAGGTGAGAGACTGACACGGGACTGGTTTAGCTTCAGCTTTTTTTCATGGCTGGCTCTAAACGAAATCCCTGACCATTCAAACAGAATTCATGCTTTTACAGGCGAGCAAATAAAAAATAAAAATATTTTTTTAAAAAAGGATTTTTTAAAAGGATTTTTTTAAAAAAAATAAATCCATAAATTATATCTGATGGTGCATTTGAACATAAAAAATCGAATGATCGGGAGAGATCTGGTACAGCTGGCACATCCTAGCTGGAGACCCCTTGTCTCAGGCAGAGGAGTAGCCGCAGCCCCGGCTGTCGGGGTCTCAGCTCCAGCAGTCAGGCCGCGCCTCCCCACGCTGTACCACCAGCGCTCTGAAGGTGGCAGTGTTCCCTTCTCCAAGCTTGCAGCTCCTACTCCAAATCGGAAAGCCGCAGGGGCGGGAAGAGCCAAGCAGGTGTGAGGCGAGAAAGGCAGCGGGGGAAGCCCTCGCAGGGGTCAGTCTGCACTGTGCTGGTAAGCTGGAAACCGTCCTGTTCGTCTCAGTGGAGAAGCATTTCCGCTGTGCCGTGCTGAGGGCTCCTTCCCCCCGGGGTGTTAACTTGCTTATCCCTTTTTGGAGCAAAGTGACACAAAGATGTGCAGTACACTGTGGTCACTGCCTCGTTTTTGTTGCTCCAAGAAACTGTGGAGGAAAGGAGATGCTTCTGTTTGGGCCTGCCCATGTCCCACGGAGGGGAAACTGAAAAATTAAGGTGAGGTGCAAAGGTATTTAGACATCAGCACAATTCTCACTATGGTGACTTGTGTAGGGCAGGAACACTCTGATTTGTGGATGCAGCTGGAAATGCATTTCACTTTTTTTCTGCATTTGCAAATGCCAGGTCTTGTTCAGAATAATCTCTGCTGGATCCAGTCGCATCCCACCAGCTGAGATGGGGCAGACCACAGTTATGAGTTCTGGAGGCTCCCTTTAGCGTATCGGATGCAATTGGGAGGGGGGGCGGCAGGGAGAGGCTGGTAGGGCCATGGGGAAAGGAAAATTTACTGGCAAACCTATAGGAAGGTAGGTCTGGAAGCAAAGGTCTTAGGGAATCAAAGGTGATTCCTCATAGCAGGGCAGTACTTAAACGTGGCTTTCGAGAATCCCAGGTTTATCCATACCCTGCCTCAGACAGGAGGAAAGGTTTCTGTGAGCTGGTAATATCCTGTGCGTATGGCGTGAGAGACTGTACCCAGGCAGCAGCTGACCTGGGATAACTTGCGGTAAGACACTGAGGCAGAGGGCAGCTAAAGCTCTTAAATACCTGTTCGGTGGCTTGTGCCTGTAACTAGTCATGAAGACACAAACAGGTCTAGATCTGTAATGTGGGCTGTAGCATGGGCTCCATGGTTGATTAATGCTTGGACACTCATGTTTCGTGAGTTTTTTACTGGCACAAAAACTCCTCAATAGAGGAAGACTTTTCCAGATCTGAATTCTGCTGCTTCATAGGCACAGAACTTTCCTCAAACTTTCCTTGGGTTGCACAGCACATGAAGTTACTCCTTATGCTTCACTAACATGCCTCTCAGTATTCATACTGGTCCGTATTATCAACAGCTGGCCAGAGACACAGGCGCACAGAAACATCCCTTCAAAGCATGTGGTTCTGTGAATACTGAGATGGCCGATAAAGCTGGGCTTCTGTCACTTGCATTTTGTTTTGGAAGCAGCAAGGCAGGAAAAAAAAGCCAACAAGTATCTTAATGCTGAAGCCCTTCAAGCTGCTTCAGATGAGGCAACCATGGCCAAAGACATTTTGTAAAACCCTGCCCTCATGATGAGATGCAGGCTGAAAGTCTGCCAGTCAGAGTGACATTTCCACTGGTAATTTTCTACTGTTAAAGTATGTCAGCTTGTAAAAGGATATGAGGACAGCAAGCATTGTAAGGACACAATATTCTTTATTAACAATGATTCACTTGCCATCTTAAATAAGACAAAATAAACATGAAATTTAGCTGGAAGTAGGTTGTTAGTAAGATAGGCCAGATACAAACCATGTTTTCATGTCTTTTCTCACCAGCTCAGCTGTTGACGTGAAATCAAATCAAACCAAACAGAACCTTATGATGCTGGCCTCTAAGTGTCTCTCCAGGAAGCAGCTTGAGATGGAGACAGGAATTTAACTTAATCATGTAAGAAAACAGAGAAGCAGAAATTACAGCATCACCAGAGTCACTAAAGTATTTCGAGCTGCCTTCTCAGAGTCTTAATAAAAGATGGATAAACAGGTTCCAAAAATATGTGAAACCACCACACCTAAACCCTAGCCCATTCGTAGCATTAAAATGTTAAATTAAATGAAATGTTTTCAAAGGCTTTGAAATGTTTGGTGATTATTTATATGATGGCAGTGACTTCAAGCCCAGACAAAACCAAGGCCCCACTGACCATGCACTGCTCTTGCCACTTAAAGAGTCAGGGATGCACATTCAAAAATACCAGTGTACTGCATCTTGTGGAACCAGGCTGCTGGCTGCAGTGACTTGAGAAAGGCTTCAGAGGACCACTCTGAGACACTGGCAGACTTTTAACTCCTTCCCCCTGTATCTTTTTTCCATGCCCCACTTTCTTTCTAAATGCGTTTTCCCTTGTGAGAAATGTGTTTCCAGGCCCGCACTGGTGGGGCAGGAGAGGTGGCATCAATATGAGGGGGGTCTCTGGGGACTGGAAGCACTTCTGGGGGCAGTCTAGAGGACATCCTGGGGCATGGAAGGTCACTTGGGCAGGTAACTACAGCCTCTTCGCATCCAAGAAGCATCTATGGTTATGGATACAGACGAGCAATGCCTCCAGAGACTGGAAGACCTCTGGTCTCCTTCTGAAAAGCAACCTAATCACCACATCCCCAAGTCCTGCAAAGTGGGCCTGAATTTTTTGGGCATGCGGGGCCTGAAGCCAACCTTGGCCGCCCCACAAGCACCATCTGAGAGACCACTCAGTGTTCATGGGCCTCTGACCTCCATTTGTTGTGGGGCGCCTGTGAATTACCACACTACTGAGCTTTGCTAGCATGATTACAGTGGTGTTGTCCGTGGGGGGAAGGAGTTGCATGACTGTCCAGATACTGTCTGATGAAATTTCAAGCTGTGCACCTCCACATGTTAGTTAATTCCCAGAGCGACTTGCCAAGGGGATGGGAGGCTGTTGGCCATTTTCCTTTGCATGCCAATGGTCCCTGCCACAGTAGGCTGGATGTGCCAGCTATGCAGGGGCAGAAGCATTACCCCCCATATCAACACACAGCATACTTCTAAAACCTTTGCACATCATCTACTTGTCTGACTTTCTCCACGAAGATAACCCTCAAGCCACATTAAAGAAGTAGTACATGAGGAAATTTTGTGTGAGTTCCCAGAAGTTTTGAGGGTGCAATAAGGGAAAATAAATCAACTGATTAGATTCATTTTACCCACTTAGCTTGAACATGGGGGCAAAGGTTATTTTACCACAAGTGTTTATCTTGCTGGTTATGATTCAGCTTGCCGACTGTTGCCATATGACCAGAACAAATTTATTCTCATAACTAGAGAATCATTAATAACCATTTTATCAGTCAGATGTCTAAAAATCTCGTTTGTTGTTCCAACGCACGTCCCCAGCATGGAGGGCCACAGAACTGAATGGTCTGCTTGCTTTCTGCTTCCCCCGTGGACTTTCTAACTTCCTCTTCAGAAGAGCTAAACAAAGTGCTTGACGCATTTAATGCTGAAATAAAAAAAAAACCCAGCCTGGTGTGGAAGGTGAGTAGTTCGCTAAATGTCCTGGAGGGCCTAGGTCATGCTCCTTGGCTTAATCTTGGATGTAACCGTCAGGTTGGAGCCATGCATATACACCAGAGACCTAAGTAACCGGAGTCTCATTAAGGCTGTCTTTGGTTACTGCTTTGCATATTCAGATTTTAAGTGGAGGCAGCTCAGAAGTCACTGCTGTATGCCCGGGCCAAGCCACCACAGGTGGATCTACTGTCCAGCCAAAACTGTCTGACCTGGACCTGGAGGAGGGACCTGCAAATGCCTGACCTGGATGTGGCGCTGCTCACAGCAGCCTGTGAAGACCCAGCCCGAATCACCTGTGCCCCGCTTAATATCCAGCACAAGCAGCCTGGTGTGTCAGCAACAGCCAAGATATATTTTCATTACAAACGGTCCCCCAAAAATAAATAAGTGAATGAAACTTAAAAAGCAAATGTTGTCAAAAATCCTCCCGAAACAGAGAGTGAGAAGTTTTCTCCCTGATGCATGCAAAATCAATTAGCGTGTTACTAAATACATGCCGGGAGACATCATCATAATAGGAACAATCAGGTCATTTGCATAGCCAAATATGCTTTTATGCCATATTTGTTTACCTTGTAGAGCACATCCGTGATATGCATGTAAATGCCAAAGTCTATTTCTTGTTAAGCATAGTAATCCCTCCTCCCCTCAGCTATCAGCGCGGTTCCTTGTTTGTACCTGTCAAGGGCTGCTGAAACTTACAACTGTTGGCTTAAGCAAATGCGCAGTCCTTCGCCAACAGGAATATCCTGTTCAGGGGAGCGCTTGAAGGTGCCAGTTATATAAACTCAGCCATACACTGTCACGCTAGAGGACTCTGTGAAAAAAATGAAGAGGCGTTGCTGGAATCCTAACCATTTGTCTAAGTGGAGACTGATTTTTCTCCATTAATGTGGGCTGTGAATTATTAACTCCCAGTTATCTCTCAGCAGTGGAGAAAGCCCCTCGTAGTGCGAAGAGGCTGGCAAGGTATGTCAGTCTCCAAGTGCAGCCAAATGTGAGGCCTCCAGTGAGTCCGGTTCTCACTTGAGCGGTAGTTCATCAGGGGAACAGGCAGCACATAAGCATGGTGGCAGTCCTTACGCTCGGTTCCATGCCAAACAGACTTCAGCCCAAGCATGCAAAACGAGTGGGAATAGGGAAGTGATCCTTGTTCCTTTTCTTGGTGTAGGAAGCTGAAATGCAGGGGAGTCCTGGCAGCAGTTCAGCAAGGTGCTTAAGCCTGTATTTAATTTTTAAGCTCTGAAATGCGTGGGTGGGAGCTGGCTCCATGAAGTCAAAGGCAAAACTCACATGAAGTAGGATTTTACCTTCTCAGACTATGAAAGTGTTTTGGGAGGGAAATAGCTTGCCTCAGGTCACACTGGGAGTCTGTGGCATACCTAGGAATTGATGCCAGGTCTCTGGCGTCTCAAACTAGTGCCTGAACCTGTTTTTAACTTACTGCGTGCTTCCTTCCAAAACATCATTGGACGTACTTAGATACACCAGATATCCATCCCCAAATGACTATAAGCCCGTGACTTGTTTTGGCCAGCTTCAGAGGGTAAGATGCAGGGCTTTTTATTCCATCCTCCGAGTGATGTTTAAACAAGACACCAACCAACCGACCTGGATGCGTGCCCACGGAGGGTCGTGCCAGTGTGGCGTACACCATCGCAGAGCCTCTGGCTGTGCGTACCAGGGAAGCAGACAGCTTAAAAAGCGAGAAACAGGGCACGGGCTTGCGCAGGGAGCCTGCTGCTGTACTGAGCTCTCCTGGGGCTCCAACGCTGGGTAGCGTGGCTGCGCTGGGATGCCCGGAGAGCTCCCCCACGGGCACGCAGCCAGCTCCCTGCGCTGATACACTCACCCAGGCTCGTCCGGAGCTAAACCGACGCCCCCAGCCCAAACTCCTGTCAGAGCGCCTCCTCCCCACTCCCGCCGCCACGAAAGCCCGGGCCGAGGCACGCCGCCGGGAGCTGCGACTGGACAAATGGAGCAAACTCCCCGGGCGGGGCCCGGGCCCGGACACACCGGGGAAACGGCCCCCGGGGCCGGAGGGGCTCGCTCGCGGCCGCGCCGCCATCGCTCGGGCCCCGCCGGCACGCATCGCAAGCCCCCGGACTGCTTTTACAGGTGCCCGAGGCCGGCCCCAGTGCCGGTTTTGAGGTGTCGCCTCTTGTTATCCTCCGGCGTCACCCTGGCTTTTTACCGCTCTTACCCCGGCGTGAGCGGGCGCCCGGCCGCCCAGGCCCGGCCCGGCCCGGCCCGGCGGGCTGCCCCTCGCCGCCGCGGCCCCGCGGAGCCGGCAGCCCTCACGGTGGCACTGCAAAACAATTAATCACGGCTCGGCGGAGGCCTGCTGCTGCCGCCGCCGCCGCGGCTGCTCCTGCCCGTGGGCGGCCGAACCCCTGCCGCCCGCCCCGCCGGGTCCTCGCTTGCACCCCGCTGGTGTCACCTTGTACCTCAGCAGCAGGAGACGTTTCGGGTTAAGTTTGCACCGACTCTAACCCCCACTTTTGGGATATCTCGGTATTTCTAAGCTAGACGGATGTGAACGTTGCCTGATCTATTAATGTTTGCCAAAAGGCTTTTCATCCGGCCCCCATGCACCAGAAAGTGGTACCTCGTACGAACCAGGCCTTCGGTGTCCTAGCAGCAGTACTTATGGGGTCTGCCTTACACTAAACACTGGCATTGAAAGGAAAGGGAGAAAAACCACCACACCACCACCACACAACCCAACAACTCAAACGTCTGGAAACGTGATTATTCTCAGCATTCATTTAGCATTGTGGTTATTCCCTCCTGAGTATCAGTATGCAGGTTTTCCCACCTAGGAGAAGGCAGAAACCCTTTCTTGTTTGTTACTGGAGCTTCAGATGAGCCACATTCTGCTTACGTGGCCTGTAGAAATCGTGGACAGCTGTGTCTCAGTAAGGCCTGATTCAGGAGGGTAATAAAACATGTAAGCAGTACCTGATGGGACAAACAAACCCAGGGTTTCAGGGTTACCCTCTGCCTGCCAACAACACAATGCGAGGAACATAAACACAGCCAAAGCTTTTCATGAGTGACAAGTGGTGGTGGATGTCCCAGAGACCTAGAATGCTATGCTGTTATGTGCAGTATGGGCAGTTATGAAGGTGGCTGACTATTCTACTGCCGAGGTTCTGTATGATGAGATGAGCTTCAGGCCTCAAAGCAGTACAGCTATCGTTCCTTTCTGAAACGGGAGAAACAAACTGCTCTCAAGAGGGAAAGGGGCAGACTTACTTCCTCCAACAGCAATGCCTCACATGTTCTTGGCTGCAGCTGACACTGTTATGAGACTCAGACCACCACACAATGTGGTCTGACCTTCTGACCTAAGAGGTGTACCAGCAGCTGGTCACTGGTCAGCTCTCAGGAGCAGGATGATTTCTCTGTGGAAGAGAAGCAATGTCTTATGAGCCAGGTCTTAATTCTAAACACCATCCCCTGTTCATCTAGCTGTGAACTTGGCCCTAGAAATACTGCCATGCCAGACACCACTGCACTCGCCGCCCACCTGAGCCAAGGAGCATCTGCAGGACCCTCACTTTAGCTGGTGCATAGCCTGCTCAGATCTGCTCATCTATTTATATAAAAGCAGTTCCCCCCAGCCTGGTGCCGTGGGAGGCATCTGTGGGGGTCTGAGCTCTGCTAAGTTTAGGCTCCCACTAGGTTTGAGCTGGCTGGTTTGAGCTTTGTTGCAGCTTTCAGTGCAAATGGTGGCTGGTCGAGCAGGAAAGCCAGAAGCACATCACAGAGTCCCCAGAGAGGTGTCAAACACCACCACCCCAAAAGTGCCCACTGCAACCCCTGCTACCCACACACCGGGCTGCAAGTCCGGTGGATCCAGGGTAATGGCTGTGTGAGCATGCAGCCGTAACAAGGCTTTATTTTCCCCACTCACATGTACATGGAAAGATACAGCATTGCAAAAGCAGTGTTTAATTGCAGAGCACAAACCCCTTCCAAAAGCAAAGCTCAACTTTTTTTTTTTTCCCCCTCTGCCAAGAACATATGTATTTTGTATAGATTTAATTGCATGATACAAGAAAGGAAAGATTTGCCCAGACACTATGGTGATGAGTGCCATAGAAATGCCTATAAATAAATAAAAACACAGAGCACAAACAGACATCTGCGAAAGACCATGGAGAAAAAACCCACTAAGCCCAGACCAAAAGAAAAAAAAACCCCAATCAAATAAAAAAAACCTGCCTGGAGTTCTCTACACAGTCCCTTGTTTCAAAGAAAGAAAAGCTCACCACTGCCTGTTTCTGACGTAGGATCCAGTGCTCATTGGTACTCCCTCCTTTTGTCACCCTTGAGAAGAATCACAAGGTGGGCACATCTTTATTTGCATCCTCCACTCTCTCCTTCCCTCTGCTGCTGCTGTGAATCCTCATCACCTGAGAACTTGTTTGTGCATACTAAATAATGAGGATTCGGAATGCTGGGAACCATATGAACTTTTATGTGATTTGAATTTGGAGAAAAAAATCGAGCTTTCACACACGCAACACCCCAAGTTGAAAATCCTGTCCATGTTACATCTCCTTCATGGCAACAAAGGAAATGAAATGTAGCCCTACAGGCTCTGGCTTTTTCACTGTATCCAACAGGCATGGAGAGTACTTGCCCAGCTGCTGAGTGAGACCCTCCCTTGCCATTTGATTTCCAATTCCTCTTGCCACATTTTTGAGCCTTTCCTCTCAATTCCTCTGCCCATCAGGGTGTTATGTCATTTTACCTAAGGCATGGGCCTCCCGGGGCTGGATCTGCATGAACAGCACCCAGCTGCGAAGGGAGAGATGCTCCCCCTCAAAAAAACTATTACTTTGACTCCACAGTGAAAATGCAAGCTCCTATGCACTAAGCTGGCAAGGTTAACTGCTGTTACTGCAAAGAATGAGGTGGGGGTGAAGAGAGAGAGAGGAAGGGGGAAGGAGGGGAGGGGGGAGGAAAGAGGAAAGGGGAAGGAGGGAGAAAAGAAAGGGGAAGGAGGGAGGGGAGGAAGGCAGGGAGAAAGAGAGGAAGAGAGAGAGGAAAGGAAGAGAGGGTGGAAAAGAGAGTGAGAAAGAAAGAGAAAGCGAGATGCAAAGAAAGCAAGCTGGAATAGCAGGAGGTCTAGTGTACTTCAAAGAATTATCACCTGCTCCAGCTCATAACAGCTCTGGTTTTGATTAATTTATATATGAAGGGGGAGGAAATCAGAACAGCTGTCACTCAAGCATTGCTGAGCCATTTCATCTGTCTACAAATTTTCCTTCTCCTAACCCCTCCCTCCTGTTTTCACATCCCTCCCTTAGGAGCCATGCAGACAGCAGTGCAGCACAGATCTGTGTGCCTCCAGCCACAAGCATCCTGCTTAGTTCTGCCTGGGAAAAGAGAAACACCAGCACTGGCATGGCATTACCGCATATGTCCTGGGAGGTGTGTCCTTCTGCTGCCATTTTGCTTCCAGTAGCAAGCTGGTGCAAAGCAGGAGGCAGTGAAAGGCTGGAAAATCTGCAGTGACTTTCCTGGGCTAGAGGAAGTTAATACATCAAGTTTTGTACACGATGCACATCTGTGGAGGAAGAGACTTCTGCCTCGTGCTGCTGTGCTCCCTAGTGGGATGCATTCATGGGCAGTTAATACTTATTTAAACAACTAACTTGGGCAGAGTTATTAAATGTAAATGCTGGCACCTTATGTTTAGCGCAAAATAAATCACTGGGAGAAGCCAGCCTGAGGAAACCTCTCACTTGCCCCGTGGTTTGGGCAATACTTGCATGGTTCCTCTGCTCTGTATTCTCCTATACCTTCCCTTCCCCTGCCTGCCTCCCTCCCTCGTTCACACACAGCTTCCAATTTTGGGCCCTGAAGATTCAGATCTTAAACTTTTTCAAAGGGCTACCTATTTTTATAATGCTTTGGATTTGTCTGTGCAGTTCATTTGCATAACCCCACATCAGCATAAACCCTAACCTCATCTCACCAAGGGGATTTACCTGTAACCACCTGAATTTGGTTTGGTAATGAAGTAGTCAGATTCCCAGACAGCTAAGGTACACCCAGAACGCTTCTTAGAAAGCTAATTCTCACCTGGAATGAATTTCAGTACCCAGTACAAAGGGACACCAGGGTTGTTTTGACACTTGCTCTTAAAAACGTGGGAGGTGGCAGGGAAAGACGTGCAGAAAAAGGGATTTGAAAGTGTAATCAAGGAGGAAAAGCTGTGAGTTAATCTCGAAAAGATTAGATTTGGACCAATAAACACTACTGTGGTCAGCTTACCTTTCCATGTAGTAATAAACCTAACAACAGCAAATACACAAACCCAACAATTGCTAACAATGCCTTAATAATAAATGTGTACAAATAAATAACATGTAATTCCAAGCCATGTGGATGTTTGGGTACATGGGGTGGAAAATATTTCAACCAACAGTGTTACATCTCACGAAGACTGACGAATCCAAAGAAAATCTTGAAAAGTAGGTGTTGCTCTGTTTTGAATAAAATGTGAAGCAACACCCATCCTTAATAAAAAAAACCCCAACAAACCCACCACTGACGGGTGAAGGCTTCTCAGATTAAAAAAACAATAAGCCAAAGCATCTTTCAAATATTCACTGAAATACCATATTATGCTAAATTCTCCTGGCATTCTTCCAGTGTACAGTAGACTAGATTAACTCATCCATATGTAAAAATGCACATATATAAAAAGCTCGTATTTACTTTCTCTTCCTAAATTCATCCAAAAAAACCCCAACCCCAAGCACACAAAACCCCACCAAAACCTAGAAAAACAACTGAAAATTAATCTTTCTAGCCTTGGCAGTAAGCAACAAAATCAGGGTGGATTTAGAGCAGGAGGTGAGATCCTTCCCCTCTCTGCAGTGTGTAGAAAAGAGGAAATGGCAGGAATCTGGAAGGCAGCAGCCTTGGAAACTACAGAAAGGAAATACTTTCTTCTCCTCTCCCCCCCCTCTATTTTTAGGCTAGTTCATAATTAGCTGTGGAACTCCTTGCCACAAGGTCTCTCTGAAGCCAGAAGCTCAGGAAGGCACCAAACAGGATCAAATATTTATTAAGTGGAATCTGTAGAGCTACAGCATAAAATAAATATGGGTTGGGAAGGCATCTGTGCTTCTCAAGCTTCTGAGCTTGAAGCTTGAACAAACCTGTAATCACAAGGTCTCAGAAGGGATTTTTTTCCAGGGAGAGCAAGGTGGGATGACCCCAGAGGTTTGGGCTTCTGGCCAGTGGCAGAGGCAGGATACTGGTGGCTGGACTGAACTGGCCACCAGTCTTCCCCATGTCCCTCCACTCATCCACAGTGGGGAGAGAGGAACTCCAGTTACCCCAACCATAACAAGTCAGTCTCTTTGCATACAAAGCCTTGCCAGTACATTTTACATTGTGAACATGGGAAGTTTGTCAAAGCAACTGCTGGTTAGAAAGTGTTTACAGAAGGGAGGTAGTCAAACATCTTGTACAGGTGGCAGCAGCACCATAATATTCTCTAAGGCTGAAGAAAGCACCAACACTGGAGAGGCAGGAAGGCTGAAAGCTGGGAAATGTTTTGCTTTTCTCTTGAAAACATTTTTATATCTAGAAAACAAAAATAATAATCTGTTGCATGACCAAAAAATTCAGCCACCCTTTGCCAGGCAAAGGAGTCTGCAGCTGAAATAGTGTGGGTCAGAAGCTGTGAGAGGACAGCCAAGCCTAGTACATCCCAGGGCAAAGGCAAGCACATCCCTTTGGGTAGCCTCCTTGAGCAGTCAATGGCATTATTGACTCAGTATGTTTGGAGCCTAGACATAGAGTAAAACCTTGCCCAGAGCTCAGAAAGTAGATTCCAACATGAATCAGTAATCACCGTCAACACTGCCCCTGCCCTCACTGCATGATTTCTCCATGGCAGGAAGCACATGGTGGACTCAGAGAGGCCAGTGGCAAAAGCCTGGAGAGGCAGTTTTTCTACTTGGCAACCACAAGTCCACTTCCCAGGACCATCAAAATCAGGCAGCCTTCCCATGCCTTTCTAGGGGTGGGAGGACAAAGCAGTCCCCGCACCGCTTCTACCCTCCATGACAGCCCTGATGCTAGGACATGCACAGACAGACACTGAACACCACGGAGGAAGCTCCCAGTAAATACACCCTTGTGTGCTGGTGCGCTGGTTGTCAGACCACTTCCAACTGCTGTGGCAGCAGGGGAAACAATTCTGAGTAACTGTGAGGTATCTGTTTCTAAAATTAAGAGTCTTTAGTCACCCCAATACAGGGAAGCTGTGTCATTTTGTTGAATAAAGCCTGTTTAATAACCGAGAACTTGAATGGCGAGATTTAAGCAAGCCTTAGCTTGTGCTTGATAAATAAGCATGCTCTACCCAAAGCAAAACCATGCAAAACTCTTCAGAATTGCAGGAAGATGGTTACAGTTATAGCAGCACATGATTACCCCTCTGCCCACCCAAGCTTCAGAGTGAAAGGAGATTGGCGTGTTCCCTAAAACGTCTCGTTAATAAGTGTGTCACAAAGCTGACCCCAAGCTGACCAAGTCCATGTGAACATCACCATTTCAACTACAAAAGGAGTCACAGCTCCCAGAGTCTGGAAAGCATCACCAAAGGGAGAAGGTCCAGCTGCCTAATACCTCCTGCAAGCAGCCACTAAAGCTGCTCCTCTTCTGCAAAACTCTGGGCCTGCGTGCTCTAAATATAGGATAAACATTAATAAAGCACAGCCACTTTTTCCCTTCCTGTCTTTCACACCATTAACGTTCTAGCCTTGAGGGCTCAGAGGTAAGCATCCAAAGGTGAAAAGGAGACTGACAGATACCTATCTGCAGCCAGGGTGGAGAACAAGGCTGCGGAAACACCAGCACCACCCACTTCCATGCTGCAGAGATGACTTCTGCACTTGGTGGCAGTGCCCACAGCAGTAACGAAAACCTCCCCTGGTAAGTCACAGCAGGAGCGAAGGGCAGACAAAACGTGAGTCATTCAGGTGTACAGCAGACAAGGGAATGTGGGTGTGTTACCCTGTGGCTCTATGCCAATGTGACCTCAATCAAATTTCGGTGAATGATGGGCCTTCCCCTCTTTTATGTACACACTTCTCTCCTTGGTGTCCGAAGACACGGATATTTTATCTGGGGAGTTCTCCTGACAAGCAGGAGTCAATGTGCAGTGGCGGTGGTAGGGGTGGCAGCAGCTTTCCTCTTCTTCTCCATGTGAGTTTTGCTCAGTGTACCTTGGATTTACTTCCTCCAACTGGCACTCCTACCACATCCAGAGCCTTGGCAGAGCCCCGTGTTGGGCATTGGCAACCCATTCCTCTTCTCCTGCGGTCTTGGAGCATACAACCAAATCACACTCAGGAAGCAGGAAAGCCCAAGGAGTAACCCTGTTTGCAACTGGGTTGATATGGGAATTCTTGCACTCAAATGCAGTTGAAGTGTTTGCCAGGAACCTCAGTGGAAGCAGGCTAGCTCTAACGTCTAGCACACTCCCATAAGAAACCTTTGTAAACTAATTCGGTTGAACCGTTAACACTCGGGGTGATTAACCGCAGGAGTCTCTGATCTCCCCTTATTAAAGAGAAGGGGAATGAAATTCACTGATTCATATCATCTTAATATAAATCCTTGTGAGATTTGCAATTGACTTCAGCAGCAGCAGGATCTGGTAACCTCTATGGGGTAAGAGCAAGTCTCTTGCAAGTGCACCCTCATGTGACAGGGGAAAGCTGAAGGTGTTTGTACTGGATTACAACCAAGGACCGAGCCTGAAGTCTGCAAACTTCCAGCCTGTGGTGTGCAGCAGACAAGTGTACAGAAGCGCTGGCGGTTCTGAGATTTCTACTCCGATGCCACTTTTGAATACTTGGCTTTCCGTAGGCAGACGTGTGTCATCTTGTTTTAAACAGCCCCAGTCTTCATAGTTAAGTGGGGAGAGATGTGGGCTAGGGGTGAGCAGGATTAAGGATGGCTGCAGCTTGACTGCGGAGATCATCCTCCGCTTTTCCACTCAGCAGCTCAAACAGTATGCTAGGGCAGCTCTGGAGGTGCTCACCCCATGTCAGAGGCCACCCCAAGCAACTTCAAATCCTGCTTTCAAGGTGCCCCAGCCTGAGCAGATGAATACAGCTTTCATACCACCAAACAAATCCCATTTTTCAAGACACCCTGACAAGACTGCCTGGTGTTTTACGTATGTTCTAGTAGGTATGTTTTGTGATACATGTGCTGTTCCACTGTACCCGCGTACAATCTGGCACCCGAGTGACTAACCCCCAGACACAGCGGGACAGGTGGTGAACACAACGTGCTGTTCTCCAGCTCTACCTAACTTAATCAGAGCACAACTGGCTCAGCTGCTCATTTCAGTATTTCCCCCAGAGACCTCCTTAAGAACAAGGACAGCCTCTCATGGGCTGCAGGCTGTATGGCAAAAACCGAGTGCTGGCTCTGGTCCAGAAATACAGCAGTGGCATTTTGGAAATGGTTAAAGGAACAGCAGCATTTATTTTTAAATACCCATTTAGGTTTGGAAAGAAAGTCGTATGTGAGTATGTTATGATCAGGGGGGAAAAAAATGAAAGAAAAAAAAATCAAGCAGGAGAAGAGAACAAAGCCCTGTTTCAAGAATCCCATTGTTTATGCCACTATAAACTCAGGGTCTATAAAGTCATCGAGCAGAAACTGCAGTGGGCTGAAGCAGATAATGCATTACTAAATGCTAGAGTATCTTGTAAAATTCTTAAGGTTGCAGAATGACAGAATGCTCAAAAGGCAAAAGAAACAAGTTCCTCAGATGAAACCATCAGATTCCAGTACTTACAGATGCATTAGGGCACAGACCTTACACAGACACAGAAGGTTCTGAACAGCAGCCATACAGACAGAGGTGATCCTGCAGCTACCCAGGCGTGATCCAGTGTTACTGAGATGGGATGACGCACTTCAGGCACACAGTACGTGCCAGTTGGAACACTGACCTTGGATCTCTCATCCAGAATCCATAGGCAGAGCCACAGAGGAGGTAAAAAACCCGAGCGGTTTAATTGAAAGAAGTTTTCACTTGAAAAAAAGTTTCAGATAAAGGATGACTCATAACTTCAATTTATCTTTAAATGCTTGCTATTTGCAAACCAAACAAGACATTCCCTACTCCCCGTGTTACCTATAAACCAAACCAACAAAGATAGCTTTCAGTTGAACAAAGCATGCTTGGGAGATAAGGGGTGAGAAGTATTTTCTGCATCATTATGTTACCTGGACTTAGAAATGGCACAGGTCACCATGCAAATAATCTAAAAATAGGAATTTTTTTCTAAAAAATGTTGATTATGCCCACTGTTGTTTCAGCTACTGCAAAAATGTGAATGGGTCCTGCCTGTTACTTGTTTTCCACATTCAGTTTTGTTGCACATATGTACCAAAATGCTCTTCTCTTTACAGAGTAGTGAGGAAAAAACAAGTCCTAATCATT
The DNA here is from genome assembly GCA_022605575.1 of Laterallus jamaicensis coturniculus. Classification (NCBI taxonomy): domain Eukaryota; kingdom Metazoa; phylum Chordata; class Aves; order Gruiformes; family Rallidae; genus Laterallus; species Laterallus jamaicensis. Next base: position 1,544,571 of record JAKCOX010000099.1, on the reverse strand, counting down.
GAGCATTCATGTTGAAATCATCTTATTGCTACACATTTGTAAAGAAACCAGAGCAATGATGTCCCTAAGGACAACTGCAACAGAAAAGAAAATGTTAACAACTGGAGGCATGCAGCAGGCTGATTGCCTTTAGCTGCAGCGGAGTGCAGTTGCCAGCGCACCAGGGTCCTGGCAGCAGCGCATCCTGGTGGGTGTTCAGCTGTACCATCCATAGACTCTGCATGGTCAGCCTCCTCAAGTTGTGCATGTGTAGCAGGATTCCAGCTGGAATTTCAGCTCTCCATACACTGCCAAATTACGGAATTCCCAAGACAGAGAAGGCTTCGAACAAAACTCCATGTCGCTGATTGTTAAAAGGTGTGTTACACACGCAGTTAGGTTAATGACACTACTCAGTTCATTTTCCTCCATTTGCATGAAAGTGATAAGGTACACCAGCTTATCTGTGAAGCCCAAGAACATGAGGCTAATTTTTTTTTTTAATTAAACAAAGTCTGATGTCCCGAACAGCAATATTTCCTCTAACTCAAACTGAGTTACCTTGAAAATCGGTAAATTATAGTTTCATCACACTGGTGAGAAAAGTGGCAGGTCAATATTCAGAGCAGACTTTTACAGGACGTTTTTTTCTCTAAAGAGATGTGTTACCTCAGCACCACACTTGCACAATCCTATCTTCCAATCTTGATACTACAAGCCTTCTTGGCCAACCCCCTCATCTCGGGAAACTCAATCACTAACAAATACTTAAGTAAGCTTTCTTTGGGCACATCCATGCAAAACCAAATAATCAGAGCAGTCATTCAGATAAAATATTATAGGTTTATTTAAAACTTACTTTCCACTTGAATATGCAAAATACAAATTCCAACAAAATGTTCATTTTTACTTTGTAGTTTACAAATATACAAAATAAAAGTCTGCTTAAACTTATATTACATATTTATTATGTAAAGAACTATATAGAAACATTTGTTCTGCTTAAGGCATATTTGGGAATAAACCGTTGTACAAACTATTGCACATCGAAACCACAGTGCATTACAGACTGTCTGCATAAAGTTATTTCCTTTAAGAAAGATAAACCAGGTTTATTCACCTGATTTAGGTCATATTTGGCGATCGGAAGACAAAAAATATTTCCTTGTCAGATATGCAGCAGTTTGAGAACTTTGGCTTCCTGTTTTTGGTACCTCCAGAACCAACAGTCACAAAGCACCATGAAAAAGGCTTTTAAAATATAATTCTGTACCTGAATTTTTCCTCCTTTTAATATCATAATGGCTTTTAGAAGGAAAAAAGTAAAGTACAAGATGACATTTACATCTAATATTGCATTGAAAGAAAATTAAGGGAATGTAATTTCCCTGTGTAATATCCCCACCCTCCAAACTACACAGTCTGTTTAACCCTGATATCCGTGACTCCCAGTCACTCCTTGGCATTTTGTAGTCCGGAAATAATTCAAGTTGGATTTACAAATGGAATGATAAAAGATCCAGTCATTGGCCCCGATGTTTCTGTATCTCTCTTCTTTCAAATGTACTTATATTAAAACAAGTTGCAGTGTCTGTATGCAATTATCCCTCTTTTCCACTCTTTGGAAGACTTCACCTTGGGTATCTGTAGTGCTTAATCTGTGTTCTCCCCATCTCACGGAAGACAGTCCTTGTGCTGTAAATACTGAATCTCTACGGCAGCTGGGGAAAGATCCACTGCTTCCAATTAAAAGTGTCTCTTCATGTGTAAGGCAAGGTGGTCTGACCTGGAAAATGCTCTGTCACACCGCTGGCACTGGAAAGGGCGGTGGCCTGTGTGTTTTCTGTAGTGACGAGTAAGTTCATCGGATCGGGCAAACTTCCATCCACAGCCTTCCCAGTCACAGTGATAAGGCTTCTCTCCTTTTTTAAAAAGAAAAAAAAGAAGACAACTCTATCAGTTTGTGTTTTTTCATGGCTGCCACTTCTATCACTGTTCTTTCAAAAGGCATTCACACCCCTTGTCTTGGGTAAGGGAAAAGATGACACAGACAAACACGCAACAAACTTCTCAAAGCAGCTGTAACTACAAAGACTATCAGAGTAAGACCATCTTTTCAAGGTACACCACTGCTGTAAAATAGAGTCACCAAAATACTTGTTAAAATGTTAGTTTCCACTGTTTGCCTTGCACACATTACTTCAGAGCACACAAGTTAGATAATAAAAGTGTATTATTGCTGGCTAATGTTATACAATCAAACAGCAAACAGAAATAGCTCAGCAGACATAATGTACTTTGGTAATTGTAGGTCCCAAGAATTAAAAAACAGCTGGAAACTGTTTTCATTAGCTAAGTCTGATTAAGAACTCAATCTTGCTGTCTTCACTTTAACAAAACCACTGCTGACAGCAAGACAACTTTCTTCCCTGACAATTACACACTCCCGGTCCTACACATACTGGAGACAGTGCTGAGCAGCTCAGGGGCAGATGGTAAGTGCAGTGCTCTTCATTTCAGTGACTTTTTTTCCCCTCCACTGGCAACAGCTGAAGACATAGCCTAACTACCGCACTACCAGTGGTTTCTCCCTTTCCCATCTCCTCTTCAGGAGAAAGTTTTGAATTAAGTTCACAAATCCAGGGATTTAAATTATGCAAATTCCCAGGTTATTTAATTACTGTTACAGAATGCCTGCTCTGGCGAAACTGCACAACGTACCTGCTTTCACAAGCTCAGATACTGCAACACCACATTCATCTGCAAGGTTAAAGTTTGAGCTCGGGCTCACACACACACTCTTTGGTAGATTTTATCCAAATTCTACCAGTAGGAAATCAGACATTAAATTCTGCCTCTTTGGTGCTAGTGCAGGGGAAGATGTGCTCCCACGCATAGGTGGGGCACCCTGTCAGTGCTGCCGACAGCTAAAGGCGCCACTCACAAGGGGCCCATCACCATTTCCTCAAAGGGAACAACAGCTTGCAGGAGTGCACGAACTCTTGCACTCCAGCAAAGAAAGACAAGCACATGTGCAAAGCATTTGACCATGAGCAAAGAAAGCACTATCTTGAGCAGTCTGCTCCTTTCTCAGAAGGGAGTTACTCCCCAGAGTAACAAATCCTTGCTGACTTCTAATTACCTGATAATTAGCTGGCCACACTGCAAGAAAGGAGCAACAATCATTGCCTTGGCAAAAAACCCACCCCCTCCCAAACGTGCCATTCTGAACCATGACATTAAGCAAAGACTGCACAGTAGGCATGTGGGCAAGAGGGGAGGAAAAAAGACCGCAAACCCAGCGGAGGAGAAAGGTTATGACTTGCTACTTTTCGCTCCCTTTTTCACTGCCCAAAGGGGTCACCCCATGCCTCTCCGGCCAGGGCATCCCGCTGACCAGGCACTGGGACTAACCTGTGTGGGTTCTCAGATGTGCCTTGAGATGAGAGCTCTTGGTATAGGTTTTGCCACAGCCTGCATAGTCGCAGGTGTGTGTGGCTGTCCTTTTCCTAGGCCATGATCGGCGTCCCCTCTTAGGCTTGGTCTCCTCAGGCAGGCAGCTCCCGGGTGGCATCAGCTCTAGAGGGCGGACAGGGAGGAGTGAGCACTGAGGTGGTGAGCTCCAAAGCAGGCACCCAGCATACCTACTGCCCAAGCACATGGACTCACCTTGGTACTGGACCGTGCCGGGCGGTAGCTGCTCAGGCAGGAAGGTGGGGTAACCGGGGGCTGGGGGGTACCCTGGGGGCAGCGGCAGCGGTGGGTGGCTCAGCCCCGGGGCAGCTGGAAGACAGTCTCTGCCACTCATCATTTCCTCGGGCCCCAGCGAAGGCGTAGTCCGGGCAGGCAGCGGCCGGCCGAGGGAGAAGTCGTGTTGGGGAGCTCCTCGGGAGCTGCCATGCGGCGGCGGCGGGGCCAGGGTGCACGGCGGGGCAGTCTCCTGCTTGATTTTGGGGCACATCCGTGGCAAGGGGCTGTAGGGAGCCCCGGGGCCCTCCGTGCCGGGCGGCGGGGCAGCGGCCGGGGGGCCGCTCTTGGGGCTGAGCGCCGGGTGGCTGTACTCGCCCACGGCCTTCACCACGAACTTGCCCTGCAGGCTGCCCAGGGGTGGCAGTGCCGTCGGCGCCGGCAAATACACCGGGTCCAAGTCGGGCCGCATGAGCTCAGCCACGAAGCCTCCCGAGGGGGACACATCGGTTATGTCGGCCAGGTTGAAGGGGGCGGCGGGCCCGGCAGCGGGGGCCCCGTCGCGGCTGCCGCCGCCACCGTAGAGGAGGCCGGCGGGCTCGGGCCGGGGCAGCGGGTAGGCGAAGGGCCCGGTGGGGCAAGGACTGGAAGTGGGAGCCGGGGCGGCGGCGGGGGCCACCACCACGGCGGCGGCGGGCTCCTGGTGCATGAGCGAGTTGGAGAGGATGAAGTCGAAGTCCAGCAGCTCGTTGAACTCCTCAGCGTCGCGGCGGGGCCCCAGGGCGGCGGCCTCCAGCTCCGACGGCGGCGCCTCCACGGGTCGCGCCGCCAGCGCCGGCGGCGGCCGCTTCAGCTGCGACAGCTCCTCCCGCCACCTCTGCGGGGAAAAGGGCACGGCTCAGCCCCCGGCCAACCGTCGCGCCGCGCCCGCCCCGGCCGGCCCCCACCACCCCCCGCCCCGGCCCGGCCGGCCCGCGCCGCCGCGACGCCGATACTCACGTTGCCGGGGCCCGCGGGCCGCGCCGCTTTCTCGCGGCCCGCGGCGCCCGCCGCGAAGGTGGCGATGGAAGGGAGGAGCGTGCCGCTGAGCGCCATCTCGCACTCGCCGGGGGGCTGCCTGCGGGTGGGGAGAGCACAGCGGCGTCAGGCGGCGGCGGGGGAGGACCAGGCCGGGGGAGGCACCTGGCACCCGGCACCCACCGCATCCGCGCCGGTGAGTCGCGCCGAGCTGCTGCCGCCGCCGTCGTCCCTAGCGCCGCCGAGGAGAGGGAGGAGGGGTGGCACGGCCGCGCCGTCCGGCCGCGGAGAGCCGGCTCAGCGCCGCCGGCGCGGTGCCGCGGGAGCGCCTTTCCTCGGAGCTTTGCCGGAGACAGAGGTGAGCGGGGCGCGGGACGCTAGCGGAGTCGCAGGAAGGCGGCCGCCGCCCGGCAGCGGGGCTCCGGCACCGGTAAAGCGGCCACGCGAGGTGCTTCCCAGAGAGCCGGGGCCATGGGGGAGCCGAGCGGGACTCCCGGACGGGGCGCGGTGCTGCCAGCGGGAAGGGAGGGGCCCGGCGCGCGCTGCCTCCACCACCGCCGCCCAACCGCCGCCGCGCCCCGCTCGGCACTGCTGCCCTCCGCGGCCGCCGCCCTCCTTTATAACCTCACTTCGGGTCCGCTCCGCCCGCCATCGCCGTGGCAACGGCGAAAACAAACTGACACGTGGGGAGAGGGGGCGGAGCGCGTCGGGGGAAGGAGCAGGGGGCGGATGAAGAAGGCCACGGGCTCTCCTGCCCCGCCTCCGCGCCCCGCCCGGCCGCGCCTCGCCTCGCCCCGCCCGCGGGCGTCCCGCTGCCGCGCGCTCCCCGTGACGCAGGAGGGGTGCTGACGGCAGCGCGGCAGTGGGGCGGCGGGGCGTGGGGAAGGCTGGGGATGCCCGCGCGCCGCGGGGTCTCGCGCACCTTCGGCGGTGGGGGAGGGCAGAGCCGGGCCGGGCCGGGCACCGCCGCGCGTCCCGCCGGGCGTGTCCGCCGGCTCCGTGTGGAGCCGGAGCGTCTGCGGGCTTTGACAGCGGCGCGGCTCTCCGCCCCGCCGCGCCCGCCGCGCGGCCTGCCGGCGGAGAGCGAAGCGCGCCGGGACAGCCCGGGAGCCGGGCTCTGCCTTTCCCTGCCTTGCCGCTGCCGCTCCCGGCGGCGGGACCCCTTACACGCCCTGGCTTGTGCCGTCGATGGACTTATGGCTTGACGGGCTTTTTCGTGGCCGGGCGCCTGCCGGCCGGGGTGTACGTGCGGGGCTGGGGAGTGGGGGACGTGTGTCGAGCGGCACCGGTGCCCGCAGAACGGCGGCGGAGCGGGGTCGGGGCAGTGCAACTGCAGGCAGCCGCCCCAGTGGGCAGAGGGACAGGCGGCGACGACGGTGCGGGGGAGGCGGGGGGAGGTGCCCCCATGGACGGGGCGGGTGGCGGGAGCGAGGGGTCGCGCAGCACGGTGCGTGCGCGGCAGGAAACCTTCCAGGTAGAAAGGACAAAAACCACCCCAACTAAACCGAAAAAGCAACCCTAAACCAAAGCACAACCCCCAAGAAACCTCAAAGACGGTGTGGGGGGCGGGGGAGGGGGGCACGGGAGCGGCGGCCCGGCTCCTCCAGAGGGCAATGGCGAGCCGGCGTCGCTCCCCGGGCCGCGGCGAGACCCGGCGGGCTTGTCGCACCGGCCCCCGCGGCCGCCGGCCCCCGTGATGCCCACCCTGCGCCCCGCCGCGGCGCTGCCCGGCGCCCTCCGGGACGGGTCGGGCCTGGGGGCGGGAGGTAAGTCCCTGCCCCGCGCTGTCTGCAAACAGGAGCCCGAGTAATTCACGGAGACTAACTTAAACCCTAAAATAACAATAAAATGCCCGGCTTTATTTTAGCAAACTGGTTTCACCAGTTTTGTGTTACAAATGTTAATTATTAATAACTTTGGCGCTGGAAAACAGGGGCTTTTTTCTGCACAAAGTCCATGTCTTGGCAGGAGATACGCCAGGAAACACCGGTACAGAAAAAGGGTTAGGGCAGAGAGGCAGATGAGGGCTGGTGGAACACGAGGAGGGTGCCAAAAGGCTCCTTGTGGAGGGAAAGGAGGCACCTTACCTGACTCCAGAGGCGCAGGGCTGGTGGCCTGCTGTGCCACAGCCACCTCGGATGGCCCCGCTCACAGCATCTCTGCCAGATCCCAGCTATGGTTTCTACCCGGGGCTTCTGCTCTTGGCCTCTTTGACAGACACTCTACGAGTGTCTAGCATCCAAACCCAACAGCAAGAGTTTTAGCTCTGAGCCTCCCTTCTGGCGTAGTCTCGGGAGAAGGCCCCCGATGTGGGAACTTGCAGGTCTCTGGGCAGTTTTGTGCCCATCAGTTGTGTTTCCTTTTTGCTCGTGGTTGGTGTAAATGTTAATTTATGGATCTCCTAAGCAAGGCGGCATTTTCCAGGTCAGAATCACTCAGGCCCGACATCAAAATTAAAATTGCATCCCCTTTTTAGAAACAGGAGAACAAGAAAGCTTCAGAAGCAGATAAGTGATATGATCTCTTTGAAATAAATGGCAGAACTTTGCAAGTTCCAGGAAGAGAAGGCGTGAATAATGTGGGCTGAAGTAGTACGGGCTGCTTTCACAATCTCTCATTAAAATAGACTCGGCCGCAGTGTTTCTGGGTAATTCAGACAAACACGTGCGAGGTATGTGTAAGTTCATGTTAAAAAGATGTGGCCCACTTTCACCCGAGTTCTGATTTTGAGTTATGTGTATGAGGGCATGGTGTTTAAAGCGAAGTGTATGTTTGCAGCCACTGGTAAGTTCCACACAACCTGCTTTTTTGAACAGCCTGTGTAAAGGTCAACACATTCTTCTTCACTTATTAGGCACAAGGCAAAAGGATTTCTATTCCTCCCTTAAATGAAAGGCAATGTGATTTAATGGTCCCAAGCGTTGAAATTAAATGCATCAAATTTGCAACTGCTCACAGCGGATGCTTTCCCAGCCTACACAACAACCTAAATGTTGTTTTCTTAAGACAGATTTGTTTTATTATGCCTTCTCTCACCAGATAACCATTTCTCCAAGTCTCAGTTTTCTCCAAATTTCCCAATTTTCTCTAAAACTTTCCTTCTACTAACTCAGAACACAGCATGTTCTGTGCTGTTCAAAGCCGGCTTTAGGGATTGCTTAATTCAGATAGAAGATTGCCCAGAATTTGTGTCCCTCTTGCCTTGGGACGTGCAATGACATTTTTCCAGATTATACTGCCTTTGGGCAGAAGGAAACCTGCTGCAGCAGTCGCTGTGCTGGACTGCTGGGGCCTTTCCCTCCCTGGATAGAAGGAAGTTTCTTCCACATCCATCACATCCTCCTGCAAGAGGAGGAATACCCTACATGGGTGCTGTTCATCCATTTTGGGAAGAGAGGAATAGTAACATGATGGTGATGATGCCCAGTGCAGGGCAGAGTAGAACAACTACTTAACAGGGCTGATCATGTGGAAGCCTTAATGGCTGGCCAGAGCTGGGGCTAAACTGTTTACCTGGGAGTATACGCCTCAAAAGAGACAAGAAAAGCCAAGGTGACAGAAGAGCACAGGTTTTCTGGAGCACAATCATCAGGAGCTGTCATCCCACATTAAAAACATTAAGAACATTATCAGCAAGAAAAAAAGCAGACAAGCTGACCGAGCCTGAAACAAAGACCAACCTGTTTATCTTGATATGTATGTTAAAGTCTAAGCGTGGAACTCAATTTTGAACAAGTTGTCTCCCAGGAACCGCAATGTGCTGCTTCTCCCCTTTCATTTGGTTGTCTGCAGCAGCAGCTGATGGAATCCTGGATGGGAGTCTTTGGGAAAGACTGTGTCACGATGTGTCACTGTAGTCAGACAAGGTGCTTTCCTGGCATCTCCCAGACTGTGCTTTGTTATCTTCACAGCATGCCACAGCAGATAGCCTACAGGAAGGACCAGCACTGACATAAAGTTACAAAAAGGAGACCTGGGAAGAAGCTCGTGGTGCTGGGTTATATCTAATAGTGTCCTTGTTGCTACTTAAAAGCAGTAATTCTATAATCCGTAGTGCTGTGCTGGGTTTTACTCTAACAAGGTTGCTGGAGAGCAGATAGAGGTGGTTAGGTTCATGAAAGGAGGCTTGGCATCTGGAAGGATTCTTACATCCCATTCAACCAAAATTAAGTAACCTCAGCTGCACTGCATCTGAGAGGAGGGGGAAAAGTGGGAAGGGTCTCATATTGCTGGTGTGCAAGGCATTGTCTTGGGGAGATGCAGTCATGTGGTCCAAGGAAGGGGAGGCAGTCTGGAGCCACAGACACCAGACTGCTTTCCTGGGAGCTGCTGGGGAAGACCTGCCTTCTGGGGATATGTTTTTTACTAACTCTTATATAATCTTCGTAAAATGCAACTGTTCTCAAGTTTTATTTACCTTTTCTTGCACAGAGTGCATTTTTTTTTAAAAAAAACCCAACAAACTAAAAACCAAAACCAAACCCAAACTGAACAGAAACAAAGCCCCTCTCGGTTGGCAGTTACACTTGTGGTTTATTAGTACGGTGCAAAGGGCGCGTTTCTGGAGATGGCAGGCAATTCCAGGCAGGTTTCGAGCAGCAGCAAGTGTATACATACACAGATGGCACACGCAGAATTAAGATCATAAACACTTAGGCTGAGAATGTCAGCAGTGACTGTGGTCAAATCTGTTTTCTCCCGCTTTTTGAAAGCCCATCCCTGTCTTCTTGATAGTTACTTTACTTTCCTACACAAATGAGATCAGAAAGACCCAGAGATACCTACGGTCATCATGCATAGCTTTCATGCCTTGGAAGAGAGGGGACTGCATGCAGGGAGCAACCCTGATGGTGACCTTCACTGTACCTAAGAGCACCTCAGTCCAATGTTTCTTCCTTGAGAGTCTGTAACTAAGTCGGGCATAACCTTGGGTCAGATTCTCAAGAAGAGTTCAGATTGCTGATTCCCACTGAATTTCTCCAAGGGGGATAATTCCCTGTGAGATTCAGGCATACCTTTCCAGAGGGCCTCATCCTGCTGTTAAGTACCATTCACTCAGCCTTCCCAGGCAGAGGCAGCCAGCACTCTCACACAATTTAGCACCACCCAGCATCTCTTGAGTGGGGCTGCTCTTCTGCTTTGAAGCAATCCAGAGGTGGTGGTGTTTGTCTAAGAGTCTAAATACCTTGGATTGTTGATGGAAAAGAAAGAGCTTCATACTTTTTTTTGTTGTTGTTGTCAGGCTCAGGCATCCTCGCTTTAATGGGTTTGCTCCATCACCATTGTTTTAATGGGCTTGCTCCGTATTTGAATTCAGATGTTCCCCAAACTTTTAACAATGACTTATATAAGTGGCTCTCACACTGGGACTGTTGCAAACAGGAACTCCACAAAATGCGTCCTTTTCAAAGTCCTGCATGTAATGTGGGGACACCCGCACACAGCAAAGAGGATGAAGTCTTGTTTATTTGTTTGTTTGTGATTTTTGCATGCATGGGGCCGATTCATTGTATTTTCCCAGACTCAGTGGAGGAGTTGTAGAAAAAACTGAAAACTTGAAAAATTGCAATTTGTTAGCTAACCAGAGGATAGTCCTGTTGCTGGGTGATAGATATGGTATGTCTGGGAGATATATGGGTGAGCAGCCCAAGATGCTCTATGGAGCTGGCTCTGGAGCAGCAGCCAGGCACTGAGATTACTATCAGTTCACCTTCCTGCCTTTTTCTTGGAGACCAGGTTCTCTCCTTATCTGTGTGAAATGTATAAGACACTGCTGTCCAATAGCTTCTGGAAAGGAAAAGATAGTTCTAACTACTCTGTCTACCTGGAAGAATTTCTTTCCTGCTGCGAGATGATGTTTTAGGCTTTGGCCGTATCCCAGTCCCCTATATATATTGCTGTGGAAAAACGATGTGGAAGAGATCTTACCTCTTTCTCCCCATCTCAATCTCATCCGTTCCAGTCCTTCTCACCTTTTAATTAGTAATCTCTAACTAATAATGTCTGTTGAAAAAATTGAAGCACCTCGCTAAAGATTTGGCTTCCCAGAGCATTCCCAATCAGTGTCAGTATAAAATCCGTTAATTTCTCTCTTATCTGTGGAATTCTGAAATGGAGTGGTGTTAGTAGCTGCCCTCTCTCCTTCCAGTTTTCACATAGTTGCTGAAGCTGATGGCAGCAGTGAGACTTTGGCAGACCTGCCTGGAGAGTTGGGAAGATGACACACTTGCATCATGGTTTGGTATTTCTTTTACACACACAAGGACCAGCACCGTTTTGCTCCCGAGAAAGCTCCGATACTGCAGAAATACACAGATCAGTCTCAGCACCCACCTAGGAGAAGTCAGCTCTCGCTTCTGGTGGATTTTTCAAGCCCTCTCTGCCCAGTTAAGCTCTGAGTTTCTTTTGTTTGAGCAAAAGTGGTGCTTCTAAGCAAAGGAATCTGAACTGACAGCATGCTTCCTAACAAAACATACAATAAGGTGCATGATGTAAGAAAATTAGAAAATAGGAAATGGCAGCTTCTAGCAGGTAGGGCAGTTAGAGCTTAGCTCCTGAGTTTTACCAGAAGTATTTGAAATTATGTTTGTGCTAAGGAGCTAGGTAATCATGGGACAGTAAACACCACCTCTGCCATCTTTCCATGGTTCCTCCCATGCAGTGTTGTGGTTAAACTGACCTGGATAGCTGATTCACCCAAGATGTCTTTCTAAATTGTTTGCCATGCTGAAGTCAAGAACATCTGTTGTTTCCCTGCACCAGCATCCAGCAGAGGAAATGATTAGATAAATATTCCCCTCATTTGAACAGGAATAGACGTTGTAGGAGAACACTGGGAGAAAGGATCGATGCTGCCTGCTCTGAGAATAAATACCAGACTTCCACATTGTTTCCATAAATGCCTCCAGCTCTGCTTTGACATTAATGGACCAGCAGGAGCCCATTACTCTATGATAACAGTCCCTTGCTCTTTTAATGAGAGCAATATGGCATCTACTCTCAGATTTTTTACATAGGCACTACATAATGATGCTCTGATAGTATTGCTGAACGCCAGTTTTGGTGGCTCCATTGCTTCCAGAGAAGCTTTGTCACTGACAGCAGTGCAGCTGGGACCCAGCCCAGCAAGGGACACACAGAGAGCTGGTGGTACAAAATGTTAACTGCTCTGGGAGACATCTCACTGTGGATACCCCACACCAGCAGAACAGGTAGAACTCCGATCATTGCTGAATAGGGGGATCCACTGCTCACTTTGCAGGTTGCCATGAGGCACATCATGTTTGCAGGGCACTGAGATGTGGGGATGAGGAATGCCATAGGAAATCAGTAATGAGGAAACATGAGGAAATTAATAATGCTGCATTCTGAGTAGGGATTGAATAGCGTGCAGTAATTGAGGCCTGGGGCCACACTCTTCACAATGAGGAAGAAACAAAATAAGGAATAGCTGCTCATTAGGCTCCAGATTCAGCCGGTCTAAATTCCACCTAAGTCTCTGTGCCAAGCGTTTCTTACTGGCAGGCTCTGGGCTTTCAGGGATGCTGAGCCAATGGGAATCCCTAGGTGGAATTTAGGTTAGGGCTAAATCTGCTGCTGAGCAACATCTACCTTGAGCAATCGGTGAGACAGAGCTGCTTGGAAAAGTAGCTTGTGATCTTGTAATGCAAGAAAGGGACCAAAAGAAGTCAGCATGGGCAACTTTAGTTCTGGCACATCCAGTTTGTTAGCACACAACTTTGTGTGTGCTGGATTTTGCAACATTAATGTTTTCACAACTTTTTTTTTTTTTCTTTTCCTTTTAAATGGGAGGCATAATACCATCCATTTGTGGAGAAATTATACAGCTAAGCTTAAAAAAAAGAAAGAAAAAAAGTATTTGTTTCTGAACTTCTTTAAAGTTTACTTAAGTAAGTTAGCTAAACTCTTTGTAGTCTTGCTATGGTACTTAGAGAACCAGTGCAGCTGAGCCTAGGGATAAATGCATAAGTAATTAAGATAGAATATTTACACCAGTTAATAATTTTGGATACTGGCATCCCATGAGCAAAGATGGACTTGTTGTCATCTGTATCTGTGATTTTATCCTCAGAAGTCTGATTGCCAAAGAGTGTTTCTATTGATAAAATCTACATTGCTTTACAATCCACTGTTTTACACAATACACAGCAATGACTCAGTGGAGGGCACCTAGCCTACCTGCAGAATTAGGAGTGTAGATCCCTCTCTACACTGAGAGGGAGAGAAGGGGTGAGCCTGGAAATCTGTTTAAAGCACTAAATCACCTCCATGTTGAGACACCATCGGCTGAGCTTACAGAGGCCAGTGGGCTAAGGCTGGTCCTTCCCCAAAGACTTACGTGTGCCACAGAGCATATCTCAGGGCATATCACAATATTGGCAGCTCTTGTCTTCGGTGCCAGAAGTAATTTTAAAAGGTAAGCTAGATTTTCTTGTGACTAAAAGCTTCTCAACAAGATAGTGACACCTTCTCTATGCCCAAATCCATGTGTGCATAGCTGCGGGTCCCTAAAGAAGGGGTGGTCCTGCTCCATGGGGGTTTTTTGTGACTTTGGCCATCACAAAGGAAGCTATGTGTTAAGTCCTGTGCCCACCCCCCCTGGCTCCCGAATGCATTTCTGTCACAGAGATACAGCAAGATCCCAAAACTCCCACTGTGCTTTGGTCGTGAATAAAGGAAATGCTAAGATGTAACAACTGCAAAGGAAAGGCAGACATCTCCTAATATACCCAAATTAACTTGGTGAGGTCCCAGTGAGACCCATCACCTGGACGTGAGCGCTACATGAATTCAGATTTCTTTTCCAGGAGGTGGATAATCAGCTGTAGCACCCGGACAGTTCTCCCTCACTGTCAGTCTGGACAGAGGTGATGTGGCTGAGTGGGAAGCAGTGGGTGGAAGGCTTCTAGCACAGCTTGGAGCCTGTTTGAGGCAGGAGGTCAGCCTTGGCAGGTGGTACAAGTCCTTTGAATGGTTGAAAGACTGCAGCTCCTGGCTGCCATATTTTAAATGGCTATGAAGTGCTGGTAGGTAGATAGCTCTTGGAAGTTAGTGTATGTGATGCATTTGATATTAAAGAGATAAGAGGTTCATTTAATCTCAGAGCCCCTTTTTGAGAACTCCTTCTCTAGGTAAATCCTGCCAAAATGTGGAAACCTCATTGTTGCAAATCTGTTATACACAATATTTCCCGTTTCTCTGTGGGCTTTTTCTCCAGGCTGCTGTCTTGGGTGCCTGATCCCCCTGTGAACTGCTTCTCTTTTGCAGATACTGTTTACATTATTTTCACTCTCCCATTTTGTCCCAGTTCCACTTTTAAAAAATTTTACTTCCCTCCTGCAGTTTTCTCCAGTTTCCTCTTCTTTTGATAGCTAAACATAGCCATTTGAAGAAACTGCTTCCTCTCCTGTGTCTCAAAGCTGTCATACTTGGAATGAGGACCCTCCCTGACCTCCTGGTAAAGATGTGGGTCAGGCAGAACCTGTGATACCCTAGCAAGTACCCAGCCAGATAGTGCTGACTGTGTTTGCTCACATTTCCTTCCCTTTGGAAAAGAATGGCCTGATTCTCAGATTGCTGTGCACAGGCCATGAGTGTAGTATTGCTGTCTCTGCCCAAGTTTTTGGAAGGAGAAATTTTACAGTATGACTACCAAGACAGACCCAGTGTGTTTCAGGCATCCAGAAGGGTGCACGTGGTGTTTCTTAAGAGCAGCCTGAAGCTATTGCATGCCAGCTGTCTTCTTGATTATGGTGGAAGCGTGATGTACAAAAGACTTCAGAATAAAGACAATGCATCAGGGCACATGAGCTCTCTCCCTGTCCCAGTCCTTCACTCTGTCTGCTTTACAGAGACTCAAACACTATGGGTTGCTAGAATTTCCTTTAGATTAACAAACGACAGGACAAGGAGGTGTCTCTGGACATTCTGAACTTGACTCAGTTTCTCTCTGTTGCTGTGTTACATTGAACCATAGAATCATAGAATATCGTGAGTGGGAAGGAACCCATAAGGACCATTGAGTCAGTTCCTGGCTCCACACAAGGCCAGCCAAGTCAGAGCATGTGACTGAGTGCATTGTCCAAATGCTTCTTGAACTCAGTCAAGCTTGGTGCTGTGACCACTTCACTGGGGAGCCAGTGCCCAACCACCCTCTCAGTAAAGAACCTCTTCGTAATATCCAATCTAAACCTCTCCTGTCACAGCTTCGTGCTGTTCCTTCAGGTTCTATCACTGGTCACCAAAGAGAGGAGACTGGGCCTGCCCCGTTGTTCCTCCTCATCAGGAAGCCACAGACCATGATGAGGTCTCTCCTCAGCATCCTCCAAGCTTAAGAGGACCCAGGGACTTCAGCTTCTCTTTGTAAGACTTCCTCTCCAGACCCTTCCCTATCCTCGTTGCCCTCCTCTGGACACTCTCCAATAGTTTTGTGTCTCTCTTGTACTGTTGCACCCAAAACTGCACAGTACTCAAGGTGAGGCCGCACCAGCGCAGTCCCCTCCCTGGACCAGCTGGCAGTGCCATGCTTGATGCACCCCAGGATGCTGTTGGCCCTCCTGGCTGCCTGGGCACACTGCTGGCTCATGTTTAACTTGCTGTTAACCGAGACCCCCAAATCCCTCTCAGCAAGGCTGGCCTACAGCGACTGATCCCACAGGCTGTGTGTGCAGCCAGGGTTGCTTCTTTCCAGGTGCAGAATCTGGCACTTGTCCTTGTTAAAGTTCATGTGGTTGGGGATTGCACAGCTCTCTGATCTGTCTAGGTCACTCTACAAGTCTTCTCCACCCTCAACAGAGTCAACAGCTCCTCCCAATTTGATGTCATCTGCAGATTTACTTAAGGCACCTTCCAGTCCTGTGTCCAAGTAATTTATGAAAATGTTAAAAATAACTGGACTTAAAATGGAGCCCTGGGAAACCCCACTAGTGATTGGCCACCAGCCAGGTGTAACTCCATCTACTATCACCGTCTGGGCCTGACCCTTCAGCCAGTTGCCCACCCAACGCATTATGGCTTTGTCTGGTTGTGTGCTGAACATTTTGTCCAGCAAGATACTGTGTCTCAAAGTATCAAAAGCCTTACTGAAATCCCCCAAAAATAACATCAACTCGTTTCCCTTGGTCAACCTACTGTCTGATCTTGTCGTAAAAGGAAATCAGACTGGACAGACAGGACCTTCCTCTTCTGAACCCATGCTGGTTGTGACCAATGACATCCTTTGCATTGCTCTGTCCCACTACTTGGTTTCGATATTCCTAGCCTTCTGACTGCTACAGGTGTTTATCACCATGATTGTATTACTGCTGGTTGGCATGCCCACTCTGTGTGCCCATCACTGTGGCCTTCACCATGGCTGTTGTCAATGGGACATAAACACATGGCCCTTCCAGAGTTGTTCAAAGTCAGTAACTCGTTTCTCTCCAAAGCACCAATGTTTCACAGAAGGTCTTCTCAACCATCTGTGACTCCCTTCTGCACAGTCCATGTGAACAGGGAAGATACTTACCTCACTTTCATGTCCCACAGTGTTATCCAGAGCACCTTGAGACACACTGAAAATATTACCCTGAAAAACAAATGTTTAGTTTTTTGGCCAGAAAGCATGGTTGAAAACATGACCCTAAAGGACAAATATTTAGTTTTCTGGCCAGATGCTTAGCAGTGGTCAAGGCTCCAATGCATTGGAAGCATCTGAAGCATACAGCTTCAGTAATTCCACATGTCACACAAAAAATGTAAATACCATGAAGGAAATATTTTTAACTATTCATATTTAATTTAAGGCAAGGGCTGGGTTAGTAATATTGGTTGGGAATGGAGGATGATTTTAGTGCTGCTGGTTAAAATGTGTCTTGAATAACTTTTTTTTTGCTTATTTTTTAATCTTATTCCAAACTTGTATTAACTTTTCTAGTACAAAATGCATTTATTTATCCATCAGGAACAGCCTCTGTTCTGCTGGAGGGTTTATTCATCAGCAAACCCTTTGTTAAAGACCTTTGGTGCACAAGAAATAGCAGCACATGAGGGAAAGCTGTCCAGTTTCTGCAGCTCTATACAGCCCTTTCCTTCAGCTGTGCAGTGATGGTCAGTTCCCACATGCATTTACTGCTGCCATGAGTTATAAAATGTCTGCCCATCTATTGCAATCTGCATTATTAGTCTGCCCTGGCCTTTAACCAAGTCTCCTCTCAGTGCTAAGGCAGACAAAGGATCACATGTACCATGTTACCGTGGCTTGATATTCTAGAGAGCTTGTTACTTTAGGCCTCGTTTCTAGACTTTAATTGTCCCAGGGCTTGTTGTGCTAGGTGAGAGAAAAAGCAGTCGATGATCTCTTGAGGTCCCTTCCAACCCCTATGATTCTATGATTTTGTTATTGTAGGAAAGCGATTGTGTGGCATGGGTTAGAGCAATTTTATATGTGAATGGTCATAAGAGTTAAACAGACAATATAGAACATACTACCTATAATGTGAATTGCTTTTTATTTACGTTCCAGAGAAAAGGAGAAGTCATAGTGTTGAACGCATGAGTTACTGTCATCACCATTTCAGCAGAGGATGGAGTAAGCACAGACCTATGATTTCATTCCAGGATTGAGACATTTGTCGGGGGGAAGAAAGCTAGCCTCCAGCCAGGGTCAAACCACCACACTTACTCAGATGCCAGATTCCAACACCACACTTACTCAGATGCCAGATTCCAACAGTGGCAGGGAAAGGCTAAAAAATAGGCAGCGAAGAAGATCCAGCTTCTTTCTCACCCACACATACCCTGTCTTTGAGGGTTTTATCAACATCCTATCTCATAGCCTTACTCTCTGTTTTTTCTTGGAGCGGCATAGGGAATCCACAACAGATGGATTAAGCAAAAGACGTGAGATGGGAAAGGGATGGTGCTGTGCCTTGCCTGGTGGATCTTTGGCTGAGGTAATCTGAAATCAGTACAGTTGTAGTGATTAGTAAAAGAAGATGGTTAGGCTGATTGGCACTGACTTCAAACGTAGTGCTGTTTTTTTTTTCTGAAACAGGGCAGTGAAAAACTGGAGATGAGCAGTTGCTCTTCCTCTCCTCCATCCTGCAGGAGTCTCGCAGTTTCTGCCAACCTTACTACTGTTCCGTGACAGTCCTCCCCACTCTCTCTGTGTATTGGCAGTGTAGGAAAACTGATGCCAAAGTGAAGCTTGTAATATTTTGTTTCCAAACCTTACCTTTTAAGTGGGGAAACCAGTGTAATAGTGTGTGTGAGGTGGTTATGTACATGGTACTATACAGAAATAAAACCACTACTTAGGTAGATGCTCCTCTGCAGTAATTTCTTAATGTTTATTGGGGACTGATTAAACCATGTAAAATAAATTACATTCTGTATGTTTCAAAGAAATATGAGTAGAATTTACAGTACAATTTCTAGGTGTTGACTAGTAGGTGGTGTAGAGCCAAAGTTGAGTGGTAATGAGGTCTGCAGGAAGAGATAAGTCTGAGTTGAGCTTTGTCCTTATTTCACAGGGTGACTTCCAACACTGTGTGTGGGCCTAGCAAATCTTCCTTCTGAAAAGGGGATATTCATATTCAGGTACCTCCCAGCCCTACTAGGGGCTATTGATTAGTATTGCAGTCTGTATTTATCTGTTGTGTGCTTGTATTACGATAACACTTTCTCTTGGCTCTGTCTTGAAATAGGCTGGAGTTGCATGTCCTTAGCAGAATAGGAAGCCATAAGATGTGTTGGTCCTGCTTTGCCCTTCCCTTCCCTTCCCTTCCCTTCCCTTCCCTTCCCTTCCCTTCCCTTCCCTTCCCTTCCCTTCCCTTCCCTTCCCTTCCCTTCCCTTCCCTTCCCTTCCCTTCCCTTCCCTTCCCTTCCCTTCCCTTCCCTTCCCTTCCCTTCCCTTCCCTTCCCTTCCCTTCCCTTCCCTTCCCTTCCCTTCCCTTCCCTTCCCTTCCCTTCCCTTCCCTTCCCTTCCCTTCCCTTCCCTTCCCTTCCCTTCCCTTCCCTTCCCTTCCCTTCCCTTCCCTTCCCTTCCCTTCCCTCAAAGGCGAGAATTTGGTTTTCTATTTACTCAAAGTGGAAGCATGTTTTAGCAGTGCCCTTTTTTGTTACTTTGCTACTGCATCCAATTATAAGCCTTCAAAATAAAGCATCTTGCTAAATTGAATGCCTTGGCAGTACCCTTCTGGAACTGCTATAGCCGAATTGGAATTTCTAGGCCATTACAGTGCAGTTGGTGAAATGGATGATCTCTGCTTTCCTTCACTAAGATTTCTGCATTACCATTTCGTTCCCCCTTGTTCTCTTACAGAAGGAACACAAAAGTTTCTTTATGCTTGGAGAAAGCAATCCACCCCTTTCCCTGTGTTTCTATGTGGTGTAATACTGGGGACATTGTAGCTATGCTTCAGTTACATTTGAAGTATTTCTTACTCCTTTTCCATTGTGGTATTATTTTAACCCAGACTGATAATTTTGGATAACTGGCCTAGAGTAAGACCAGACTCTTTGTTTGATTTTTTTTTTTTAACACTAAACTGATTTTCTCAAGTCATTCCTAGTATAGGTGCTTGCAAGATGATGGCCCTTTACTTGATGAAAAGGACATACCATACAAGTCTGATAATTTTTCAGGAACAGATAGTTCAGCCCTAGTTAAATATACCTCCCTGACCAAGCATATGTAGCCTTTCTTGAAAACTGATCAGCATGCCAAGTTTCAGTTATTAAATATAAGTTTGGATTGTTTAAAGATAAAAGAAAGTAATACTTTTTCTTGGCATACAAGTATATCAGAAACTTTCATGCTAAATGTAATCAGACATGAAACAAAAAGAAAAAAGTCTGCAGAAAAAAACAGACTTACCTCACTTGAAGAAGAAGCATGGCAAGCTCTGGGATGAAAGAATTAGCAGTTCCAAGTTTGTTAACAAATAAAAATAGTAGAAATGCTAATTCCAGCTGAAAGGTCTTGTGTTATTTTTAACTCTGCCATAAATAGACTGGTGTAGGATAGGGTTAGCTAGGCCAGAGCCCTATTAAAATAAAAGTATTTGGATAGCCCTATTAAAATGAAAGTATTTTGGATAGCCAGAGTGGCGTACTTACGGTGTCAAAGATCCTCTTGTCCATTCACACCTGTTGGTGGTGCCATGTTGAGGTGTTAGCAAAAGAAGTAAGGACATGAGCTCTTCTCCTCCTTCAATAGCCAGAGAGCTGTCTGAGCCTGGAGACCTCTGAAAGCAGCCTGGGGACACCTGCCCTCTGCTTCATGCCTCAGTTTGTCCCCAGGACTTTGGATTCTCCTAGCAGACCACAACCCGTGAGGTACATCAGCTTCTTCAAGAAGATGGGCAGCCCAGCAGGGCAGATGCACCACAGCAGTAAGAAGGGCAGCTCATACAATATGCTTCTCTGGCATTTAAGCTAAACTCACTTCCTCATGTTTACTTGCTGTGCTTTTGTTTTCCAGTCTGGAAATGCTCTTTTCAATTTTTTTGGTGCCTATTTGTGCATTTAGCTGTGTTGGGATCAAGTACAAAATGTAGCTCCATGTGTAGTTTTGCACCCTGAAAGTCCGTGGTAGGCAGCAGCAGATACAAAGCAAGCCTTTAGAGAAGTCTCCTTTGATCCAGTTTCTGCAGCATTTGTGGTGATTTATTTACTTCACAGGAAATTGGACTGCTACAAAGCCGTATATCTTGCATTAGAGGGAGGGTTTGCTTACTCTTCCTGTTTAGCTTGGTTGTCTGTCACTGGGTGTTGGTATTGGCCAGAGCTCCTCAGGTACACACACAATTCAGTCACACAAGCCCATGGTTTGGACAGCACAGCCCGCCCAGGTTTCACGCAGATGCTACCCGTTGCAAGAGAAACGCTTGGGACTGGCTTTACCTGCTGTTCAAAGACTGACCTCACCACCAGGGATGATGTGAGGTGGGGTCATGGGTGTTCCTAAACTCCAGAACAGACCTTCGGGTGGACACATGCTCTTGGTTGTCTAACTCTTACTTTGCTTTCTGCACCTGGCTTTCCTTCTGGTGGTTCACATGAGCATCATGAGTGAGGTGTGAGCTCCATCTTGCCCTGACGCACAGTGAGGAGGCAGCTGGGCTCGCACCTGGCAGGTGGTGAGCCGTTTAAACAGAGACATCATGTCACCACAGTATGAAAAGTCAATCTGTTTGGCTCTACCATCATGGCTGCCCAAGACCTCGAGATCTGTAGAAGCTCACTGAGATTTCTCTCAGAAGGTAAGAACATGCCCTGGTGTCTTTAAAGGAGTAGGAGTGAGATGCTGAGGTGAGAAACAAGTTGTTTTCCTCATTTGGCCATAAACCTTTACAAATGCCAGCCAGACTTATTTTTCTAATGTCACCAGATTTCTCCTGCTAGACGTGAGTAGCCTGCTGTTTGGCACGCCAATGTTCCTGTCTGGTATCTAGTGAACCATCATTGAAAAAACAAAGAGTAATAGTTTGGTGAAAGTGCAGAGTTGATAGTGCTGAGTAATGTATTTGCATACTGGCATATACGCTATGAAAGTAAATAAGATTATGTCAAACTCATCTGGAAGAGAGTTAATTTAACATCCTGGCTAAAGTTATGCAACCAGAGGGAGGCGGTTGCAGGGGGAGGCTGGGCGGTGGATGTAATAGACTGTCTGATGAAGCCTGGGGGACAAAATGTCCTAGTGGAAATTGTATGTAGCACAAAAGAATGTAACATAAGAACCCAGCAGAACAGCACTGGTTCAAGGCTGCTTATATATACACACACACAAATGTTTTTCTGTTAGTTTTAGGAACTCCGGGACAAGGAGAAGGGGGTGGGAGAGGGGAGAAAGAAAAGTATCTGCAAGACAGATTAGCTGTCCCATTCCTATTGAGGTCTGAGTTGCTTCTTGGTCCTGCTTCAGAGGAGCCCCTGCAGGACATGCTAGGGTGTGAGCGTGCTGCAGTGGATTAATGGATAAAGGCCAGCCTGTGTTTTACACTGTAGTACAGAGCAAATGCTCAGGTCCCCTTTTAAAAAAAATTAGAGTGTTGCAAGATACGATTGATGATGCCCGCCCACCGCTCCCAACCCCCATCCCCAAAAATGTCATGGGTTGAAAAGTTGCAGGACTTCAAGGGAACTTGGATTTGAACCTTCACATTTGAGCTTTGCTTTTTAACAATTTCTTTTAAGGACTTGTTTTGAACAACTCCAAAATTTTAGGCAAATTTGCTCTAGACTCCCTGCGGAAATTTTGTGTAGTTCATGTTTCTCTCCTGGAACTTGGATCTAACTTTGCTGTGGAGAAGCAAATGTGTTTCTAGCAAGAAGCAACCCCTGAAATTAAGATCAAACTCTTACTTTTAAAGGTTTTAGCATTCAGTATTGCAGATCCTAGCAGACAAACCTTTTTTCCTCTGTGCTGATAGTCACGTCTCTAAATTCGATCTGACCCTCAACGCTAAGTCTGAGGAATATGTTATTAAAGCCTAGAGTTTGAGAACAATTTATCTTCCAAGAAAACTGAAGCATAAGCTTGTCATATATATAAAAATTTGTGGACAGCTAGAGCAGTGATACTTAATCACAATATGGTGATGGGAGCATTTTCATGCTGTTTGATTCACTTGCTGCATCAAGCCACATGCTCTTAAGGAGGCCATGTCTGTAAGCGTGATTATGGTGCCAGGATGTGAATTTTTAGAACACAGTGAATGTTTACAGCAAGGCTATCTTGGGCCATACACTGAATATTGATGGCAAATCTACTTCGAAGAGCAGCAGGCACAGGAAACTTGATGCTAAGTCTACTGATGTCACCAAATGCTCCTGCACGGTTAACTGAGAACGTCTTTTGCATGCAGTTGGCATAGGGCTAAGAAGCTTCCTGGACTAAATCTTTACCAAGAAGCTCTACAAAGACCCTGAGCCTGCTTCGCAAGCTGCAGTGCAAGCCGTTGTTCCTGCAGCTGTGTAACTATGTCTGTGCTAGATCTGGCTGCAGGGCAAAAAATGGAATTGGCCTATACTCCAGGGGCAAGGATTTATACATTCCTGCTCTGGGGTAGGCGGATTTTGGGGGCTTGCATCCAACAGGGGAGACACATGCTTCCAGACAGTGGTGTAGAGTAAGGACTTAACCCTTTTCACTGACTCCTCAGGGTGTCCAGACTGCAAGTGTCAGCAGCTAATGTCAGGCAGAAGATTGAGGGATCCTTGCAAAACTGGAGGAGCCCCAGGAGGAACAAAGGCACTTAAGCATCAGGAAATTGAGCTTCAGTAAAGCTCAACATCAAGGTAGCTGACAGCCCTTGCTCATTCGCATCACCCAGCTTTAAGGGGATGTGCCATATAAAGGGGCAGTGACTTCTGTGAGGAATGATACCAGGATGGCATGTCTGTGGTGTTGTGAAACCTAGCTATGACCAGGTTTCATCTTACTGGGAGCAAGTTTTACCTTACGGGCATTAATAGTGTGCCATCAGCATCCAGGCCCCAGTAACACTCTCCTGGCAGCCATCTGGTACATGAAGCTTGGAGCTTAAAGGAAAAATAGAGAGAGTTGGAGGGAAAACTACAGAAAATACATTTCACTTAACCTAAAGCACAAGTCTCTTGAATCTGGAACAGGCACAAAATAGCAGCTGATAGGACAGCTAGAGTCAATGCTAGGAAGGAGGGAATAAGCACCTCAGCAGATTAGGATATTAAAGAAAATAACATAAAGCAAAATCTCTTTGAGGTAGGTTTCCCTCTTAAAAAAACCTGACTAGTTGGTTTAAAAGATGGGTTATATGAGGTACTTAAGGATATGGTTTAGCACAGGACAGGAACGGTTGGACTTGATGATCTTAAAGGTCTTTTCTAACCTTGTGATTCTGTGATTCTGTGACCCGCACCTGGGATTCAAACACCTATGAGACTTCAGTCTAGACTGCACATTTGGGATTACCTCTTATTTACCTTCTACTTCAGTTATTGGCAATGCTCATGCTTGTCTGGAGGCCCAGCAGTGGTCCCCTGTGAAGTGATCAGCACCCACCCCTGATGGCCTTCAGTCTTCTCTGCCCATCTTCTGTCCCTCTGTCCTCTGTTTTAGCATTCTCACAGGGCAGCTCAGAAACGATGAGAAACAGACCAGGTTTGAAATAAGAACCTGCCTAGAAAATTACAAGTGAGGAGGGAGAAATATGTTCTGCTTGACTATAATATTTTTAGCAGGGATTTCTTTGGAAATACTTGCTAGTTTTTGGAGATGCGTTGGATAGAAGCTGAACTATTCTTTATAAACTTCATGAGAATTTTGATTACATTAGAGCTAAAACTCTCCAGCTGGATATTAACTGTGAAAGAAAATAGTCTCCAATAGAACAGGAGTCCTTTAGCAAACATAAGATAACCTTGCATGTTTGAACAATAATGAATGTGTTTCGATTTGCTGATACCACTTTAAGCCATTTGCATTTGGGGGTGCCAAGGTGCCCAGCCACTGTGGCCCCATCTGCACAGCTAGCTGTGGATGGTAGCACAGGCAGTAATGCTTGTGTCAGTATCACAGATGCCGGGTCACATTAGCTTGTGACGAGATTGCCCTTGCCACCTGCCCCTCCGTCACCTAGTACCTGTACAAACTGCCTGTGTATTAGGCAAGTAGGCACTTTTCTTCCTGAAATCCTTCTAGAGTGAAAAAAACCCACTTCCCTCTGTACCCTTCCCTTACACAGAGGGAAAGGAGGGAACAGATCCCTACAGATGCTTAAGCATCCAAGTCACAATTGCCTTAGGGGTAATGAGACATCTGAGATGCTCATTAACCATGGTCAATGAATTTGTCCAGCTTCTGAAAAAAGCAGGAACTGAACTCAAATCTTCCTGACCTCTTTCAGTTTCCTGAAATAAGAGCCAGCCTATCTGTCTCTTTTTTTTCCCCCCTTCCCTCTTGACACAGCACCGTACACACTTCCCTCAGCTGTTTTCTTTTCCTAAGCCAACACCCTTCTTTGGCTGCATCTGACTATTTCCTAACTGTTTCTCTTTCTCTTTCACCTCTTATTATTTTGTTTTGTTTTGTTTTGCTCTCTTCTCTTCTGCTCATTGCTTTTTTTATTCTTCCCCCTCCCCCCCCCCTCAAATTTTATATTGGTCCAGCCTCCAAAGGAGGTGATCTCCAAAGGGAAAGCCATGAAATAAGCACAGTGGTTGCACTGACAGGTCTGTGCTGGGCCTCTTTGTCTTTTAAAGAGATGTTCAAATCCAGCTGTAATGGCTTGCAATGCATAGGGCAGTGCTGCTGCCTTTATGTCTTTATGTGTGGTCAGCAAGTCACAGATCACTTATGTAAAGGCTTAGGACTCTGTTAGAAAGACCCTTAAGGACATACTGTTGGGTGCCTAAGTTGTGTTGAGTTCCTGTGTGTTTTAGTTGAGAAAGGTGCTTTCCTCACACAGGAAAAAGGATTCTTAAGCTTTACATTTGCAAGTACAATGTGTGGTAGAGTCAGATGAAGGATTAAAGGCTGGAATAGATAGTTGTGATAATTTTGAGAGACATCAGGAATGGCTGAGGTCAAAGTACTCCATTTCTTCTTTAGTGGCCTTTTAACAGCTAGTGGAGACACAGTTAACTTTATTGTTGCCACTATCTTATCACCACTATATAAAATACTTCCAGACTGGTGCATATCTGTAATTATCTACCTGGCACATGAATAAGAATTTCGCAATGGCATGCTTGTTGTCGTCACGGTATCCTTTGGCAGGCATCATTTTGTTTAGTAATTGTGATGCTGCCTTCAGTGCAGCGCTGTGCATCTGCTGATATTAGAAAACTACAGATGACCAAGTCTTCTGGTCTACACAAGCCTCCTCCTCCTGTTGCAACAAGATAAACAGGCACAGGACAGTGAAATGAGCATCCGGATCAAGGAACTGACAACTAGACCAGTGCTGTAACATCAGAGGTTTTATTGCACCCTTGAAGCAAGCTCAGTGGATTATTTTGCCATGCGTTACTAGGCTTAATTTCTGAATTGTTCTGCTGTATCTAGTGTTTCCCATAATACTTAGAGGCAGAGTACCTGGACTGCTGCTAAAGCTGTTTGAAGACCTGGCCTTAGTACCAGCAATAGCTAGTTGAAGTCTGAATAAAAAATTGACTTGCATTTTCAAAGGAGTCTCCAAGGTGCCAGACCTTACCTCCTGGTATCCTGTTCCTTTTGTCTGTGTTTAAATTCTCCTCCTTCTTTTATACCTTCTGTTTTCCAAAAACTGAGATTTCAGATTGGAAGTCTTGCTTGCTGTGCCTCAGTCTTGACTAGTAAAGCAGATAATCAAGCTTCCATTCCACAAACACTCATTACTCTGGGGCTGCTTCCAAATTTTCCTGCTAAAGCAAATTTAAAAATCATCTGCAGTCTCCATGGAAAGGCCTTCAGTGAACTTTGGATCAGGCGAGGGGGATAGTCATCCTGCAAGCACCAAACTCACCCTCAGTTGGCAGTTGTACCCTCTCATTCTTTATGCCCTCCAAGCATAGCTGAGAACCTCAAGCACCAGAGAGAGGCAGCCCTTGGGCTCTTTCTTGGTGCTGTGGGCAGAGGGGGAGTACATAACACCTCTATACCATAATCTGAACTACACATAACCAGAACAAGTACTGGAGGAGCAACTGTGCTTCCTGCCAAAATATGAGAGGTTGGTTTCTCTTTTGTCCCCTGTTAATAGTGTGTCTGATTGTGACAAGATTCTCTGAAAAGAAGCCAGAGGACCTTCCCCTTGGTTGTGTGGTAGGTTGAATTGACAACTTTCAGGTTGCCAAACAGGGTTTTCCAGGCTTGTGCACAATGCTACACTGAGGCTGCCTTCCAGCCTCTGGTACTGAATTGTGTCCATGGCAGGAGCTGCGCAGCACTGGGCAGCATTGCTGCATGCTGAGTCTCCTTTACTCCTCAGTTTCCTGTGACATCATCTCCATTTATATTTACAAATTTTACCAGAGTAGAACTCAAGTATTTTAAAAATTGTTCTTTGTCATAGATTTCTGGATTTCCATGTTGTGGTGAGGAAAAAAAATGTGCACATCATCTGCATGCTGGCCAGGCATCACTGTGTTCATGCCAGATGGTGAAATGGTGATAGGCGGGCTGAAATCTAGGCAGAAACGCACTAGCTTCAGTTTATATATCTATGTCCACATTGCCCACAGCACAGCAGAGAGATGGTCTGGTTTGCAGACAGAAATGTCTCATTATGAGCTCTGAAAGTGTAGACATGGTGAAGCTGTGAGGTGGCGACCAGATTTGTCATTTGATAGGATGCCAGTGCCTGTTTTGGTTTGTGAAGTCCTTGACTGGGGCATTTAGCAAGCAGCATAAACTTGCTGATGTGTGACCTTATCCTCCTTATGTCAGTGCAGATGGTTGGCTATTCTGTCTGGTCTTGGCTTTCACAGACATCCAGCTATCCTGGTATACTTGGCAAAAGGCTATGTGCTCTGTCCATAATGCAGGAACACATGGTCTTCTCTGTGTTAGTTACTAAGCAGTGCTATCATAGTTCATTACATATAGTGTTGGGTAAGCTTCAAACTGCTAGCCAGTTCAGTGAATCACTTGAACCATCTTGATCCAAAATGATTCCTGGACAAGGAAGAGTTTTCTGAGATGCTCTCACGAAAACCTTGAGTGGTCTCCACATGAGAAAATAAGGCAAAATGGAAAATACACCATCAGTACAGAGGTGGGATTCAGAAGCTTCTGTGCAGTCCTGCAAAATTAGGCAGAGGTCAAACATCTAAAAAGGGATTCTTTGTGCCCCAAAATACAGGCCACCTGGGCAAAACAGGCAAGGAGTTGCCACAATGGTTGCGGTGCACTAAGTTTGAGCCTTGCTTAGTCTAGAAGATCACCCCATTACAGTCCAACCTATATCTTGTGTAACTTTCATAGATGTAGCAACAGCTTAAAATTAATTCAGTGAAGATGGCACTGTGCACTAATTACATACAACAAGTATTTTATACTGGGATAGAACTAGCTCTGACCAGTGGTGCATATCTGAGTGTCCTGTTAATGTAAAAATGTAAACTCAGAACTCTTGAGGAAGAAACGAGGGTGAGGTCTGTTCAGTTATTCCACTGAAGTCTCTGGTCCTGAGCCAGTTTGGCCCAGCTATGAGTTTGGCCCCAGTTAAACCCTCAGGTCGTGCTTCAGTGGGATGTACGGATATACTTGAATTGCGAGGCACATGCATGTGTCATTGCCTGGAAACTGTTAAGCGCATATGCTCAATTAGACATATACGCCTTTGGATTATTTGTTACAATGATTAAATCCTTACTAACAAATCTCTGATAATTAATGGGTAGCCTAAAAATTGGTATTTCCCACATCTTAAAATAAAACAGTGATGTTTTGAAGTGAAATTCTGGAGTACGAGGTAAACGGCAAAATACGTGTTTAGTTAAGTGTGGTTAGGTTGGCAAGATACATTGTGAAAAGCAGGAGTCTAAAATTAGGTCTTAAAGCCACAGTTAGAAAGCTAAATAAACAACTCGGCTTACTTGAAGGCTGAACACCCGTGAACAGCCTGGTGAGAGCACCAAATACAGATTTCAACATTGGTATTGTCATTGAAAGACGGTACCAAATTTCTTTATTTTCCCACCAGGGATCTAGGCCTGAGCATCCATATTCACATGGCATCCACATTCACACACAGAGCTTCTGAGCGCTGGCAAGGCTTTCCTGAAAGTATGGGTCCCCCCTGATAGGCAGAGGAAGGGTGGGGACTCAGGAGGACTGGAAGCGGTATACATTTAGGCTAGGGAAACAATGTTTCTGCTCCTAATTTTATAATCCTAATGCGTTTGGGTTTGTTCTATAAGCAGTGCAATTTATGGCATTGTCAGAGATTTACATGTTTGTTTTCACTTAAAGAGCTGGCTGATGTTGGTGATCTTATCAGTGAGGAGTGTGTTATCTCATCCTCGTGCCTGTCTCTTAGATCAGTACCCACTGGTGCTCAGAAAGCAGTCTGCTGATCCAAGAACAGTGGATGAAGCTGGGGCTTTATGTTTATGCACCCTCTCTTTTCTTACTGAAACACGTATACCCTGACACGTACGTATATTCAATCACTTACACGGCAGTCCTTCTGCTTGCCAAGTCCATCATCCCAGTTCCCCCAGAGAAGGGTGGGATACTGATGCAAGAGGCTGTATTAGATGACCATTCCCCTCCCTTGAACTGGAGTCTGATGACATGTCTGCTAAAATGCGTCAGACAGTTGGGGAAAGAGAGCGAAGCGAGAGTGACGGAGAGGGAAGTCTGGGTGGAGGGATTTGGTTTTAATTAAAACCGAGTAAAGCCGTGTTTTCCAAGCCCCAGATTGCATTCAAGTCTGGCAGAAGCTGCTGGGTGAAAGTGAATTTTCAGGTGGCTTGGTTGCTTTCCAAGGGAACCTCTGCTGTGGGAAAGCCACGATGCCAGGACACATTTGGCCTGGGATTGGTGGAGTGCTCAGCCTGGAGGAGACCACTGGAGGGGTCTGAGGTGGGACCAGACAGTGACTCTGAGATAATAGCCCTAAAATGTTTCAGCTGCAGAGCAGAAATGACATTTTCCTGGCTGGAAATGAGTTTTTTCACTCCCTTTGGTCAAAAAGGGAAACACATAGGTCTGTTCTTTAGTCCTCACCAGCCCCTGGGAAGCCCTGGGTAGGTCCTGGTTCTGCCACTGGCCATGTGGCAATGCATTTCCCTTCTCCGTGTGCCTCTTGTCCCTCCTATCCTTTGTCAAGTAGAGACTTTAGCTGCCCATGGGCAAAACTTTTCTCTTTGTGCTTGTTTATGTGGTGTGTAGCATGGAAGGGCACCAGTCTCGAAAGGGTCCCCAGGCAATCCCATGACAACAGTTGTGCAAGTGAAACAGAGTAGGTGTTACAAAACCTTCTAGGACCATCTACAGCTTTTCCTTCTCCCCTCCCATCCCCAACAGCAGAACTTTCCTCTTGTGTGAGGTAGCTTGTATTGCCCATGAGAGAAAGCTAGGAGGTTTGGATGGCTGTCTACACCTGGTGACCGAAGCTTTGCCTGCAGAGGTGAATGCCCGTTTTGTGTCCAGGATCCTGTTTTTATTTAGAAGTGGGATTCATGAGTGACACAGTGGACCCCTTCTCAGGCATGCCTGGATCTTCCTTGCTGAGATAGTTTCTCCACACCGTAGTTTTGGGGTTGCTGGAAATGGACAGTGCCACAAATTTTTCTGAAGAGTCAACCCATCAGTGTGCTGTATAGTGCACTGGAAGCCAGCTCCAACCCCATGGAGAAATCCTCACAGTTCTCCAGTTCATCCACTCTGGAAAAAAAATAATGAGATGCCTTTGAAAAAAATAAAAATGAACAAACAAACCAGGGAGTTTTGGGGCATTAGTTTCTGAAGATGCTTCAGAAGGAATGAAGACAAGACCACTTTGAAACTCTGTTTTGCAGGACAGAGTCGGAGGCCTCAGAATCCTGTGGAGCTGTGTCAGTGCCTGATGTGGACATGCATTTCTCAACTGGCTTCACATGAAGCAGCCAGAAGAGCACTGGAAAGGAACTGTCGTCACAGGCTTGTTGCTGTGGCTGAACACGATAAAGGGCTGGACTTTTGACAGACTTGGGGTTTTGATGTGGGAAATTAATGAAGCTGATTTTTTCAGATGTAGCATGTTTTCTCTGTTCTGGTTTGGTCAGAGACACTGTAGCAGCACGACTGTTCAGGGGTAAGGGGGTATCCTCACTCGGTGCATTCTTCATGTCCATTTGAAATCACTCGGCTTCTCTATGGTTTTCTCCCATATCTTCCTCACAAAGCTGACAGGATATCCTGTGTCACATAGCCTGATTGATCTGCATGAGGACTTTTTTGAAGTCCTTTATTGACAACTACTTCAGCTCAGAGAAAACTTACTGATTCACCACAGGTAGAGCAGCTTTTGCCAGGCAGTATGGCTTTTGGAGGCCAGGGTGAGCTGACGAGAAAAGCAGAAGCCCTGCTGCTCTTACTCTGAGGCTTGGTTTTCCACCTTCAGAGGGAAGATAACAACAGCCCTACTACATCCCTGTGGTGGAATGTCAGAGGGATGACTGTCAGCAGTTGCAGTGGCACACATGTCATGGACAGGCAGACTTGTGCTGCTCCTGGAGCATGACCATCCCTCGTGCACGATGCCTTGAGCACAATAACGTTCCCATCCTGCCAACCATGGTAAAAAAACAACCCCCATGTAAAGAACAAACAAGCATTTGTTTCCTTTTGCTTCGGTGCATACACAGCGTTTGCCAGGAAGATTTTAATGCGCTGTTTAGGTAAGATGGAGAACCTTTGCTTAAGCCAAGCCAAATACGCTCTTTCAAACAAAAGGAGGGATTTCAGGGGAGGGATCTAATGGTGCAGTTTCAGGGAACTTTCTTAGTTGAAGCCTTTACAGTGGATGAAGGTCTCATAGGTGCTTTTCCCTTGTAGGGAAGAATCCCAGAGGCAACATACATGGGCCTAGCTCATGGGTTCCTTGGGTGCCACACTCTCCCTTTCCTGAGGTGACCTGCACTGGTGTCATCTTCTGCAGAGGGATTACAAAGAGCCAAGGCTGTTCCCATGGGCAGGGTGGCTCTGGCCTTTCCAGATGTGGAAAAGCAAAGTATTTCCTCTGCTTGTGTTACTCATGTTCTTCATGCAGACCTCCTGAAGAGGCTGGGCCTTTCATCACCCACCTTGTCCCAGCCTTCCCACTCTCTTGTTTCTACTTGGCAGTCAGAGAGGGAGGGAACTCCTTCATTAGCTCACTAAAGGCCCGGAGGTAAACTCCCTGCTATGCAGAAACCAGTACCAGCTCATTACAGACCACACACAAAGCTTTGCGAGTTAGTTAACACCAGCAAATCCCAGTTAATTTCCTGACTAACTTCTGGTTGGTTTGCTGACTTCTTCCTTGGGAATGGTGTTTCCAAAGCACCAGTTTTCCATCTCAGTATATCACACTGCTGTTTATCTCAGCAAGTTTCTATATGTTATACTTGTTGTAGACCGAATTCTTCCAGAAATTGAAATCTTATTTTTCTAATGTAAACATTTTTACAGCTGCCAAGAAGCAGCTGAAAAGTACATTTTGAAAGTATAGCTTTTCAGATCTAATGGGAGAGCTATTTCAAGGGTCTGCATGCTGCTTTGTCTCCCCCGTGTTGCATACTGCCAGTTCTCAGACATGAGATATGGATCTAGGCAGATGCTAGGTCTGACCCACTTTTTGATTTCCATTCTCTTCCATCTGTTGCAGATGAAGACATTACAGTACTTGCCAAAGTGTCTTTGAATTCATTTGAATAATTAATTATATTTACTGAAAAATACTTAGGAGATCAGGTGGGCATTTACCAGAGGAAAACCATTAGGTGCCAAAGCATAATGCCAAAATCCAAAGGCTGGCCCAAGGACTCTTAAGCCCACAGAATGAAGTAGTTCAGGGGCAGAGGAGTCTAAATCCTGCTGACCGAGCTGCACAGTACTGGCAGTTCCATGTTTGCAACACAGCGTTTGAACAGAAACAGAGCTGAACATGGTTTACTGTTTGTATTCATGGTTCTATTTGGACAGGTTTAGCTAAATGGCTTGCTGATGTCTACACCATGTAAAATGACTTAGCCTTTCATTTTTAGTGGCTGGGCAGGAAAGGATAAGGCTGGACATTA
Organism: Laterallus jamaicensis coturniculus; assembly: GCA_022605575.1. Taxonomy (NCBI): domain Eukaryota; kingdom Metazoa; phylum Chordata; class Aves; order Gruiformes; family Rallidae; genus Laterallus; species Laterallus jamaicensis. The sequence continues at coordinate 1,512,150 of JAKCOX010000099.1, read as the reverse complement.
ATGCTCCCCTGCTAAGTGCCATATATGAAAGCCTAGCTCAGCTTTTAAAGAGATAGTTTCTTGTGCAAAACTTCGTACTCTCTTCCACCACTCTGGTATTTGAGCTTTCTCAGCGTAGTACTTTTGTAGGAAATTCCACATCCTTTTGAGTCTTTATATGCCGATTACTGCCAACAGCTTTAGAAGTAACTTTTAGAAAAAGGGTTATTTTTTAGATGGAGCAGAAGAGCCTAGGCAGAACAGAATAGATACGGAAATACCCCGTGAGTGTCTCTTTCCCCTTTTGACACTAAATTACCTTTGCCTGCAGTAATCCATGCGTGTCTGCTGTATGAATGAGTCATTAACCTGCCATCGTGGTCAGCTGAGCTGGTGACTTCATGCTGCTGCTATCACACAAAGTAGTTGGAGATCATGGTTTATAAAGCAAAAGTTACATCTGAGCTGTAGCACGTCAATGGTGATCAGTGAACTGAGAGCATCCCTGTGGTTAGACAGGCACACCAGCAGCAGCAGCAGCAATTTTTCCTTCCAAATCTCCAAGGTCTACAACTGTAGGGAGATACCATGAAGATGGGGTGCCACAGCTTCCTTATTGATATAAGCCAGTTCTGTTTCTACGTCCTCTGATGGTTTGACCTTCAGGAGGAAAAGCGTATGAGGATACTGGTGTGACATCTCTTAGAAGATAGATCTTGTGCTGCTGCTGTGCCCTGTAACATTAGTGTGAAGGGAGGCGACTTACTTTCTTTGAGCACCTAAGTGCTGGGGTCAGACCCTTGAAAATCCATCTAAACATATGTTATCCTGACTGATTAATTCAACCTTGCTTGTATGGCCTATGGGGATGTGATAAAAGCTCATTTTCCACTTGTGCCTGGGGCATAGACATACGAAATTCAACTCTGTTCCCTCCCAGTGAATAGGATGAGGGCAGTTAGGCTTTGGGTCGTACCTTGAAGTCAAAAGTAAAAACTGTTCTTCTGTCCTTAAGTCACCTCACTGCTGCTGGTTTATTACTGAAGGCTCACAGCTGAAATAAAATGCTGAATGCTCGCCAAGTACAGCATGTCATTTTGTATATGTGAAATTATGGGAGAACAACATTGCAAGCCTGTTCCTGCAGCTTTTCCTTACACAAAACTTGGGAAGTCTCACAGCAAGCAAACAACTCCACCTCTGAGCTGAGTGGCACTCACAGCCTGGCAAGTGGGACTAAAAGCCTAGAAATGCTGTAGATTTTCTTTGAGGATGAGTTAAAACAGAGGCTTCTGATACTAAATGTTTTCTAAAATTCTTTCCATTGTGAATAAGCTAATTTCCTGCTGCAGGGCTGTTATTCAGTATGGCACAGCTATAGTGTTTCACAGAGAATGGCCTGCATTTGAGGCGAGAAGGACTATTGTTTCTGAAATGTCCCTCTGCTCAGAAATAAAAAGAATTTCATTAACAAGTATGCCTCGACACCTTTATAGCCTATGGAGTATTTCAAGGCTTGCCCCTGTGATCCTTATTTATTAATCACCTTTCATACACCTGGAATCTTAGGTAGTCTGTAAACTAGCAGATCGACTCATGCCATAAAAAGAATATAGGTTACTGTATATACTAAAGCTATGTTATCAGGAGAAGGTAATGTAAGAGGTTTTCAGACACAGTAATAAATAATGCCTTCATCTCTGGAGCTCTGCAACAATGTAAAATTATTGATTGGTCCTGTAATAAAGACTTAATAATGATTTATTGTCTCTCCATAAAACAGAAACATGGCACAGTTTGGTGCTGCTTTATCTTAGTACAAGAGGAAAACAAGGAAGCAGAAATGTGAAAAGCATTTGTGGTTTCATGGACTTCATCTAAGAATGGGGTGAAACACTGGGTCTGTGAATAACTCAGCTTGGCTGGTAAAGGTATGTTGCTGTATGCCTTGGTCATCCCAGTGCCTCTTCAACATCTGAGCTCCCAGGGTGCAGGGAAAATGGACTCCTAGTGACTTGCCTGTGGCACAAAGGTTTTTGTGATTTATCTGAAGGAATGTTAAAAAGATGCTGGTGCAAATCCTGCACAAACATGCACCTCTTCTAGTTCAGCCCTTGGATTCCATGTTGTTCAACATGTGTTATTCAACATCTTTATCAATGACTTCAATGAAGGGATTGAAGGCTCCTTCAGTAAGTTTGCAGATGACACTAAACTGGGAGGAAGTGTTGATCTGCCTGAGGGTAGGGAGGCTCTTCAGAGGGATCTGAAGAGTCTGGACTGATGGGCTGAGACCAAGGGGATGAAGTTTAACAAGGCCAAGTGTAGAGTGCTGCACATGGGACATAACAACCCCATGCAGCGCTACAGGCTTGGGGGAGTCTGGCTGGAGAGCTGTCAGGCAGAGAAGGACCTGGGGGTGTTGGGTGACTGCAGACTGAATATGAGTCAGCAGTGTGCCCAGGTGGCCTGGAAGGCCAATGGCATCCTGGCTTGTATCAAAAATAGTGTGGCCACTAGGTCTAGGGAGGTGAAGGTGCCACTGCACTCTCCACTGGTGAGGTCGCATCTCGAGGGCTGTGTCCAGCTCTGGGCTCCTCACCATAAGGAGGACATTGAGGTCCTGGAGCGAGTCCAGAGAAGGGCAACCAGACTGGGGAAGGGCTGGAGGGCAAATCCTATGAGGAGCGGCTGAGGGAGCTGTGGATGTTGAGCCTGGAGAAGAGGAGGCTGAAGGGAGACCTTATCACCACTGACAACTACCTTAAGGGAGGTTGCTTGGTCAGGGCTGCAGGGGTGACGGACAGGTGGAATTTTGCTGTTTGAGATATCTGGCACCACTTGAGAGACCTTAGGGTCTCCCACGTGGTCTCTAGCTGGTTCTCTAGAAGGGGCTGGATCTCCTTCATCCTGCATCCGCTTTTAGTCCAGAGTCTAAAATGACCCTGGGAACCACCCATTGAATCCTAGCTTTTATTTCCACATTACGTAGTACTTGTGTCTAGTTCTCCTTCAGGATGATGCCCATCTGCCCTGAGATGTGGTCATCCCTTGGTGAGCATTCCCTCCGCTTGAAAGTGTCTGAAGTAGTGAGGAGAGCCTGTCAAAGCAGTATTGTGCAGCACAGACGCTGCTCCATGCTCAAGGGAACAGTGCACAGATAAGCAGCAATGAAACACACCAGGCTTCTTTTATATTAAGATGCTTTGTAGGAAAAGCGCAGGTCTGGTTGCATTATTGTTTCAAAAGGAGTAACTGTGGAGTTACAGCTGTGCAGATCTGAGGCTGTAAATGAGGTAAGGTTTGTGGTGAGAGATAATCCATTTTATCAGACTAAATTAGCTGGAAAATGAGAAGGAAATCAGGCACACAAGCTGCTCTTTGGGACTGCAGCGGTAGACTTCAGACTAAGTATGAGCTGATAACAGTTGTTCTAGGCTTGATTCAATTATGCCAACTAGTTAGGCAAGCAGCGGGAAGAGTCAGCCACTGCCTGTGAAACAGAGGGGGATATCTGCAAGAGGAGAAACAATAAGGCATTTAGCTCTTCTAAGACAGAGAAATGTAATTACGAAGCATCCACTCTCTGCCAAATTAATAAAATCAGCTCTGAGGCAGCGTTTTGATGCAGCAAATTCAGCTCCTCTGGTTTCCTAGGATCGGATTAAAAGTGCTGTGGCTGCACAGTACAGTGTGTTGAGCCAGCATAAACCTATCTTGCTGCTCATATCTGTAAGGAAAGGTTGGGGGATTAATGTTGTAGGCAAAGGTTTAAAGTCTGGTGTTTCCCACTGCACCTGATGTTGAACTGTCTGAGAAGTTCAGGCTGGGGTATGTTTCTGTTGGGTACGCTTGCTATTTAAATGGAGGTGTGACTGAGCACAATCAAGTGTGATCCAGACTAGTGTTTTGGTACTGATTACTTGGTACACCTGACTAGGGAATCATGGACTTGCCTTCTGAGCAACTCAGAGATACATCCTACCACCATGGAGTTAAAGTTAACTTAAAGGTGGGCCCATTGAGGAAACTGCTTCCAGATTTGTTTTTCAGACTTTGCAAAACCAATCTGATTTGTGATTTTGTTGTATTTTACTGAACTCTTTGTGTTAAACTATAGCACAAACTATATTAGAAGATGCATTTTTGTGATTGAACTTTGTTGTAAAAGTTCCTTTTATGAAAACAGTTTGAGGTGACATCCAAGTAAAAAGACAATTAACCTTTGGCTTAATTTTAGCATGTTATCTTTCTAATTTTTGTTTTTCCCAGAATTTTGAGAGTACTTTGGAAGATACATTTTTCTGCACCTAACTCAAAACCCAAAGCGATTAGATCTAGTTTGGATTCTGCAAGAGGATCCTTCCTTGTCCTGAAGAGCTGTGGTACACACCTTTGATACTTTTCATACAGTCAACCCCCATCAAAATTGTGTATGCAGGCTACATTTGTAAAAGCTGGTTGATAATTAAGCCAGTTATTATTGTATTCTAATCAGCATTCTTATTCTGACAGCATACTTTCCAAAAGTATGAAAGGTCAACAGCTCAGGCATTGTTTAATTCAGGCAGCTGATAGTGGAATTTGGAGTAGCTTTAGTGCAACAGGCGATTTTGGACAGAAATACAAAATGTACTGGGAAAAGGCAGGGTTACCCTTCAGAGAAAGTAAGTTTTAGCAGATCAAGATAGCTGAGCTTTAACACAGAATGACTGAAGGAACAAGATGTATACGTACTTTTTTTCCTTTGATGTTGGCTATGAAGTTAGTGGTTTAAAATAACTCAGAATGTCTCTTACACTTCATTCACTTTATTATAGTTCATTACAAGTTTTTGCCCTTTTGATACTTGATACCTGAGCTGCATTTTTAACAGCTATCATCACTATCATTGTTAGATCTATCAGCTAGCTTATAGTGCTTATAATCATCATATCAGGTAGACCAAAAGAATCTATGGGCTTTAATTAAAACCTTTGATCAGAAGGTTTTTAGGAGTCCTGTATTCCTTGTTATTCATGTTTAAAGATGGCTTGCCAGAATGTATCAGAATACATCTTAAAAACAAGCTCAGCTTTCAACATATTCAAAACATCTTCTAAAAGTTCATTAGCTTTGCATTAAATTAGGGGTGGGAAAAATTATTTGCTTTTCTTTAGCTGATGGAAGAGCAGCAACAGATTTTAGCATTTTGTTTGTGGGTTTGTGAGAAATGACATGGACAATCTGTCTAATATAAAGATAATTGATTCCCTATAAATGCTCCACACACAGCAAGCTGCAACTGAAACAGCCATTACAGAAAGCTATGCGGCCACTGCTAGCTTTTTCCATTTTTGCCATTTGAGAAGAGGGCTCTCTTTCTAGTAATGTGTCCTCCAGAAACCACCACCCTGTTTGAAGTCATAGTTGCTCGAGAGGCAAATCCTCATTCAGGGCTGTGGGGACATAAAGACCATGTGAAATCTTTAGCCATGGGAAAGCAGGCCTGCTCTGGGCTGGTCCATCCCTTTCCTGATGTCCATGGAACTGAAAGTCACCAACCACAGAGTTTGTGTGAGGCAAGCACCATGTGAGAACAGGCATGAAGAACGCTTTCTCCTCCTGCCAACAGACAGTACCTCCAAGTCTTATACCTCTCTCTTCACAGTCCTCTCTTGGGTTGAGGCATACATGTGTTACAGGACCTGTTGAGTCCCTCCATACTAGAAGGTCTAAAAAGGCACAACCCAACCCAGAGGAGAGCTCTGTGTCCTGGGGGAGCCTGCCCTCCAACTCTTTGGTAGCCCAGTGATCTTTCTCTTCCGAACACCAACTTACTTTTTGAGCCTGTCAGATTCCCCTTCTACATTGCATGACTCTGTGATGTCCTCCAGAACCTGCTGAGCTAGATTTTAAAAGGAGGACACTTTATTTGAGGCCAGCAACAGGTCTTCACCAGATTTTCAAGCCACGCTTTGTATTTAGCGAATGTTAAGCTGAAAAATCCAGCCACTTACATCCCAGGAGAGGCTAGGTGGCCTAGAATTACTGGTCTTTAATAAAATTCATTGGAGAGGATCAGCACTTGGAAATCTACCCTGTGGTGATTATCCAGCCACACAGTAACACAGTCACTTACCCTGGAGGTGTTTTTACCCCTTCAGCTGCCTGTAAGAATGAGCCTTGCTGCAGGCACCGTGGGTCAGCTGGCAAGAGCGTGCCCTGTGATGGGTGCATGTCCTATTGCTCCCAGCAGCTCATTAGCTCCTGGCCCATTCTCCGCAGTGAATGCCAGCAAGCAAGCAGGGAGCAATTTTCTTTGCACCAATGGAGTTAAGGAACAAGATGTGTGTATACTGGTGCAACTCGGCTTCTGGAAGTATGTCACTAACACCCAGTGCAAACAACAACAGTTTAACATACCCACTCAAGGCCAGATCTGGTTCTAGGATTGTGTGCTGACAGAGTCACAGCCACAGGGACAAGGATGATAACTATGCTAAAAAGATGAGAGTAAATCATCCACCGTACATGTAGAAGAAAGGTCCTAACCTTGACCTGAGGCATACAGCAGTCTAGCAGTAGCTTTCCCCAAGGCAGCCTATGTTCATGCTTTGAAGTTTGGGAATTTTTTTCTCCCACTGAGCAAACATCTCTAAGTGCTCTATTACTGCAAGGTAGCTGGAATGTTTTTGGTCATCTCTGCTTGCAGCCAAGAAGCACCTGCTTTTGAATTACTCCACAGACAACCTCTGCTAGACAACTCCACTTTGTGAGTGCTTCCCCTAAGAGTCCAGGTGCCTGTCTGAGAGATGCACCAGTCAGGCTAATGGCACTGAGTATCCCATCCACTTTCCTGCCATTATCGTTTATTTTATGTCCCCGTGCTGATGCCACCAGGGGCCAAGTAGACAAAGGAGTAGCAGCACTGACCACATCCCAGCTTGGCAGGTGTTGCAGGGACTCAAGTCACAAACAAACAACAGGCACCACAAACTTTGCTCTACAACTTTGGACGTGGTGTTGTGGCTCATGAGCAGTCAGCCCCAGTGCTGCAGCCAGGACCACATCCTTCCTCACAGCAGGATCTTTTCCAGCCTGAGGATGCTCCTCCAGGAACCCTGCTTTGTGTCTTGGTGCTCTTACACTGGCAGACCTTGCAGATACTTTGGGTAAGTGGAGTAATACTGAATGTCTGGGAAAAAAATTATGGAAGACACGTTAACTTGCAGAACCCTGATCCACATATGTTCCCTGGTAAAACTAGACAAGCAGTGTAATCCAGCTGCAGGGTTTGCTTATCATGAGCCCTGAGTGAAGGCCTCTTCCTGCCTCCCACTGGGTGGTGCCCACTGGGGTGCAGACACCACAGTTCCTCTGGGCTGAGAAGCTGTTGTTAGGAATAGGAGTAGAAGAGAGAGAGAGAGAGAAAAGGGTGGTGAACACCTGGCTGTCTCTGCACAGTTATTTTTCCAGAATGATTCACTTGTCTCCTGTTCATGCCCGAGTGCCTGACCAACACAGGGAATTGCCTACCTGTGTCTCCCTTGGGTAAGACAGACTGTGAGGAACATCCCGCAGTTTACACCCGTGCAAATGAACTGACACAGCAGCATTGCCATTACAGCAATGGAGGGTGCCAGAGCTCTCATTTCGTTTTTCATTGCTCTTTCCTTGCTCTGTCCCCAGTGAACAGCCTGTCATGCTCCACAACCAGATAGGGCAATTTGGCAGAAGTTAAACCCCCTCGTGTTCAAACTGACCTCAGATTGCTCTGGGTGGCTGGAGGTGTCTGGGCTTAACTCCTGAGTGAGGTTCAATTAGGCGTTCTATCGTGACCAGGTCCTTGTAATTCTCAGGAACAGAATTAAGACTCTAAATGGAGTCAAATGCCCACTTTATTTGGCCCACAACAAGTGCAGAAGAAAGAGAAAAGAATGGAAAAGAGGGAGAGAGGGAGAAATTACAATAGCTACCACCATGAATCTGCGGTGTCCAGTCAGTCTGATGTCTTCTGGTCTGGTGAGGGAACATTTCCCCTCTTGCATATTGTTGGTCTTGCCATTTACAGTGTTGTCTCATTGCATAGTCAGTAAGTCCTTGGCATAGCCACACCTTCCACCTGGCTGTGTGACGCATGACCAATGCGGCCTCCAGAGGGTCTTCCAAAGTTCAAGAGGGTCTGAGCCCCCTCAGACTTTGTCCCTGGGCCTGGGTGAATGTGCAGAGGACTTGGGCTACATTCTTCAAGACAGCCATTCCTGCCAGGTGGAATTCATGGAATTCATTTTGTTTCTCAGTGGTGGGAACGGGGCAATTGTTGGTGATTGAGAGAGACTGAGAGAGAAGAGAGTGGGGGTGCAGTTCTGAAGTTCCTTAACAGCTGCCCAGGGTCCCAGTCCAAGCCATGGAGAGAGAAGAAACTTTCTGGTAAAATCAGCTAGTTGTCCTTTTGCATAGGAAGGGAGGAAGGAATTACCTGGATTCAGGTCCACCTTCAGAGCCAAGCAAATTAAATGTTGCCTGGACTGTGGGCTGCCTGTGCTGCCAAGGTATACCCTTTCTGCTGCTGTCACTCACTGCATGCTGCATACAGAGACTGCAATTAATGACATGTGCTGTGGAGAGGGGGCAAAATATTGCAGCTGTGTGGAGATGACCTTCCTTAAAAGCAGCTGTTTCTTTCCGCATGCTGTCACCTTTCTGACTGCAGCGGGAGCAGCTGCAATCAGTCTCGAACAGCAAGATCTGAGTTTGCTTACACTGCTCAGAGATCTACAGCTGGCTCTGCCTAGCTCCCTAGCTAGTTCCCAGAAGTCTGTCACTTCAGTGCTGGGGTTTTTCTTGGCCATAATGGTGGTGAGAAAACAGTAATTCCCTGGATGCTGTTGGTACCCATCAGAGGTAAGCAAGAGTCTCAGGTCAGTAACTGGCACTTGGAACTAGTGTCAGGACACATAATAAGACATGGGACACGTGGTAAAAGGTATATGCCCTGGTTTTGGGTTTCATGCCTCGATTTGAAGGTCACAGAGCTGTGCCTGTGCGCAGCCTGTTGCACTTCTTGGGAGCTCATGAAGCTGTGAAATTTCAGTTGTCATGGAAGGAAAAGCTGGGACAGTACCTGGGAGCCAGAAAGGTCTTCTACCCCCCAAGATGATCAGATGGAGGGAATGAAATAAGATGCCACATCCCCGCACTGATGTAAGTCAGCCAAAATCCTCTGTGCCCTCAGGGACCCCTCCAATTTTGCTCCTTGCAGGAATCTGGCTTTGGGCAGGGGTGGGAGGAAGCTGAGAAACCGCCCACTATCTAAGGACGCAGAGTTTTCTGAGGTACCCAGCACAATGGGGGGAGAAAACTGGGATGTTGGGCATCTCAGAAGACATTCTTATCCCCAGACAGAGACGCACACTCAGCCTGCTGTCCTGTTGTAGATATCAGCTGGATGAGTGAATGGACGGGACAGCAGCACCACCCACATGCTGGCAAGTGTCCACAGGCAGTATTTCAGAGAGAGAGGGTGGGTAGTTCAGAGCAGTCGCTTGCAGGTTCAGCCGTGTTTGGGACTGGGGAAGGAAGCTTTCTTCTGCACTAGAAGGCCAGTCCTTCCGATGTGTTGGGGTGAACCCAGCTGGCTGTAGAACACTGTATGTTTTGGCCATTGCTCTCTAATTATACTTAAAGGGCAAGGCTGTAAGGCTGTAATACTCTTAATAATACTGAGTTAATTTTTTCCCCTCTTGCCATCTGGCACTGGGGATATAATATGGAGATAAAATGTTTATGAAGCAAGGAAGAGGGGCAGGGTAAGTTTAACCTTACACCAGTGATGCTGCTTGGGACACATGTAGACTGGTGGCATTAAAGCATCTGAGTGACTGCATGACAGCAGGTCAATCCTTTGGATCAGTCTCTGCACACATCTTGAGCTGGCATTTGGGCTGGTATCCCACCCCACTGAAGTTGGTGATTGGAGGAAATCTGGTTTATACAAGCAGCTCTGAACAAAAAAAGACCCCGGATGCTGTGCTGGTTTTGACTGGGATAGAGTCAATTTTCATCACGGTAGCTAGTGTGGGGCTGTGTTTTGGATTTGTGCTGGAAACAATGCTGGTAACACAGGGATGTTTTAGTTACTGCTGAGTAGTGCTTACATAGAGCCAAGGCCTCTTCTGCTTCTCACCCCACTCACCAGAGAATATTTAGGGGTGCACAAGGAGTTTGGAGGTGACACAGCCAGGACAGCTGATCCAAACTGACCAAAGGGATGTTCCATACCATGTGATGTCATGCTCAGCTTACAAAGCTGGGGGAAGAAGAAGGAAAAGGGGGAACATTTGGAGTGATGGTGTTTGCCTTCCCAAGTGACCATTACATGCGATGGAGCCCTGCTTTCTTGGGGATGGCTGAACACCTGCCTGCCCATGGGAAGTGGTGAAGGAATTCCTTGTTGTGATTTGCTTGCATGTGCAGCTTCTGCATTATCTCAACCCACAGGTTTTCCAACTTTTACTCCTCCAGTTCTCTCCCCCATCCCACCATGCGGAATGAGTGAGTGGCTCTGTGGTGCTTAGTTGCTGGCTGGGGTTTAAAGACAACAGATACTCCAACAGGACTTGGGAGAAAAAGAGGTCCCTCAGTCCAACGTTTGCTGCAAAAACATCTCCTTGCTCTGCTGCTACCTAATCATAAAGGCACCAAAGCTCAGAGCTGTGTTCATGGTAAAAAATTCACCTCTGTGAATTTTCACCCAGAGGTGCCCTGACCTTATCTGTAGGGTATCTAAATTGTGAAGCCTTTGAGGATCTGAAATTCTCTATCTTCATCCCTCAAGAGGTCTCAGCCTAACCTGCGTGTACTCCTGCTGTAGCCAAGAAAGCTCTCCAACTCATGCCTTGGCATTGCTTTGCATACTAGCATAAGCATCACCTAAAAACAGGGTGCTGCTGTCTGGTTGTCCATGGCAGCTCTGAATCCCCCATGCCTCTGGCACTGGTAGCCCTGCTCCTCTGTTGACATTGCCCCTGGCTGCCATCCCTGTGCTTGGGAAGGAGCATTTCACTCCCTCTGTTCCATGGTGCCTGGCAAAATGGCACGATGGTCCAGGACATGGGAGGGAGAAAGAATTTCCTCTGCTCATGGCAAAACTTCTTTAAAAAAAGGAAGGAAAAATAATTTAGTCTGGTCCCTAAGGAGGGGAAATAAAATCTATATTGGGCTGATTATTTTTTTTTAACAACTGAATTGTAGTTTCTTAACAACCTGTTGTTTCCTATCCTTATGTACATTCTAATGTTTCAAGCGAGCCTCACCCCTTCCTTTTAGCTGCATATTTTCCAATTTAAGACTTCCTGTTCAAGCTAAAGGGCAAAGATCTTTTAAATATCAGCATGAAGCTGGTCTTACCAGCAGTGTGTAAAAGGTAGCTAGCTTCCAGCTCTTGGTCTGGCTGTTGCACTTTCCCCTTATCAGAGAAACTGCGGTCTCAAGTTCAATGTCTTTGAGTTTCTCACTGATGTGTTGGACTAAAGTCCTGACCATGTGGGCAGCCAGGCGGGAGACAGCAGAGCAATCTGTGTCTGTGCTTGATGGCCATTAGAGTTATACTGATTGGCAGCAGACGCACAGACTTCTGTCTTCAGGGTGTTTCCCTTCTTTACTGTCTCCCTCTTTTATTTGCATGCATCCAACTACTTACTTTCTCCCTGACTTCTACCGCTGGACACGAGTGACGGGGCAGCACTGAGAAGGAAAGAGAATGCTCTGGCTTCATCCGCCGGCATCTGCTTGTGTTGAAGCAGCATTCAAATCTTTATCAGTGCCCCAAACATTGTGAAAGACTTGATCTAACAAAAGCTGCCAGCCCATGCCCATAGCATCAGTTATTCTCCCTGGGGTGTCTCCAGGTTTACCCTTACAAATAGTTGTCCCTAATTGAATTAGGATCACGTTCAATGAAACCAAATATATGGGGAGAGGAGGGCAGCCTGCCTGGAACAGACGATGCTGCAACTGAAACATGTCTCTGGCAAATATGGCTAAAAATACCATGAGATGGGGAAGAAGATACTGAGATAAACATGGGTCACAGCTGGTGAAAACTCTCTGTCATGAATTTTTTTCTGTAACTGAAATTTCTTCTGGAGTACTTTGTAATTTTTAAAAAACTGATAAAATATGTCCCTCTCCCAGATCAAACTTATTTGATTTTTTCTGCTTTGGGAAGGTGAAAAAAAAGAGTTGGGAGGGAAATAAATTACAGGAAGAAGACAGTGAAGTCACTTCCAGTCTGCCCTCTGGCCATCACTTGTCCTCGCATGCTGCTTGCAGTGCCAGACAAATCCTTGCAGGAACAAATCCTGCAAGTACCACCAAACCACGAATAATGCAATGGCAGAGGTGCATTACAAGCAGCTAGCTTTTCCTTTTCACCACAAACTTTCAGGGGTGCCAATGAGCCCCTTTCTGCCTGCCTGCCTATGCAAGAGGCAGTTTCCATGCAGCTGATGAGCAGGAGCTGGGGCTTTTTTGTCTGAAGAGAAGAATGCCTAACTGCTCTCAGGTAGTACATAGTGCTGAGAAAACCTAACCCTGCAGCCTGGGACATGTGCTGCTCCCCATCTCCATAACTCATTGTTCCCGCTGTCTTCTGCAAAGCATGGATATTGCTGGATACAAAAGGAATTCTTGGAGAGGGGGAAAAAAGCTCATCACTTTCACTTCCCAGGTGGAGGGTGGCGAGGTGCAGGGGAACATGATGAGTTTTGGAAGGATGGAGTCTTGTCCCGACGGTCTCTCTGGGTTTGACGTAGGGTTTGCTGGTTGAAATCCCCTGTTGACGTGTCACCAGGAGCCAGGCCCAGCAAGTTCAACCCTCTCCCCTGCTCTCAAAATCTAGCACCCCGACACCAGCTGCTCAGCTCCCAGGATGCATAGCCATTTGCCTTGGGCAACCAGGCCAGCTCCCCGGCTTTGACCACAGGTCTGGTGATGGGGACCTTACTCATAAGGGCAAAGCCAGGAGGCTCACAGGACCAGCGGAGAACGAGGGACAGATGCTACACTCACTCATGGTGACTCAGTCTGTGATTCTGGGAACAGCTCCACTGAAATCTGTGGGGCCCTTATAGTGCAGTCCATTTCGGCACAGGTTGGGAAGAAGTTTTTCAAGCCCTACGTGAGTAAGCCTGACATTTGTGGTGACTGCAGACACACAAAATCAGTTTTTAAGACTTCTGGTTGTCACGGATATCCCCGCAGAAAACAAACAGCCCTGCCACAGCTGTGCCAGCAAGGTAAGGCAGATGTTCCAGGGTACCAGCAACACTGTGGGTGCAGCAGGTTGGCATGGAGAAGCAAACCCCCTATTGTGCCTAGATTTCTATGAGGGTTCCCAAACTTGTCCTGTGCTCAGCCTAGCTCTGTCAGTTCAAAGTGCAGCCTGAATTTTAGCTGCTCATGGGAGGCTAGTGAGCTGTGCCAGGGGAGGGAGATGCAGACACGTGTCTGCATGACAACTGGGGGTACACCCCATTCCCTGAGGCCATACTTGGACTGGAGTAGTTGGGGAGAAAATGCCTGCTCCATTCAGCCATGTGTGGTAGAAGAGGGATGGGGGTGGTTAGCTGAGGTCTGTGACAGCAAGACTCCTAGTCAACTGGGAACTTTTATTATTGTAATTTTTAGAATTAGTCTTTCTCAGAAAACTAAGAAATGTCTGCCTCCATTCCGAATGAAAAATGAAGGCACTTACCAAATACTCGAACTCCCAGTGAACTAGGAAGCCCATATTTAGCTTAGCACAAGTTTCCAAGCAATTTTAAGTGCTGTTCTTTCCCCCCAAAATTGGTTTGAACCTCTTTCAAACAGACCTAAGTGCTCTATCTTGATAGGAAAAGCAGCCCCTTAAGTCCTCTGGCTTAACTTGAAACATGCATGAGCTGGAGATCCAAAGCTCATCCCATCCCAGCAGTTTCCCTTTTCCAGTGTGTTTTCTCACTCCATTTGCTTTCCCCAACCAACTGCAGATGCCTGTGCCAGAATTAACAGAGTTGAAGCCAATGCGAGCTTGTAAAGAGATTTTGAGTGACTTCTTGTACCCTCCTGAACTCCCAAGCCATAAGTTTGAAGAGAAGGGACTCTTCCCAGGCACTGCCCCTTGGACACAGGGACCTGACTGATGAAAATATTGTGGGATTGCTGTTTAGAAGTGCAAAAGAATGCCAGAATGATTGAAAATGGAGGTAAGGCTGCAGCTCAGGAGTCCAAAAATAGAGACATGGTCTTCTATGCTAGCCAAGCTCTGCTGGGTATGCAGAGCTAGAGCCATCATCTGAAGGCCTCGGTAAGGTTGGTTGAACATCTGGAAATCCTGTACTGTGCTGCCATCACAGCAAATGGAGCCTATGGCAGGACAACAGACTCTCCTGATGCTGAGTGTGCTAGAGGAAATAGATATGCAGAGGTAAACCAAGTTCTCCAACAGACGCTAGGGAGATGATAAGGAATGTCAGTAGATCATTTATTTTCGTTTATGGCTCAAGTCTATCTAAGAGTGCTGATAAGGTTATTGTTTCCTTTGAGTCATTGTCGTCAAGCTCTATTTGTACGTTTACATGATTAGGCAGCAGGGGAATCTGGCTTTATCTTAATTTGTATTTTTATGGTCTTGTCTTCCTTGTATTTGCCTCGTTTCTGTCTGTGCCCAGGAAAGAGGAGAGCTGAGAGGTCTGATTGCACTGTTTACTCCAGGGCACATGTGGAAACCTGCTGCAGAACCAGGATTTGGACAGGCACCTCCAAAATGCCAGCCATGTGTTACAAGGGCAAAATGATTATTCCACCTCCTGGCTGGTTATGAAGATGCAGAGATACAATTTTGTCTTAAGGTTGACTTGTGCATGATTCGTTCATGATTAATGGACGTCATCAGCATATGACAGACATGCGTCTGGCTGTCTTGTACGGTTGCCTCTAAGTGCCTTGTGGAATGTGTTCTAGATGGCTGAGTCAGGACCATAAACATTTATTAGGTCGATGGACTCCAGAACAATCAATTAAGTGTTTATTAAAACCATTCATAAGTGGATCCTCCACATAAAGCAGGACTAGCAAAGACTTGTCCCTCTTGGCATCCCTATCCACTTCTACTGATTGGGAGACTCTCTGGACATGATTTCAGCATGCTTGGACAAGCTGCTCTGAGTAATACTGTGGTTCTGGTTAAAGTTTGTCACTAATCGATTTAATACCCTCTTACACATGCAGGAATAATGTACGTCTCATGTGGGATTTTTCCCTTTTTTTTTTTTTCTTTTCTCTTTCTGTTCTGTGAGCTTACATTTGAACCAGTTGGGGTTTTTTCCCCAAGCTTTCTACTCTGCTTCATGACAGGTTGACATCAAAAGAGGACTCTCCTCCTGGCACGGCTCAGTGAGGCAGCTCAGGTGATAACCGAATAAACAGATAAAACGGCGTGACACTTTCCCTTGTGTTACAGGACTGCGGGAGCTGTGCATGGGGCTCCCACCTTGTGTAGCGGTGAGGAGAAAGGAGGACTGACTGGCCAGAAGGATTTTTGCGTGGTGCATAAGGCACGCTGCCTTTTTGGCAGGGCACTGCTACTTAATTCCCGCGCACATACCCTGTAGCTCCTACTCCCCTGGGAAGGCGCTGTGGTGTGCAGAGAGCAAGGTGGGGTTCTGCAGAGTGCCGTGCCACCCTACTGCAGTGGGGAGCAGTGGCTGGCCCTGATCTTCATGATCCATCCCCATCCCAGGACATCTCCCTTGCCCCCTAAGTATTTGCACCGGGGTGCAGACAGGGGGACACCATGATCCTGGAGGTGGCTCAGTAACTCCTCCTGGTTCACATAGCTGGAGATGTCAGGGTACCTGGAGACATCCCGATTCACCTGCTGAGCCTCCCTGGACTCAAAATGCTGCAGCAGCTTTGCCCTTTAATTTTGCATGGAGGCAGAAAGGCAGACTCCTCAGAGTTAAGCTCACTCCCATAAACTGAGCACTTGGGATTGCAGCAGCTGCCAAGGCATTCCCTTCCTCTAGGATGTGGAGCCGAAAGCCAGCAATGTGCTTGGAACGCCTTTAGAACAAACCTTTGGGGATAATTCAGGCATCAAAGCTGATCTTATTCCACTCCTCTTTATGTAAGTACCACAGTTTTTATTACTTGCCAGTATTAGATAATCTGGTTTTCAGACCAAATCTACCTAAGGAAAAGGCCTCAGCTGCTCTTTGCTGAAGCTTCTCAGTGTGCAGCTTTTACTGTCCTTGAGATTTGCATCCCCATAGGTCTCCCTCCATCCTAGCTTGAATATGGAAAATGTTTCTTATTTACGTAACTGACCTTTATGAGGTGAACAGTTATGAAAATAGACGTCAAAGAATCTGAGGGAGCTGAATAAAACCCAAGGGCCACGGTTTGCCTTGTCACAAGGTCTGACATGGAGATGGAGGAGAGTTCTGTCTAATGACCTCTCTTCCCTGTTCCTCCCACACAGGCAGGAGAAGTTTTGTTTTGTTTGTTTTCTCTAGAGTAATTTTGTTTAGTAAAAGAGGCGATTAAAACAATGGCTAGGGAATGTTTCCTGGTAGAAATCAAATTGATAAAAAAAGCCGTATTTAGTCAACCTAGAGTGTTTTCAAGGATACAGATGCTTTTTATCAAAATCTGTCAGGAACATTGTAGTGGAGGGGGATTGAGACAGGAGGCCAAAGAGGCGGCATGGGCTGAGAACCACCTGCAGGTTCCTGCTTTGCCGTGATGCAAGATTTTCCACCCCAGGTAACGGCACTGTCGGGAGGAACCAGGCGCTTGATGGCGGGTCCCTCACCTGGGTATAACTCTCATGGAGCAAGTTGGAAGGGCTTCCTACCTCTCTGCAGCCCCATCATCTACTTTTCTAAGTGCAAGCTTTTTGGGTTTCATAGGACGCCAAGAACATTCCCAAACTTTTGAAATATTACACCCACGCACAGGCAATTTTTGGGCAGCACCGTGAACACAAGGGCTGCTGCTCTGATTGAGAAACAGCAGCAAACATCCCCTCCATGGTTGCCTGCAGGGACCCAGGGCACCTCTCAGCATAAGAAGCCATGGCATCAGCCCCTGCCCAGGAGGGACCTCGTCGGAGCAGGGAGTTATCGTTCACTACCTGCCGATTACTAATTGCCAGCTTAATCCTGTGTTTGTGTCACTGCTGGGAAAGTGCCAACTGACACAGCATTGCAAAAGAGACCATGGTGTGTTTAACCAGCTTAATGACTGTGTAATTACAAGTCTTCCTAAATGCTCTTCCACAATTAGACTCATCACGTCCTCACGACCTGACAGGATTTAAAAAATATAATTAGAGGCTGGCAGCACTGCTGGTGTTGATCTTGAGGTGGTGGTGATGAGGGGAAGGTGAAATTGCTGTGAGCAGTGGGTGTCTAGCTCTTACAAGTGTCTCATTAACCTCTCTGCAAACAGATCTGCACAGAGGCCCTGGCCATCACCACAAGGCTGCTCTGCCTGCCTGGGCTTCCCTGCGGCCACCCCTGCAAGCCAGGCTCCAGAAAACCCCTGCTTGCCTGCCTTCAGATCCTTAGTCTGGTCTCAGAACATGATGAGTCAGAGCCCAGTCTCTCCAGGACAGGCTGAATTCAGACTCGTGTGTGCAGTGGACAAAATCTGTCCCTGTGCCCCGATCAGAGCAATTTCCCCTGCAAGACCTCATTTACTAAACAAAATTACTTATTTACAGGCAGGGCCTCAATGGGATGGATTGGTACATAGGTGACAGACCCCTCACAAATATTCTGCTTATGCCCACACATATAGCAGAAATATCTCTGTATTTATTTGTGCATATTTAACGTACAGATATACACATGCATATATATGTCAGAAATATGTATATAAGGGCAGTACTACGACCTGCTCAACATCTTTACCCTCAACAGGCTGCCCTCCCAGGACTTCGTGGACCATGGCTCCTTCTCCGTGGAGGTCATCCTCACCCTCTTCGGCTTCAAGCTGCTCTACCCCGACCACTTCCACCTCCTGCGAGGGAACCACGAGACAGACAACATGAACCAGAAATATGTATATATTTCTGATTCTGGGGGTTAAATGTGTCATATACAACAGCTAGAATCATAGGTTCTCCTCTTCTATTTGTACTCCCTGCTCCATCTTCCCTGGCCCCATTTCATTGTTTCTTCAGTTGTCTTTCCTCTTCCCTCAAATTCTGGTTCATTTAGCGATAGAATTGCTTAAGTTTCTGAGCGTTACCGTCTTCCTTTCACTGGAGGCACGTACAGCCGCCACTCCCAATCTCATTCAAATGGTATTGCCTCACTGCTATCCAGAATAGTTTACTCACGTGGTGGAAAATTGTGAAACTCTCCACTATAATTTTTTCTTTCAGGAGACCTGGGAGCTGCAGTTGCTTATTATGCTTTAACTGTGACTTTCAACTAGCTGCCCGTACCCAGCACAGTCTGCAGAAGCCTACTAACTGCTAATATTCCTGGATTTCTTCCCACTTCTCTGTAACACAGCTCATCCTTACTTAACATGGCAGGAAATTTCCAGCTGCTGGTGAAGGATGATTTTCACCTTGGAAGCCCTGTATGAGTCTTGCAAGTGAGGTGCTGTTGCTTCCAATTAAATGGTTGGAGGAAGTCAGCTGTGTTTTTTGTTCATTTGGGGTTTTTTCTTTTTTTTTTCTTTCTTTTTTTCTTACTCTCCTTTGTCACATGGACGGGTATGTGCCACAACTCTAGTAATTTATTATGCTTACTTAAAATGCATAGCATTCACTGTATTCTCATTCTTTTCATAATTGGATTGGGCATATGCTTATGTGGTATCCAGATAAGCAGGAAGTTAGCAAGCAAACACATTAAGTTAAATTCAGTGTAAATAAAATGCATCAGCATCTAATTTAGAATGATGCAAAGGTCCAATGAGCATGGGCTGAACTTGAAGGGTACCTGCAGGTACAGCTAACTGACTCTTTATTTTGATGTTTATGGCTTGGCTATAAACCAGCCCATGTGAGCTCACATCAGAGAGGCATTTCCCTGGCTTTCTCCTCCTCCTTCTCCTCCTCCTCCTTGTCCTTCAGGACACGAGTGGTGGTTTCCTTAATATTAAAATTGCAGTGCTGCAAAGCTGGTAGGGGTGACAGAAGCTCTCCTCATTCTTAGCAACCCTGTAGCAGACCACATGTCCTAAGTGTGCTACCTGTCCCTAAACGGAGGAAATCTGATGGAAGAGTGAAGAGGATGAGGGTAGGAAAACCACCATCCCCGTTTTGTAGGTTTGAGACTCCGTAAGAGTGAGATTCACAGCTTCATCATCAAAACACCACTGAGCTAATTCCTAGAGATTTCCACAGGGGATAGGGGCCAGGGCACTTTAGAGGTCACCTGGGAGCCTGTGTTGAAGCTGACTGATGAAGCCAAGTTGCTGGTGGTACCTTTTAGTGCTTAATTAAAAAAGATCTCACTTGATCTGGCCAACAACTAAGTCACCCAAACCTGATGGAAAGCAGGGTATTCTCCTTGATGCCCACATCCTCCCCGAAGCACCGCTCAGTGTATCATCAGTAGTGGTGGGAAAGGGCTAAAGCCTTAAGCCTGCTGACACCAGAAGAAAAACACTTGAAGCACTCCACAGCAGTAGGGCCGCCAGAGCAGTGAAGCCAAAAACAGGTTTGAGGAGGTCAGAAATCCCACTCTATGGATTTTGGCCCTGCTGTGGTAAGTGGTTTTCTTGGGGCTCTGGCAGCCATTTGAGCTCCGTAAGGCCAAATGGCACTGGTGCCCTTGACTGCCACCTGCCCAGACAAGCTGGGACCCACTCTTTCCAAAAAGGGCCTTCCTCTCAGTCCAACCTCACCCCTGGTGCCAAAACCTGCCTCCATCCTCCAAGAAACCTCTTCTAGGGAGGAAAGGAGTTCTCTGGGGGGCATGTTGCCGGGTGACTTTCCTTTCCTTACCAGGCTCCTTGCCGGCTTCTTAGTGTTGTTTCCTGCAGACTAAATGGTGTGGGTGAAACCTGGATGGCTTCTTCACCTTCAGTATACACCACTTCCATGGAAGTTTGCTTCCTGTCTCATTTACCCTGGAGGGAGTCCACAGCAGCTGCTTTCTGTTCAGGGACATTGTCAGCATGGTATGAAGCTGTGCATGAGGGATGGGAGCACAGGGTGCTTATGCTCATCCTGCATAAATGAAGCAAGTGAGGCACCCTTCCCATGGCATTTTAGAGTAAATCCCTGTTTCTAGAAACCTCTCTGCATGCACAGGTGCTTTGCCAGGATTACAGGCAGGAGTCAGGATTACAGAAAAGGCAGCAAACAAACATAGGACAAAATTCTACCAGTGCAGCCGTGTACTATTTCTTCAGGAAAAAAATTCAACTGTTTTACTTAAAACTCGTTCTTGACAAGTGTAAGTACCCGTGAGGTACTGTAAACACCTTGGGTTACCCGTCTCTGCAGTGTAAGAGAAATTGCATTTCAATATGCAAAAAATACTGTGTGATATAGAGTTCAGTGGGTCAAGGTCCTTCTCCCTGTCTACTCTGCCTTGGCCGCACCTGGAATGTTGTGTCCAGTTCTGGGCCCCTCGGTTCAAGAAGGATAGAAGCCCCTTGAAAGAGTCCAGTGCAGGACCACCAAGATGATGGAGTGGAACACCTTCCTTAAGAGGAAAGGCTGAGGGAGCTGGGCCTCTTTAGCTTGGAGAAGAGAAGACTGAGGGGTGACCTTATTAATGTTTGTAAATATGTAAAGGGCGAGAGCCAGGAGGATGCAGCCAGGCTCTTCTCAGTGATGGCCAGTGATAGGGCAAGGGGCAAAGGGTGCAAGCTGGAGCAGAGGAAGTTACATGGGAACATAACGAGAAACTTTCTCACTGTGAGGGTGATGGAGTCTTGGAACAGGCTGTTCAGAGAGTCTGTGGAGTCTCCTCTGGAGACATTAAAACCTGCCTGGATGTGTACCTGTGCGATTTAGTCTGGGTGATCCTGCTGTGGCAGGGGGGTTGGACTAGATGATCTTTCGAGGCTCGTTCCAACTCCTAATGTGCTGTGATTCTGTGATTCATTCTAAAGTACCTTTCACAAACTGAATGAAATTTTGGGAATAGCAATCAATTGCAAGAGGGAGCAAATGTGATCTCACATCATTATCAGTACTGCCGAGACTATGGCATTTGGCAGAGGTTGACAATGTCCGTGATGTAATTCAGAGTGATCCCAGGGCTGCTCTAATATATGTCAGGCTTTTCTGAAACACAATGCAGATCAGATGGGTCATGGCATTGTGTGCTACTCCCCCTAAGGAGAGCTAAGGAGCCCCATTCCCACACTGGGGAAGTCCCTTACTTAACCCTTGTTAAATGAGC
This sequence comes from Laterallus jamaicensis coturniculus, assembly GCA_022605575.1. Lineage (NCBI taxonomy): Eukaryota > Metazoa > Chordata > Aves > Gruiformes > Rallidae > Laterallus > Laterallus jamaicensis. The sequence goes on along the minus strand of JAKCOX010000099.1, from coordinate 1,490,767 downwards.
CTTGAATATACCTTTGAAGGAACTACTATGGCTGAGGCTGAACTTTGGGGAACTGGAACCCAAACCCAGTCTCTCCAGTTACAGCACTACCTTTTGTTTTCATGGGAAGCATGAATGTGGTTCTGCGCAATCTTACCCATGCCTTAACACTGCTGAACTGTTCCTTAACCATTTTTATTGCTGAAAGAAAACTCAACTGGTCCTGATAGAAGGAGGAAGCCTTCTCCACAGGTACAAAGTCTTTTTTGCCAACTTTCTCTGATCAGCCACTACGTACATGGTTGCCAGGAATGCAAATAATCAGCCATTTTCTGTATCAGTAATGGTCCTTCCAGTATGATGAGGTGCTGAGCTCAGCTATGTCAAGAGCTGATGAAGCAGAGGCTGAAATTTCTCCAAAATTTCTCCAAATCCTGCCCACAGCTGTAGAAATAAAGCTTTTTCTAAGATTTCAGTGAAATCCCTCATTCCCTCAACTCTAGAAAACTTGTTTTGTGCATACCTGGACTGTGAAAAACCCTTGTTTATCCCTGCAGAAATCCACTAACAGAGTCATATTTAAGGTGACTAACTAAAAATTAGGCTAGTCTCTTTCATTTGCTGCTTTTTTGTTGTATAATGAGAACCTGACATCATAGTCATCATCATTATTAGAATTAGGGTTTTTACTTGCTTTATTTTTTTTTTTAATCTTTAAGACATTAGAGACTGAAGGCGGCCTCCCTCTGCTCACACATGCACACTTTGTTGAAGGATCTTTGGAAGGTCTGAGGAGTAATTATTGTGAGCTTTTAATGCTGTAATCGAAGGTGTTGAATCTTCAACAAAGCCTGTTTTTATTCAAGTTGTGAATTAGCCCTGATGTTAAATAGTTGTTAAAAACAAAGCAGTTTCTTTAGAGGGCTGCTTTTCCTTTTTAAGTTTTTCCCTTTCTCTTTTTGTGTGTGAATCTGCTCACTCTCAAATGGCTTGGCTGCTGCTTCTCCTTGGCTCTGCGCTCTTCTGATTGCACACCAGCTCCAGGGCTAAGGAGAAGTGACGGTGGGGGGGGAAATAAAAGGCAAGGAAAAAAAAAACCAGAAGGGCAAGCAAGCCTGTCCACTTGTCCCTTGGAAGCAGGACAGAAGGACTATGCTGGAGAGCAGGTGTTGTCTGCAGAGGTTTGTGTCTGTTTCTGGTATGCCTGCAGCTTCCTTCATGAATCTGGGCCACCGCTGCCACAGCTGGCTCGAGGTGTGTGGCCAGGCTCCTGGTGCCAGCCTGGGGTGGCCAGCTGTGCTCCAGAAACCATGTGGCCATGCTGGATGTAAAGCTAATAGATCCAACCAAGAGATTTATTATGAATTGCAAGGAGAAATTTGGACATTGGGTTGGGCAGCTTTCCAAACTCACCTTTCTGTCTCCTGAAGAGTGTGGAGAAGTCCTGGCACTCACTATGGCATGCACATACGTGCCGCAGCATGTGGGTATGGTTGGGCTGATGTGCCCCCAGCTCCCCGCCTGTGATGCTGTGGCAGGGCCTGAGGAGCAAAGCCTTTGAGATCATTCCTGAGATTTCTGCCCACAAGTGGCACAGACACACCACTCCAGTCTCAAAGGGCAGAGGGAGTGCTTTACTGAGGCTGAAGCAAAACTTTGGAAAAAACAAAAGTCAGACGACAAACAAAAACCCAAAGACCCAACCCAGTGATGTATTTAAAGAAGGCCTTGGAAGGTGAAGTCTAACTCCAAAAATTAGACCTCTGCAGTTGGCTGCTCCAGAATGTGAAACCTATATCTGTTTTCAGCCTGTGAATGCACAAGCTAAAATGTTTTCCTCTTTTTAGTTTTTATTTATAAAATCCAGCTCATAACAAGATTCGTCTGTTCCATCAGGCTTTTTAGTAGCCAGAAGGGTTTTTTATTGTTAGTGAGCATGGGTTTACGAGGGTGGAGAATCATCTGGTTTTGTGGCCAGCTGTTGGCCATTGTTAGGGACTATTAAAAAGTCTTTGTACATGTGCCCAGATATGTGTTTGAGTGGCATGCCATTAATCAGCTTCTAACTACGGGAATAATGACAAGACATCTAAGGAAGATGTTTCAAAATTATTAAAATAGCATTCAGGTGGGGAAAGTCATTTATTCTTCTGCATGGTGCCTCACAGGTGTCCAGAAATGATGTACTAACCAACTCCTGTGCCACCAACACTTACCCCAGTCCCTTCACATGTGATACTGTCCTACGCTTATCGCACTCCCATCACATGTGATACTGTCCTTTAAACAGTGTCAGCTGTGCATCTGTTGCCGCTCACTCTCCTTGGTACTTTGGCTTCATGAGCTATCGTATCTTGACAGAAAATGGCATGTCAGCAGAACATGGTCTTAGACCCCCACAAAATGAATTTAATGAAAGTTTTTAGTTAATCCGCTTTGCGTCTCTGGCAGAAATGCTGTTGCTTGATGGCATGTCTAAGCAGTGAAGAAATGCTTACTTATTCTCATAGACATGTTGTCTTCAAATGTATAGTCATCTCCACTGGATGACCTTAGCATGAAGATCCTGTGACACCTGGCAAAAGTGTCCTGCTTTTCTGCAAGGGCGAAAGGTGCTGTTTCTGGGAGGTGCCTCACAGAAGACGTCCTCAAAGGGGCAGGCACATAACCCCTGAGATGTTACTGTTTGCTTCCTGTCCTGGCTTTCAGCAGCCCTTAGGATCTCCCATAATGGCCCTATTTATATTTATCAATGGATGTCCTCCCACCACAATGTACAAAGTTCACTTTGACCCTGGCTGGTGCAAGCTCCCCTTAAGTCATGAAGAAGGTGCCCAGCTTCTACTAGAATGATGTTTTCCTGCCACCAGCAGCATGGCTTAAGTAGATCTGTGTTTGTGGCATATGAATAAAATATGTTAAAAATCAAGTTCTCAGAAAATGTTGAGTTCCAGAACATGCAAGTGTTTCCAAAATATCTTTAAAACCAATGAGATGAAAGGGGGCACTTCCATGGCCATGCTGAGCATTACAAGATACAACCTGCCTTTGTGGATTTAGGTTAGAAGTTGAAAACCAAGGGACTGTCCAGGTTAGAAACGACCTGTACAGGAAAATCAAAGAAGTTAGAAGATGAGATGAGAGCTCTGACTTCTTGAAGTATGGTTTGCCATCTTCAATACCCGTGTTAAAACCCCGGTTTACATTGGAGACTGTAAAGGATGAGAGCAGCTATTTACACTGTAGTTTGGAATGATGCTTTCTCAGCTGTGGAAGCTTGCTACACAAATAATGTACTAAAAGCTGCATGCATAAAGAACAATATTACCTCAAATGGGCTATGATGGTCTCATATTTGCATAAATGACTGAGGAAAAGTACTTGCCTGTTGCATGGTAACATCTCCTATGAGTTTGGAAGACTATCAGGTCATGTTGTATGAAGTAAAGCAATGATGTCCTCCTGATTCTGCTTGAATATTGTCAACTCTGGGCTTTCAAAACTTATTAGTCAGTCTATTCTGAAAAAAAACATAAGATTGAGAAATCATGAGGTTTAAAAATTGTTGTAAATTGTGTGTTCTTTTTCTCAGCCTTGAGGGTTTATGTTTTCAGTCTTTTCTCTGCAACAATGCCGGCTAGAAACTTACTTTTAAAACACTGGAAATAGTGAATGCTTGTGTAATCACATGACTCCAAGATCTGGGACCATAGGAGAAAAAAACTGAAAACAAAACCAGAACTGAAAACTTGTGATAAAATCTCCAGGAGATAGTAATAACATCTTCTGGAGATGAGTCGCATAGATGAACAAAAATAACACATCAGTTGCAAATAAAGGCCATGGATTCCTATGTTCCCTCCCAGAATATAAATCACATTCAGATTTTAACAAAAATAACAAGTGAGGAAAATACTCAAATTCAAGAATAAACATGTGAACACTAACTTTACTTTTTGCCCTACGTTGTCCATTTTTAACCCTGGCCATTATTTTAAGCCTTTTTATTCTCCTGAAATGGAGTAAGGGAAATACTAAACTTGATGGCTAGGCATTTGTAAGGTGTAAATCAGTGCAGTTGCATTGTAGTCAAGGACTTAGGTCACTGGATGGCCCAGTTTCATGAGATGTACCCTTTGAGTTTATTCCTTTTCATTTCAGTTTCTACTGGTAAGAATACGTGAGCCCAGAGTCTGCAAATAGTCCTTGGATGAACTCACACAGAGCATCTCAGTAGCTCTGTTAGTGTCACCTACTCCAGATGTCCTCACCAACCAAGAGGCTGTCAAAGAAAGTATCTTTATAGCTTACATGGACAGCAGAATACAGCTCTTGAACAGACTCTCACGAAGAACAAATACGAGGCACGATTTTTGCCTTTATATTCCAGTACACACTATTGTTCTGTAGTTACATAAGTCAGCCAGTCAGAGAACAGAAACATCATCATATGACTTATGTAACTAACCATTGCCCAATCCTGCAATGAGATCTGTGTGGCCAGGCCCCCCCCCATGCAAAGCCCCATTGAAGTCCAGACAAAGATCACTCCGGGGTTGGAACCCAACATGGTAGAATTTATGACTATTTGCAACAAGCCACTCACGAACAAAATTGAGAATTAATCCCTGAAGAAACGGGTGAATCATTTTTTTTGATGAACAAATACATTCTATTCTGTTTGTAACAGCTTTGTGGATAATTCAGGATTCAGAAAAGAGGCAAAATCCATCAAAGCAAATAGACATTAATTTCTAATTATATATCCGGTTCTTCAAGAAGGGCCAGTATCCTAGGGCGAACAAACAGAGGAGTCTGGAGAAAACAATCTTCTGAGAAACAATTTGTTGGTTCTTGATAACTCAGAAATTCATCCAAGGTGCAAATAGTGGTTGAAATTATTGAATTCAGCAAACACAGCCCGAAAAATCTTATGCTGTGGTCTGTAGTCAGACACTTCCACAGGCCATGTCAGAAGACCGCCGTGAGTGGAGGTACCAGTATGGCCTATTTCAGCTTTTGGGTTTGGTGCACCCTGTTGTGTCTCAAATGCAAACAGTGAGAACTCTTTCCTGCTGTTGAACAAAACTTAATGGGATGCTGGAAAAATCCTGAAATGCACTCTTCTAAGGAGGAAGAGAATAAAATTGATGCAAAATGGAAACATTGACAGGAATTATGAGACTGGGCAAACCCGAAAACCCTTCTTGCCTTGTTTTCCATTGTTGACCACAGCCCAAACCAGTCCCTTCCAAGGAAGAAGACCCCCGAACAATGGATTCATGTCTCTGCACTCCCCCTCCCCCGTGCCCTTGAACTTCAGCAGTGTGTCTAAAGCTCTAAAACTCCTCCCATGGGGGTGGATTCTATAAAATGCTTCATGTGGCAACCAGCTGGCAGCTTGCCTGGCTCTCCTAAATCTTGCCTTTCATTTAAGAGGCTGCTTGCCATCACATGCCTGGCTGCCGGCAGGAGTTACAGATGGGGGGGTAAGGACGCATGAAGAAAGTAAAGTGCCAGTGTGGCCACCAGTGTGGCCACCAGGCTGTAGCAAGGGGACCATGCTCAGAGCAAAAGCTGCTTCCCACAGCTCTCCTTCAGCCTCCACAACCAGTCCCAGTTTCTGCCAGCAATTTCAGGGAGGTCTGCTGCTCTCTCTTCCTCTGCCTACCTACATGGTTTCAGACCACCTTACTTTGAGTCAGGGTGTTTATTGCCAGTATGCACCAGCCTGCACGAAGGAGAACAGGATGCACCCAGCCCATGACTTCAGCTGAATAGCTGGGATGGGGAATTAGGATATATAAACACAATTGTTTCTATAGGGAGTATTATTCCAAACCTTTCAGGAGAACTTCAGTGTATACATAAAGGCGCTTTTGATTTAAATAGTGTTTGGAACATGCGGGAGCAGTCAAAGTACTGTAAACAGATTTGCTCTTTACTCTATACTTAGCAAAGTATTGGCAAGAGGCTTAAACATCTAATTAGATCATTTTCTTACCTTGGCATCTGCTTTGTTTGCATTTTAGGTAAAGGATCAGTTGCTTTTGTAACAGTGCTGTTACTTTTGCATGTTATATTCTATGTAAGATGTATTTTACTAAAATGTATTTTACATTGTTCTTTGCCAAATAAAATAGAGAAGTGGATAGTTTGGCTATGGGGAAAAAATGCATGTGGTGCCTAGTGTGATTTTTTTTTCTCTAGGAAGTGAGCAGAAACTGGGTTTTTTTTTAATCTGCTAATACAAGATCTATGGCAGGGCCATCCAGCTGAGAGCAGTCTGGATGCTATCGTGTGGCTGCCTGTGATCCACCAGTAGTCGTGATCCTGAAACACAGCAGTTGAAAATAAACTCATTTAAAGCATCCTCACGGCCATCTGGATGACTTCGGTAACCAAAGAATGGCAAAGCATATTTGTGGTGTCTCCAGATGACTGTGTTTTCCCTTGTTGATGGGGTGGATGAGGAGAAAACCTACCATCAGTTGACTTGGCTCAGAGTTGCTGGGCTCTGAAGGCCTGGTGGAGGGAAGCTTGGCTGTGTTTGTGGTACCCATCTGCATTGGTGTGCACGCACTCCTTATGTGAGGAGAAGGATCACCAGGTAGGTGTCTGATACACATGTGTACATGTGACCAGGTGTGTGCAGCCTTTGCTGGTGGCTGCTTTGGAAGCAGTTTGGATCAAAGCCAACCAGAGATGGCAGTCGTAACTCTCCTCCATGATTTCAGCGAAGGTACTTACTATGTAGGCTGTGGTGGCAGCAAGGAGATAAGACAGTGGTCCTGCAAAGGAATGGCTCACTGTAAGGCTTGTTTCTCAGTCCGGTTTTCTTTCATCAAGGGAAAAACTCACAGTGCTCATAGGTAATGCATATGCCTAAATCCCTGGAGTAGGCAAACTATCTACCCCATTATCACTGTAGGATGGCAACACTTCCCATGTTAGTAGATGCTGCTGGCAGGATCTTGTAAAGGACTTCTGTGTTTTGACAGTTATTTCCATGTCTCCGTGCGTAAGACTAGCTGGTTTCTTCCCCAACAGCTCTTAACAATCTGGTTCCTGCAGGAAAAGTGCCACTCAGCTTCGTTTCCCCTGTAATCATGGGAAAATGCTGGGTTGCACTGGGACCTACATGCCTAACATGAGTTCTTCTCTCCAGAACCTGGGATTTGGGTTCTGTTGAGCAGAGGCCAACAGTAGTGTCTATTTCTACCTGCTGCTCCTCACTGACAAAAATTACCATTGCCCCAGAAAGAAAAAGTTCCTGAAACATGTATACAAGGGAGCCAAGAAGCAGCAGCTGAAGGACTCCACTCCCAGTTGCTTCCTCTTGTGAACCCCCCACCCTTGCACCAGGAAGTAGAGGAAAGGGAGAAATTTATTCAATATTGGTGGGCAGGATCAGATCCTCTTAGTAAATAAACCCTTATGAACTTCAAAGTCTCTGGCATCCACTAGAAGTTGCCATAAACATCTGATTGATCTGGGAAAGTTTTCCCAATTAAAAGCTAAAGGAACACTCAGGACCCCTCTGCACAGCTACAGACACTGCTCCTACATTCAGCCTACCTTCTGCCTTCACCACACGGATTTATAGAAACTGTTTTCAGTAATACCTGCAAGTTTCTCTTTTTTTTTTTTAAATAAAAAGAGGTTCTTCAGAACAAAAATGGAGGTAGGCCCCAGTCCTGCATACTCCCCATCACTCCTGTGCTCTCCACGCAAGGGTCTTATTGATGTTGCTGGAGCAGGGGAGCGACAGTAAGTTTTCTGAGAGCACCCAGTGCTCTCTGAGATTTGTCTCAGTGAAATCAGTTTTAGAAGAGAGATGAGCAGATGTGAAAATCCCACCCCAAAGGGTGTGTGTGTGTGTGTGTGTGTGTGTCTGGGCTTCTGAATGACCTACCACAACCGTGTCTCACCTGCAGATCTCTAGAAGCATGTTTTTTCTTGAGCACTGAATATCAGCCTTAGAGAAAAGACCTCTAGATTGTTACCAGAGGCACTTCCTACATGTTTCTCCCAGCATGTGGTGAGTCCAGTCGTGTTCCCACAGAAAGGCTGCTTGCAGCCGGTGCTGCTGCGTGTGCCTGTACTGGTAAGCCCAATGGAGTCAACACAAGCTCAAACACTTGTGATCATCTATATTGTTTAACTGCCAGCACAGGCCCTGGCATGGTGCAGGCTCACTGCTATCAACCCTCTCCAGACAACGCCCAGGCAGTTTTGCTGGAGGAGGCTCTCCAGGGGACGAAGGGATGAGGAGGCTGACCTGGCTGGATGTGAGCTGCGCACAGAGAGAAGGTTGCAGCCTCTTCTCATTTACTACCGCAGAGATGGCTGGACTGAGCACATTTGAATCTCAATCGCAAAACCTGTTCTGGCAGTGGGCTGAGGATGCACAGCTCTCATAAATTTCAGCAGGAGGTGTGGGTTAAAACCCCTCCCACTGCCTGTCAGCATACAGAAGCTCCATCACATATCCTGCCCTGGGGTTTTCGCTTGCCGAAGTATTTATTTCCTCCCTATTCCTTGCTCCTGTTGCTGAAGTTCAGATTATCCCAGACCTCTGGTTAACAAGTGTTTGCAGCACAGCTTTTCCTCTGGCTTGCTAATAAAAACAATCTTGAGTATATTGTTGAGGGTATTTTTAAAGTATCAGATATGATCCACTACCCACTTTTGAAGGCCCTTAATCCTCCCTTTGAGTTTTTCCCCTACAACTTAAGATCCTTCTGTCAATGCTTTGAGTTTCCTTAGATGCCTAGCCTTGTCTGAGTTAAAATATAAGAACACTCAAAACCAATTATAGTCCCTGTCCCAAGGACCCCTTGTTCTAATTATGAAAACTCTAGGAGACTATGGCAGATCTCTCAGCTGAGGCTGGGAGTACAAACTCCTTTTTTTTTTCTTTTTTTTTCTTTCCCTCTCTTTCTACCCCCCACCCCCTCTAATAATCAGAGAGGTGGGGAGGCGGAAATCTCAGCAGGAACAGATTGAAAACATTAACATTTGGTTGGTTTTGTATTGTTCTTTAGTGAGACTGCAACTTATGAGGCTGTTTTAATAAATGTCTGGTTAGGGGCCAATCAAAAGCTGCCAAAATGGGTGTAGGGAAGCCTGTTTCCCACACAGTCTGCTCTTTCCCACCCTAATCACTGGAAATAAGAAGGCCTAATAACCAAATGCCTTATTTTCCCTACTTACCTCCTAACTCTTGGGGATTTTGCAGCCCATCATTCCTAGACATGAGCAAACTTAACTCTCCCCTCCAACCACTCTGCCCCCAAGGAAAACTGAGACTATCTTGTTGAACCATAATATAACATATGTTGAGGCCAAATGCCCATCTGGTGTAAATTATTCTAGCTCTGTTCGATTCAATAGAGTTCCAGTAATTGAGATCAGTTGAAGACCATACCTTTGTTTTATTTATGATGGTTGAAGGCAGTTCCTTACAGGGTAGGGATGTGCAAGGGTTGGGAGGTTTTGCTGCTCACTTGCCACCTTTCGGGGGAGCAAAGAAATGCCTAGATGTGTTTTCAGGCTGACTTCACCTGGAAAGTATTATGGGAGACTGAGCACAGCAGCTCTCTTTCATGCCAAAGAGCATTTGTTTCTCTAAAGGTGAGGTGCTAAGGAGGCTGGGCTCTGCCTTGAAGCATGAAGGGAGCAAGAAAGGGAGGAATCACAGGGATGTCAGCAGGGTAAAACAAATCTGACTTCTCCAAGATGCAGCTTCTGTTAAAAAGGCTGAGGGGGAACAGAGGCTTCCCACTATGTGACAAGGGGTGCTCCCATGCCCCTGCTGGGCAGCCAACCTCAGCTCCATCATGGCAACAGGAAGTCCTACATGGGATCTCACTCTTCTGTGCTGCTGCACACCCAGAGTGAAAGAGACCATCATGAGCCTTCCCATAGAGTCTGTAGCCTGGAGATGGCTGCAAACACAGCCAAAGTCACAGAAGTTTAGTGTCATGACCAAAGCCATGTAGGTGATAAGTTGCAGAGAAGCCAGCTATCCTGACATTTACTGTATCAGGGTAAAAATAAATGAGGGCCCTGTTACACTGCCATTCATGTTCACATGATTCAAGAGCATCCACTTCTGTCTTTCAGCAGCAGACCAGGACACCTGATGGCAAGAAGAGTGGCCCTTTAACCTCTGTATGAGTGACTTTGGTTTGTGCTGGGCTGTAGTGGCTACTGGATGGCTACTACACCATCAGAAAAAGAAAACTGCAGAGACTTGTGCTTTGAAATGTAATTATAACAGCATGGCAGCCTACATATTGCATGGAGAACGCATTGAGAGCAGCCCTGAGGAGAAGGACTTGGGAGTGCTGATTGATGTAAAGCTCAACATGAGCCAGCAATGTGAGCTTGCACATCAGAAAGCCAACTGTGTCCTGGGCTGCATCAAAAGAAATGTGATCAGCAGGTCGAGGGACGTAGTTCTGCCCCTCTCCCCTCTGGTGAGACCCCCACCTTGAGTACTGCATTCAGCTCTGGTGACCCCAGCCCAGGAAAGACATGGACATACTAGAGTGGGTCCAGAGGAGGGTCATGAAGATGATGAAAGTGCTGGAGCACCACTCCCATGAAGACTGGCTGAGAGAGTTGGGTTTCTTCAGCCTGGAGTAGAGAAGGCTCCAGGAAGACATTACAGTGGCCTTCCAGTACCTGAAGGGGCCTACAGGAAAGATGGAGAGGGGCTGTTTACAGGGGTGATAGGACAAAGCGTAATAGCTTTAAACTGGAAGAGGGTAGATTTAGATTTAGATTAGATAGAAGGAAGAAATTCTTCACTGTGAGGGTGGTGAGGCCCTGGCACAGGCTGCCCAGAGAAGCTGTGGCTGCCCCCTCCCTGGCAGTGCTCAAGGCCAGGCTGGATGGGGCTTTGGGCAACCTGGCCTAGTGGAGGGTGTCCCTGCCCATGGCAGGGGGATTGGTACTAGATGGGCTTTGGGGTCCCTTCCAACTCAAACCTGTCTGTTATTCTATGAAAAGAGAAATGGCTTAAGCATTGAGGGGTTTGGAATTCTTGTTAATTTAGTAAAGGTGTGATGCGAGCGCCATTGGAAAATGTATCAGAGAGAAATAGTCAATAAGAAATAGCTGGTTTTGAGGCATTATAAGTACTTGCTAGTGTTAAAAATCTGGAGACAATTAAGTTTGTGCAAAACTTTTGTTCTGAAACTCCAAAGCATGTGAAACTTGCTGGGTTGTGTTTGCTGCAGAGAAGATTTGGCTGCATGACAACACCCAAACACACATCTCTGCCTGCCATCCTCTTCACATGGCTGTGGCAGCCTAGGACAAAACTGTTTAATGCCAATTGGCTCCACGTGCAGATACCATGATACGTGGGTTATCCAAACCGCAGCAGATGGAAATGTCCCGTTGCAGAAGGACTGGGTGCCTCTAAAGCCTGATATGCCTGTGCAGTTCACTGTTACCTGGGTGGACCTTGGTCCAGGAGAGCTTTTGTAGATGCTATTTGCTGAATCTTCTGGGGTCATCTGAGCAGTTCCTCTCCCTCCAGGATGGTTAAATCCCTTCATCCCATGAAGGGATGACTGAGGTGTGGCCTTGTGTGCTACACTTTGTGCAGCTCCCATTACCTCTCTGGCAGCAAGAAGGGAGGAGGCCAAGGCTGACACCACCTTAACTGCCTGGAGGAAGTTTCACCAGGGGATGCCTGCCAGCACCAGAGGAGGGTGACAGCAGTCCTGGTGGACTAGTAAGCTGGTTTTACATTGCCAGCCTTGCTGCTACTGTCAGGGAAGCAGAGACATAGTGAATTTCCCTAGCCATGTGTCCTGCTCCCCTGCTGCCAGGACCTGAAATAGCTTGGAGCAGTCAGCAAGCATGGCTATTGTCCCATTAAGCCCCTGAAACCCTGATGCTACTCCACGTGGTTGGACAACCCCAGAGTTTTAGCCAGTTTCCAGAATTACTTCAGGACATGGGTGCCATGGCAGGCAGTCATAAATCCAGGTGGCAACAGTCAGAAGACTGAATTACCCAGCTCCCTCACTCAGCTTCTCCAGGCTGAAGAACCGCCTTCTCCTTAAACTGCTCCTCCTGCAGGCAAGGCTGGTGCTGCAGTTGCCTCTCCTCAAAGGGAAGGGAAGGAAGGGGAAGGGGGGAAGGGAGGAAGGGGGGAAGGGGGGAAGGGAGGAAGGGAGGAGGGAAGGCAGGAAGGCAGGAAGGCAGGAAGGCAGGAAGGCAGGCAGGAAGGGAGGGAGGGAGGGAGGGAGGGAGGGAGGGAGGGAGGGAGGGAGGGAGGGAGGGAGGGAGAGAGGGAGGCAGGAAGGAAGGGAGGGAGGGAGGGAAGGAGGAAGGAAAGAAGGGAGGAAGGGAGGAAGGGAGGAAGGGAGGAAGGGAGGAAGGGAGGAAGGGAGGAAGGGAGGAAGGGAGGAAGGGAGGAAGGGAGGGAGGGAGGGAGGAAGGGAGGAAGGGAGGAAGGGAGGAAGGGAGGAAGGGAGGAAGGGAGGAAGGGAGGAAGGAAGGAAGGAAGGAAGGAAGGAAGGAAGGAAGGAAGGAAGGAAGGAAGGAAGGAAGGAAGGAAGGAAGGAAGGAAGGAAGGAAGGAAGGAAGGAAGGAAGGAAGGAAGGAAGGAAGGAAGGAAGGAAGGAAGGAAGGAAGGAAGGAAGGAAGGAAGGAAGGAAGGAAGGAAGGAAGGAAGCTCCATCCAGAAAATGTGTACTTAGACATGTGTCAGTGACTCATGAGATACTCCTGCCGTGCTGGGGAGTAGACTGGCATGCAGCAGGGCAGGGTGACACTCCAGGTCTGCCACTTATGCCTGGATGTTTAATTTTTTTTTTCCCCAGTGAAACTGGAGGTACTTGGAGTGGATAATTGGGCATCAGGCCTTTGCTTTTCCTCCTGTGCAGATCCATATATATATAAAATGGGGATAATATTTCCCTGTGTAATAAAGTGTGTATAAGATCAAAGTCCATGTGTTCTGAGGGGTTCTCAAATACTGTGTTGTTAAATATTAATGAGTATAGAACTATTACATGTATGGCTGCTTTTGAGGCTGAAAACCAGGGCTCTAGCCATTTCCCTCAATAGTCTGTTTATCTGGATAGTTCCACTATTTCATTTAACTTGAAAAGAATATACCTAGAATCAATAAAACAAACAGACAATCTGGGCAGTTGTAGTGCCTTACAAATGCACATCCCCTCTTTTTCTTTAATTCCTAATTCCTTGTAATAAACCCACAACTGCATAAGCAATAAACAAAGCTTAAGTTTGTGGCCAACAATTGTCCCTAGTCCTCTAAACTGGGTTCTTGTTGCACTGGGTCCTACAGATTATGGAAGGGGAAATTCCAAGGTAGACCAAAGACAGTAATTTTATTCTCTGGCTAACATTTAACAGAACTCTGCAGCAGAAACAGGCTCAGGAACAATCTCTGTCTGTCATCAAGGTTTATAACTCACTTCCCTCTGCAAAAGGAGAGGCAGGCCACTCATCATTTCAGGAAGGTGCCACAGAGCCTTTTATTTCCTTCTTAGAAGGTATCCTGGATACACCAGGAAAAGAGATTGCTCCAGGATTTGGAGTCTGGCCCAAACAGGTAGTTTCCTGTCCCCTTGGTGGAGGTTTGCAGCAGGGTTGTAAACGTCTGTGTTGCACTGCGCAGATAGCAGAGGCCATTTGGGCAAACAAATCCTTGTCAGCAGGAGGAACAGAGACTGTAAGGTACACTGCTGTTACTTTGTTCCTGGCTGGTTAGTTACTTGATGTGCTCTTCCTTTCAGTAGGAGAAGTTTTTGAAAAGCCGTGGGGACATGTACCCGTGGACATGCATCAGCTTCCCAAATTGCCTAGCTCCTGGCAGGGAAAGATGGGCGCTGCTGGGACCACTGTCACATCCTCTGTTTTGCGCCAGCGCAGGGTGGCACTGAGGGAGAAATGTGCCCTCTACAATCCTGACTGGAGGAGACAGAGGGTGACATTTACTGGTGTATGGTGAGGAGCTTCTCTTCCAAAATACAGCAGTGAACAGACCACACATGGCTTATTCTGCTTCTCCTCACCTGCGCTGTCCTAGTTCTGACGGACAAAGGAAAGCTCGAGTTGCACTGGTTTGCATGTCAGACCAGTTTTGAAGCAGGGCTGGCACTGCTCTTCTTGCAGTGACAGCCTCTTCCCATCACTGGAGTTGGAGCTGACCCAACATTACTCTTCAGAGAGTTTAGAGGTGTGGTGTGGTGTGCAAACACGGTTAACAAGTAGGAAAAAAAAATCACCTCCAAAGGTTACTGACAATTGTGACTCCCAAAAGAGCCAGATATAAAAGAGGCTGCCATTTCTGCTTGAGCCTTGTGGTCTGGCTGCTCTTTTCATTTAATTTCTTCTCATCAACAAACAAGACAGGGATTGTATTCAGCCACACTTGTGATTTGGAGAAAAGAGGCTACTAAGGCTGCAAGAGAACGTGGTGCTGCAGTCCCAGCCTCTTCTTCTCTGGGGCTGAGTGGGTTTTCCCTCTGCTGTCCCTACAGAGCTGCAGGACAAAGGTGTCTTATACAGCCTTACAGACGAAGCCAAGCAAGCCCCACAGAAGCCAGCCTGATGAAGGTTTCACAGTCTTTCTCTGGAAGCCCCTGTTCCTGCATCAAGCACAAAAAATACCAGGCATAGTCACTGGCTTTTGAAAAATACCTGGTGTGGTAGAAACTGCATGTTAAAAGAGAAGAAAAAGCTCTCTAGTTCTCTTCCTTCTCCACCTCCTCCCCCCCCCTTTTTTTTTCTTCTCTTCTGGGCCTCCCCAGGGTCTAACTATTTTGGCAGTGCCACCCAGCATATATTTGCAGTTGCATCATATGGAGCGCATCACTCCAGTGCGTGTGTGTGCCTGTGGCTGGGGCCGGTGGTGCTCGGCGGCTGACCAGGCTCACTCTGCCTGCACTGGGATTCCACAGCCAGCCTTAAATATCCCAGTTATTTTTATCCTCCTACGTAATGCCAGGAGGGGCCCTCCCACCGGTGGCAGGGCAACAGCTACACAATGTTTCCCTTTAGTCGGGAAGGGAAATGGAAAGAGGCCAGGCTTCCTGATCACATGGTGCCTGAAGTCAATGAAGAAAATTAGGGAATAAAACCCTCCTCCCCCTCTACTTCTATTTTTTTGGGTTGGTTTTTTTTTTTTTTCCTTTCTTTTGTAACAAGCTGGTCCAGCTTAACCCTTGGCACAAAGCACGTCTAAGAGAGAGCAGCCTGTCGGGACACAGGCCAGGAAAGCATCAGGGGAAAGGAAAAAAAAACCCAAAAACGCGCAAAACCAGAACATAAACACAAGATTGCTGCAGTAATTGGTGGCTCTGAAAAGCACTAAGGAAATGGGAGGCTTGTATGAAACATCAGCAGACAAGAAGCAGGGTGATGTCAGACAGCCTTCCAGGATTAGAAACCCTTAAAAGCTCCTGAGCACAGCGCTGCCTGTGAAAAACGCAGCAGCGCTTCGGCAGGGAAGGAGCTGAGAAGAATGAGTTTTGTTTAAAAAAGTAACTTAATTACTCCAGGTTCTCTCGTGGGAGAGGGAAAGAAAGCAGGGTGGAGAAACACAAAACCTGTCCTTTAATGATATGATTTTTTTTTTCCTTTAGAAAACTTTTAAGGAGCTAAAACACCCGAAAAAGTGAAAGCATACACAGTCCGTACAGACTAGGGTGGCAGATCTTCGGCTAGAGTATGACCACATGGCCTGGGAGGTTTCTGACAGCTCTGAAATCAGTTCTCCGTGTTCCCCAAACTTCAGCAGGTGTGTGTGAAATGCTCATGGAGAGATGGAGTGTATAAGCACCTTGCTATTTATTAAATGGCTTTCTTTAGTAAGGGTTGAGGAAGCCATGGCTACTTCTTAAAGTGAAAACCTCTCAGAGCAAACACACTGTCTTTTCTGTGCTCTGTGTGTGTGTGCGGTGCAGGTCAGTGTACTTTGTTAGTTATTCCTCCCCCCCGCCCCCCCCTCCCTTTTTTCACCCCACTTTTTTTCACACCCAGCTTTCTGGAAAAATGAAAAGAGATGTTTAAGATGGAATTTTATTTTATGAGATGAAGGTGTGACTAACACGACTCTTCTTGCTGCCTTGAGACAAGATAAGGAGTGCTAAATACCAGGTACTTTTGCTTGCTTAGGAAAAGTGCAAGCCTCTGCTCTCTGATTTAGGTCTAGTAACAGTGTATGGAGAGGCCAGGATGCATTTCAATTAAGCACCCTGCAGGGAAAAATCACTTTCCTAACTAGGGAAGCCCTGAGCTTGGAAGGCAATGAGTGTGCAGTTGTTGCTTTAGCGTTTACAGTCTTGTGGCCCATTTCCAGTCCCAAATAACACTTTTGTACAACTATCCTCAGCAGAAAACTCTGCTCCCACTTATTTCTGGTGCAGGGTGACAGCAGGGGAACTCCTACCATCCTGACACAGTCTCACAGGGATTCAGGTTCAGCTGAATGAGGATGCCTTCTTCTGGGTTGCTTCCTCCCTCACCTCCCATCCCTGCCACACCTCTTGCACAGTGAGTTTTCCCAGAGCAGCAGCATCACAGGGGGACCACAGGTGAGCCAGGGCATGGCTGAGGGGCTGCAGCGCTCACAGGGTCCCCCCTTGAGGACCTCTTGGCCCCGCCAGTCCCTGTGGGAAGCATCTTCAGCACGCTGAATAGGCACGGCTGCACTGTTTGCTGTCACTAGGTTGAGGGTGAGTACAGGCTTGTATGTGTTAGCAGGAGGGAGACTGAACATGGGTCTGAAAATTATCGCTGGTACAGCCTCTGGGCACGAAGTGGCCTTTGCCACATTTGCCTAAGGCAAGAGAGAAAGGAGGAAAAGATAATGCTTCACTTTTAATTTTTGAACAGATGGAGTATTTTTCCTCAGCAGTCTCTTATCCGTGGTTGGAAACCACATACCATAATGGTTTAAAAACATGTGGGAACCTGGGACAAGGAAGATGAGTTTGCCACTAATAATGACAATGAAAAAGTCTCCCCACTGCATGTTTTCTACCCCTCTCCCAAATAAATAGGTGGCTCTGTGCCAAGGTGTCAGATGAGAGTACTTGCAACAGCAAACATGTTTCACAGCTAATTTTTTCCCAGAGACATCTCCTTAATTGCTACAGATGATTTGCTTAATTCCCTGGTAGTTTGGTTTGGGTTTTGTTTTTTTTTTCCCACAAGAATTAAGGGTTGGGGGACATAAAGAAAAGAAAGGAAGGAAAGAAAGGAAGAAAAAGGAAGAAAAGAAAGAAAAAGGAAGGAAAGTGAGGAAATCAAGGAAAGGAAACGAAGCGAGGAAGAGAGAGAGGAGAAGAAGAAAGAGAAAAGAGAGGAAAGAGAGGAGAGAGATGAGGAGAGAAGCAAGCAAGGAAGGAAGGAAAACGAAAGAAGGAAAAGCGAGGAAAAGAATGGAAGACAAAGAAAAAAGAAAAATCATGTAAAAGAGTAGGCATTACAGAAGGGATGCAGGGCTTTTAGGATGCAAACATGAAAATATTGAGGGGTTCAAGACAAACAAGGTCATTACCCAAAATTAAGCCAATACAATTAGAATAAAAAAAAGAAAAGATCAGAGAGCAGAGAATTGTAGTTGCAGTAATCTTCGAGCCAAACAGGAAGAGGCATAGGGAAGGGAAGGGAAGGGGAATGAGGGGAGGGGAGAGGAGGGGAGGGGAGGGGAGGGGAGGGGAGGGAAACGAGGGGAGGGGAGGGGAGTGAAACACTCTCCTACATGTTACTTGTTCTTACTTCTTTTGGCTTCTTTCCTAGGGGAAAACAGAAATGCAATACCAGACATGATATAGTTATAAAAATAAATAATTAAGGAAAAAAAGCGGGAGAGTTTTCTTGTAACTGCTTTGAAAAACAAATGGGGAGAGGCGCGCTTTTTGAAGCAGTGTGGGGAGGGGACGGCAGGGAGCAGCCCTCCCTGGCAGCGGGCTTGGGGACGCGCAGATGGCCGGGGCTGTGCCATTTTGGGGGGCAGGGAGAGTGCCTTTAGGAAGGGGGGGGGGGCGCGCTGGGAGGCAGGGCCGGCGGTGGGGAAGAGGCAGAGCCACCGTGGCCACGAGTTGGGCTGGCGGGAGGGTAGGAAGGGAGGGGAGTGGGGTCTTCGCTGGCCCTACGTGGGCGGTAGCCCGCAGCCTGGCCGGAGAGCCGGCCTCCTGCCCCGGCCGTCAGAGGGTATCGAAACGCTTCGTACGCGTTAATTGAATAAGCTTCCCAGCTCCCCTGTGATGTAAATATTATTACAACTGGAATAACAAAGGCGCAGACCAGCTAAGTGACTTTGCCCGAAAACTGCACAGCGAATCGGTGTCAGAGCAGGAGTTAGAATATGAGTCCCCCTAAGTGCTCCAGACAGTGCTCTAACCACAAATCCAGCCCACATTGTCCTCTGGGTTGTCTCCCCTCTCCTTCGGCTGGAACGCTACAGACATTTCCAAACTGCTTGCAAAAGCAAAACAGATGTCCCGTGTCTCTTGTCATTACCCATCCTTGCAGGAGCCGTTCCCTAGATGCTGTTCCTGCTTGATACACGGCCCTATGCATGAGCAGGTGGAGGAAGGGAGGTGCAAACACCTGAGCAGATAGACCACCAAGAGCCCTGGACACAGGTGAGGTCACAGCATCAAGCAGTTTAGGCCAGCTTAACATGGAATGTTGTGTGGAAGACCTCCTTCTCTTCACAGTTGTGCAGCAGATCCCATGTGGATGTCCCACCTTGTAGGAGTAGCTGAGACTGCAGTTGCACTGGTGGGGACAAGTAAACTGTTCCTGAGGTACAAGTCTGTACAAGCCCCCTGATGAGGGAAACAAACAAGGGTACAAGCAGCAGTGGAGTGGTGGAAACCGCTCTGGAACCAAGCTGAAAGGACCTATGTGCATGGGCAAAATTGGAGCCTAGGTGATTTGTGCAGGCCTTCCAAGTTTTCCCACTATGGGCTACCTTCCTTAACGGGCTGGGAACAGCCCCTCAGCTCATCTGTTCCTCCGTCCACTGAAGTTGGTGGGAATTTCAAATGCTGTTGTGAGGACGTAATCAAACCAGCATGGGGCAAATAAGTCAGCAGAGTGGTGCTTCTAGGAGAGGCCTATACCGAAGCTTGGATACTTAGGCTGTTAGGGATGAAGGCTGAGAAATTTATCTCCACCTGCAGTTGGCTTTGTGGTTAGCTTAAAGGCAGTGCCACAGGGTGGTCACAAGAAGTCCTCACTGTTCAGGTCCTGCTGCATCCTCTGCTGTTCATCTCAGTGTTTGGCACAGCTGCCAGCAAGTCAGAGAGGATCTGTCCATTGCTGCCAAAGAGAGATGGATTGAGCCCTAAGCAGGGTTAGTGAAATCTTGTTTATAAGTCAAGAGTCTGCTGTCTGAAAGTCAATACGTGCTGTGAGCTGACTCTGGAAGAGGAACTGTGCAATAGCTGTTCCAAATTCAACTAACTCAAAGTCAGATATTTCAAAGAACAGCTCAGTGCTGGGCTCAGCTCCATTTGTCATCCAGGGAGAGATTTTGACATTTCCAGAGGGCAATGTGGCCCACCCACAGTCTAAGGCGGTCTGAGAGCCACATCCCTTTCTGCAGGCTGCAGAGCAACAGTCTCCAGTAAGGTGGGACATAGCTGCATTTTGCACAATCCTGTACAAGAGCACCTACACTGACACCGAGTGTCTCTGAAAGATCTACCCTGGGTTTCACAGGCAGCAAAGTTTTGCAGTCAGCAAGACCTTCTTTACTTTTTCTGCTCTGAGAATCGTTCAAGGGCATGGAAGTAATAACTGCTGAAAGGCTACAGAAGACTATTTCTATGACCTCTCCAAACTATTAGCTATCTCACAGATTGCCAACAACTATCCTTATTATAAGCAGGCCACACAATTAAAATGAAAAATAAATCCCTTCATGTGTTTTTATATATGTATATATGTACATTGTATGCAGTGAGATGACTGTTTTTATGCTACTGTTTACATGAGCTGAGGTTTTTTATCTGTGGCCTCTTCTGTTATTATTGCAATAATTAAAGCCAGAGAGGTAGATAATTTCTTGCACTAGAACATCGCCTTTTATCTGAGGCTCTTTACAACATGTAGAGACTCGCACTGCTACTTTCACAAGGAGCTACACCATTCCCCATGCCTGACCTTCAGAGAAGTGTTCCTGATCTGATTTTGTGTAAAAGGATGGTCAGAAATTGCCTGTATGTCCCACTAGCAGGCAGAGCCCTCATCTTCCTCTGTATAGCTCCTTGTGCCAGGCTGGTGTGGTTGTTCCCATGGGAAGTCATCATAGTGGAAATATTTCTCTAGTATGAAGTGTCCTGGTGGGTTTGGAGGTGTATTTTCCACCACGTTTCTAATTCAGTGAGGACTGCTTTATGTAGTTCCAGGCATGTACATTTGGGTTTGGAGCGCCCAGGGAGCTCATCTAACCTTAAAACAATTACTACAACAACATGATGATGTCCGATACAAGCCTCGCTCAGTTAAGTGCCTGTTCTCCTACTGATTTTTGTTGGTTTTGCTTCACCTCCAAATGCCGGAAAAATTTTCCATGATGGAATAGACTTATTTTCTTTTTTTCTTTTCTTTTCTTTTCTTTTCTTTTCTTTTCTTTTCTTTTCTTTTCTTTTCTTTTCTTTTCTTTTCTTTTCTTTTCTTTTCTTTTCTTTTCTTTTCTTTTCTTTTCTTTTCTTTTCTTTTCTTTTCTTTTCTTCTCTTCTCTTCTCTTCTCTTCTCTTCTCTTCTCTTCTCTTCTCTTCTCTTCTCTTCTCTTCTCTTCTCTTCTCTTCTCTTCTCTTCTCTTCTCTTCTCTTCTCTTCTCTTCTCTTCTCTTCTCTTCTTTTTTTGTCATACCTCCTACTAAATTTATCTTTGGAAGTGACCTCAGACTTTTGAATGGCATTCTCTTTGGCCTTCTAAACAATGTCTTGATTTTGCCAAAGGAAAAGGGAAAGAGACTCTTTAAACCAGCAGAACGCCCTTTTGTTATATCTCAGATAAATCTGAAATAATCGTAAGTCAGCCCATCCGGTCACACCGACATCATTGTCTCCAATGCTGATTAATGAATCAGAGCTAACTTTAAACTGACACTTCCTGGTTTGCTTTTTAAATGCTATTTTAAATAGCTGCTATATTGCAGTTTCAACATGGTCCGCTTATGAGAAGACTGAACCAAGGGCTGTTTTGGAAGCAGACATCTGGTTGCAAGCCTGTTATACCACTTTAGCAGCCCAAGAGTTGGCCTGAAACTGCATTTAATCACCTGAAAGAGCTTCCACAGTGTAACCAATAGCAAGGTATGGTGAAGGAAAAAGAATGAAGAAAAAAAATCACAGTGGATGTCATAACGACCCGGGTTTGTTTATGTAATGTAGGGGGATGAATCATATCTCAGCCTTTCATCACCCAGCCCTGGAACAGTAGTACTTTAATAACGTCTAATGACAAAAATATGGAAAAAATTAGAAGCCAGAGCAAATGAGGAGGAGTTTTTTTCTGATGCAGATTAAGTTCCCTAAATGCCAGTCATTGTTTATTTTTGTCCAGAGCTCCCCTTTCTTGTTTATTTAACAGTTCAGACTCTTATTTCTCTTTATGGTTTGCAGTTTGGGATGATTACCAAGAAGGCAACCCTGTCTTGGGTGGAGGAGAAGGAGCACAGCCTGTAGGCTGCCTCTTTGGGGTCCTCAATTTCTTCTCTCTCCTCCCTGGAGCAGCTTCCTCAACACCCTTTATACCCTTTATAGGGGTGATGTTTAACATGATTTGTGTGGAGAGTCAAGTACTATAGTCGTAGAAGCATGTACTGCTTTTGCTCATTAGCATGTTTAGGGGTCTCAACTTTAATATTAATGTTGCAGTTAATGAGGCAAAAGGTCTCCCTCCATGCACCATTGCCTTCAAAATTCTGTGTAGAAACCATCTGTTTATTCGGCACTCTAGCCAAAACACAGCAGCCTTGCTGCTGTAAAGCGCTGTCCTTCATCTGTTTCTCACACCATCTTCGTATACCTGTGGCTTTAACCTCTTAGGTGCAATTCCCACACTATGGTGTGGTGGTTTCACCAGAGCCGGGGACTATGCGTTCAGTTTTCCCCCGGAGAGGGGGGGAAAGGAACCAAAACACCAGAGCCCCATGGGTTGGGATAAGGGTGATTTTACTAGAAATAACAGGGGAAGAACAGATAACAATAATACAACCTTTGCCGAGATGAGCAGTTCAGATTGCGCACTCCCCGCAACGGACACCGCACCAACCCGGAGCTGCCACAGAGACCTCGCAAACCCCCGCCACGACATAAAGACCCGAGCTCGAGCCTCGCCGCGCCACGCCGCGCCGCGAATAACAAAGACCTAAACTGAGAGCACGCTACCTCCCAGTCTCTGCTATTCCCGCGCAAACACTGCAACACCCCCTGCTTTTATACTCAGCATGACGTAACTGGCATGGAATGATCCTGTTGGCCAATTTGAGTCACCTGTCCCGAGCTCAGCATGTTAACCCCTTCCTGGCTGAAGCCACTGGCTGAAACCAGGACATCATCCACCCCTCATTCCATGCCATTTACGTCATTAACCAAAACCAACAAAATATTTTATACAACATATAACAATTATAATTATGGTAATAATGAATATACAACAACAAGTTATTTAACAGTCATTATACTACAATTTCTACTTATTAATTATATTGGTTATTCTCCCCCAAAATCAAATCCCGTTGAGGTACACATCGAACTTCTCCATCTCTCTGCATTACCCACCAGGTACAACCAGGTCCTTGTGCAAAAACAACTCCAGATATGGGTTTGCCTTTGCCCGAAACAGGGATGACCCAAACTGTCTTTCCCAATATGCTCTTCAGATGCACTACTGGGACTCTATTTCCTTCTACAGTATGTGGAAATCTTGTTTGGACAGGGCCATCCCGATTGGTAGATCCTCTAGAGTTAACGAACCATGTGGCTTCTGCTAGGTGTGTGTCCCAATGCTTGAATGTTCCACCACCCATTGCTCTCAATGTAGCTTTTAAAAGTCCATTATATTGTTCAATTTTCCCAGAAGCTGGTGCATGGTACGGAACGTGGTACACCCACTCAATGCCGTGCTCTTTGGCCCAGGTGTCTATTAGGGTGTTTCGGAAGTGAGTCCCGTTGTCAGATTCAATTCTTTCAGGGGTACCATGTCACCACAGGATTTGCCTTTCAAGGCCCAGGATTGTATTCCGGGCAGTAGCATGGGGCACAGAGTATGTCTCTAGCCAGCCAGTTGTTGCCTCCACCATTGTAAGTACATGATGTTTGCCCTGGCGGGTTTGTGGGAGAGTGATGTAATCAATCTGCCAGGCCTCCCCATATTTATATTTCATCCACCGCCCTCCATACCAAAGGGGCTTTAACCGCTTGGCTTGTTTAATTGCAGCACATGTCTCACATTCATGGATGACTTGTGCAATAGCATCCATGGTCAAATCCACCCCTCGATCATGAGCCCATCTATATGTTGCATCTCTCCCCTGATGACCTGAAGTATCATGAGCCCATCGAGCTATGAATAGCTCACCCTTACGTTGCCAGTCTAGATCTACCTGAGCCACTCCAATCCTAGCGGCCTTATCCACCTGATGGTTGTTTTGATGTTCTTCCGTGGCCCGACTCTTAGGTACATGGGCGTGAACATGACGTACCTTTACGACAAGCTTCTCTACCCGAGCAGCAATGTCTTGCCATAGATCAGCAGCCCATATGGGTTTGCCTCTCCGCTGCCAGTTGTTCTTCTTCCACTGCTGCAACCACCCCCACAGGGCATTGGCCATCATCCATGAATCAGTGTAGAGGTAGAGCATTGGCCACTTTTCTCTTTCAGCAATGTCCAGGGCTAGCTGAATAGCCTTAACCTCAGCGAACTGGCTTGATTCACCTTTTCCTTCAGTAGCTTCTGCTACTCGTCTTGTTGGACTCCATACAGCAGCTTTCCACATGCGATTCTTTCCCACAAGGCGACAGGAACCATCGGTGAAGAGAGCATATTGCTTCTCATTTTCTGGCAGTGTGTTGTAAGGTGGGGCTTCTTCAGCACGTGTTACCTCCTCATCCTCTGGTGACATTCCAAAATCTTTGCCTTCTGGCCAGTCTGTGATTACTTCCACGATTCCGGGGCGATTGGGATTTCCTAGTCGAGCTCGCTGTGTAATTAATGCAACCCACTTGCTCCATGTAACATCAGTGGCGTGATGCGTAGAAGGGACCTTCCCTTTGAACATCCAGCCCAGCACTGGCAGTCAGGGTGCCAGAAGGAGCTGGGCTTCAGTTCCGATCACCTCTGAAGCAGCTCGAACTCCTTCATAGGCAGCCAATATTTCTTTTTCTGTTGGAGTGTAATTGGCCTCTGACCCTTTGTAGCCCCGACTCCAAAACCCCAGCGGTCGACCCCAAGTCTCCCCTTGTGCTTTCTGCCAGAGACTCCAAGTAGGGCCATTCTCCCCGGCTACAGTGTCGAGCACGTTTTTAATATCCGTCCCTGTCCGGACAGGTCCAAGGGCTACTGCGTGGACTATCTCACGTTTAATCTGCTCAAAGGCTTGCTGCTGCTCAGGGCCCCATTGGAAGTCATTCTTCTTTTGAGTCACATGGTAGAGTGGGCTCACAATAAAACTGTAGTTTGGCACATGCATTCGCCAAAAACCTATAACGCCCAAGAAAGCCTGTGTTTCCTTTTTATTGTTTGGTGGAGACATGGCTGCTATTTTATTGATAATGTCCATGGGGATCTGACGACGTCAATCCTGCCATTTTATTCCTAAAAACTGGATCTCTTGTGCAGGACCCTTGACTTTACTTTGTTTTATGGCAAGGCCAGCCTTTAAGAGGATTTGAATTACCTTTTCTCCTTTCTTAAACACTTCTTCTGCTGTTTTGCCCCATACAATGATGTCATCAATGTACTGTAAATGCTCTGGTGCTTCACCCTTTTCCAAAGTGGTCTGGACTAGTCCATGGCAGATGGTGGGGCTGTGTTTCTACCCCTGGGGCAGATGATTCCACGTATATTGTGTACCTCTCCAAGTGAAAGCGAATTGTGGCCTGCACTCTGGCGCCAGTGGGATTGAGAAGAAAGCATTGGCAATGTCAATCGTAGCATACCACTTGGCTGCTTTCAATTCCAATTCATATTGGAGTTCTAGTACGTCTGGCACAGCAGCACTCATACCTGGAGTGACTTCATTTAGGCCACGATAATCTACTGTCAGCCTCCACTCTCCACTGGACTTCCACACTGGCCATATGGGACTGTTATAGGGTGAGCAAGTCCAGCTGATCACTCCTTGACTCTCCAGTTGACGAATCAGGTTGTGGATGGGGATCAGAGAATCTCGGTAGGTTCGGTACTGTTGTCTATGTACTGTTGTTGTAGCAATTGGCACTTGCTGTTCTTCAACTTTCAACAACCCCACAACAGAAGGATCCTCTGAGAGTCCAGGCAAGTTACACAATTGTTCGATTTCCTCTGTCTCCACAGCAGCTATTCCAAAAGCCCACCGGTACCCTTTTGGGTCTTTGAAATACTCTCTTTGGAGATAGTCTATACCTAGAATGCATGGAGCTTCTGAGCCAGTCACAATGGGGTGTTTTTCCCAGTCCTTTCCAGTCAGGCTTACTGCAGCCTCTAGTACAGTCAACTGTTGGGATCCCCCTGTGACTCCAGAAATGCAAACAGGTTCTGTGCCTTTATAATTTGATGGCATTAGAGTACACTGGGCACCAGCATCCACCAGAGCCTTGTACTCTCATGGGTCTGATGTGCCAGGCCATCGGATCCACACCGTCCAGTAAACCCGGTTATCCCTCTCCTCCACCTGGCTGAAGGCAGGGCTCCTCTATTGCTGCTCATCATACTTGCCGTTCATTGATTGCATGAAGGACTTAGAGGTTCCCTCAAGAGGATCAGACATATCAGGAGTGTAGGTAGGCCTTCTGCTTGGTCGAGGGTTCTGTTCTGTGGTAACTGGTGCAGCGTTCTTCCTGGTAAAATCTCGCCATGCGATTGTTTTACCTTGCAGCTCGTTCACTCGTGCTCGAAGGGCTGAAGTGGGCTGCATATCCCACTTCCTCATGTCCTCCCCTTGATCAACCAGGTAAAACCACAGTTTACCTCGTGGTGAGTACCCTCTGTTTTCTCCCTCTTGGGATGATGGACGCCTTCTTCCAAAAGCTGCCACACTGCTCTGTAAGGGTCGGGAGCTGCACACATTGTTCTCAAGGCGTTGGACCAGTTTCTCTACCGCTGCGATGACGGAGACGGAAACATTGTCTTGGTATTTGTGGAGCCTGCAGGACACATTGGCTACGGTTGGTGGATCCGTATCACTCCAGTCTATTGCTGCCAGTGAATTGATGTGCCCCGATGGTGCACTTCGTACAACCTTTCACCACATGTCTGGGGTGCACAGGACTTCATCAGGATCGGCAGGGAGTTGTGAATTGTCCAAATCATGATTAATTATCTCCTGTACAGCTAATTCTCTCAGGTACTGGACAGCTGTTTCTATACTGTTGCACTTGGGTATCTGGCATGTAATGTATTCCTTTATGGGGTACCTTTCCTTCACACTTGACAGTAACCGTTTCCAGAGGCTGAGGATTCCTGGCCTTTTTCCAATGGCTTTATCAATGCCTCCTTCTCTGGCAAGGGATCCCAACTACTTGGCCACCCTGCCATCTAACTCCAAGCTATTAGCCCCATGATCCCAGCATCGAAGCAACCAGGTGACAATGTGCTCACTGGGGTGGCGGCTAAAATCCTTTCTAACATCACGAAGCTCACTCAGGGACAGGGATCGGGTGACAACCTCTGGTTCTGCCTCATCTTGATATCCCCCTGACGGTCCCCGTTGATCGTCATCATCAGTTGTTGTACGAACTGATTTCTTTGTGTATTTCCTCTTTTGTACCGGGGCGACAGACACTGGTGGGGGTTGTTTCTTTTGATCATCGGTGGTGTCTGCTGTGGGGATTGCAGTAGCTGCAGTGCCAGTTTCAGGGGCTGCAGCAGCTGCAGTGTCTGCCGATCTGTTTTCTTCCCCTTCCCCCTGACAGTGCTGACAATGTTGACAGCGCTGCCTGCTATCAAGCAGTGTTTGAGCCCAAGTGGCCATAGCCCAGCACAGTGCAGTGCTTTGCACATCCTTGGGAAACCTACAACAACTGTTTTTCAGAAATGCGGCCATTTTATTAGGGTCCTGCAGCTGCTCAGGAGTGAAGCTCCAAGTCATCGGGGGTGAGAGAGTACTTAGGTACTGGCCCATGTTCTGCCACATGCCCTGCCACTTGTGGTTATCCTGCCTTTGGGGAAACTCTTGAGCAGTATTCATAAACCTGCTCTTAATATATAATGAAAACAGGATCAAGTGCAGAAAAACTTCTAGCAGTGTGGCAATAGTTTGCCTGTCAAGGTAATGGTGAAAATTTTCAAAAACTCTCATAAGAGCTGTTATGTTTAGCCCAGAAAGGAAAAAACCAGTGTAGGTCTCTCCCTCTGTGCTCTCACCAAAATGGCCACCACCACCAGCCCCTCTCTGTCCAGAGAATAGACAGGACAGCAAAACCTCATACACATGCCAGATTAAGCACATGGTCACTAATATGACTATATCATAAACCATTATCATAAAGTACACCAGAACAAAGTATGGGAACAGGCACGGAAGCTGCAGCCCCGAGATGATAAAAAATCCTGCCAGGATTGCATACAGGTTTTTCTACCACAGCCAGGACCACACCTTTGTAAATAAAAACCACAGCATCTTAAACAGCATCCTTACAACTTTTACCTTAATTGCAACCGGGTCAGAGTCAGATCTACCGTTATCCCAACCTTTCTCGTCCCTGTTCAGGCGCCAAAATATGTGGTGGTTTCACCAGAGCCGGGGACTATGTGTTCAGTTTTCCCCCAGAGAGGGGGGGAAAGGAATCAAAACACCAGAGCCCCACAGGTTGGTATAAGGGTGATTCTACTAGAAATAACAGGGGGGAGAACAGATAACAATAAACAATGCAACCTTTGCCAAGATGAGCAGTTCAGATCGCGCACTCCCCGCAACGGACACCGTGCTGACCCGGAGCCGCCACAGAGACCTCGCAAACCCCCGCCGCAACACAAAGACCCGAGCTCGAGCCGTGCCTCCCCACGCCACGCCGCGAATAACAAAGACCTAAACTGAGAGCACGCTACCTCCCAGTCTAACACTGCAAACACTGCAACACCCCCTGCTTTTATACTCAGCATGACGTAACTGGCATGGAATGATCCTGTTGGCCAATTTGAGTCACCTGTCCCGAGCCCAGCATGTTAACCCCTTCCTGGCTTTATGCTCTGGGGGATCTGGATTCCTAGCAATTCTGAATGAGCCAACCTTACTTATGCTTATGGGGGGATGCCTTGCTGCAGTATGACTCATGTGAATGTGGATTGCCAGAGCTGGATACAATAATGCCGTTTCTCTAAGCATCATCGTGGCACAAGGCTTCTGTGTATCTTGCTGTCCATAAATGCTAGAGATGATCATTGAATCTTAACCCAGAACATGAAAGTAGGTTTTGTGCAGTCAAAAGTCCTGAATCACTGTTTGGATCATGCCTCCATCCTGATATCCAACTAAAGAGAATGTGAAGATTTGACAATGATGAACAAGGATCATAGCTGGACGTAGGAGAAGACACTCTTCACTTTTGATGACTTCTTTGGTGTGAGGCAAAGCAGTTGAAGGTCTTTCTTCTCTACAAATTCAGAGCTACAAGTGGGAATCTTGCTCTGCCTGTATTTTGAATTCTCCCTCACCAGATTGGTTCCTGTTGCAGAGGGCTGTGATCATCTATCTGGACAAGTGAGTGGTCAGAAAAGGCAAAGTAGAGCTGGAAAGGATCTACAGAGGCCAAGAGATCCAGTGTAGGATCAGCTCTATGCCACTCCTGCAAATGGTTGTCTGACCTGTTCCTAATGCTCTCCACTGATAGAAACTCCCTGGTGATCTGTTCCACTCTGTGTGTACCGTTACTGTGAGAAAGATCTGTCAATGCATCTTCATCACTACAGCTTAAACCACAGATTCTCAGGCAACTTGCCAAGGACATAGGGTACATGCTATTAACTTAATTTCCTCAGGAAAGCTTGCTGTCCTGCCCTCTCTGGAGAGGTGATGTCCACACTGCAGGAGTGATGTACCTGGTGTCCTGTAATGTGCACCCTGGTTTCCTCCTGGGCTTCTCTTGAATGAAAACCTGAGCAAGGGATGTGGACAGAGAGACATTTATGAAAGCAGAGAGAAGAATGTCAGGCTGCACACCCAGATGCAAGAGCTCAGCTATGCATGCTGTAAAGCTGCAGTGGCTGCCCTTGCCCCTAGCTGACAAGCTCTGAACCCTGCTTGTCCCAGGCCATGGACCTTAACCAGCAGGCAATTGGGATTAAAGATAAGTCAGTAACATATATATGATTAAATGGTGCCAGTTGTCCTCAAGGCTGAAGAGCAGACCTGCTCATTTCCATTGTATACATGTGCATTTCGATTTTGGCAATGACTGCCTTTAAAGCCACATCCAGTATTGTCAGGACTCTCTGTGCTTGGGGCAGCAGCACAAACATGGTGTTGCCACATGGCCTCTTGCTTCTCAGTTGTACTTAAGACTGCAGTGCTACTTTGGAAATGGGACTTTTCACAACAGCTGCTGTGACAGAGCATGTGAAGGCCTGGCCTGCTACACCTGCAGGGAGTAGAGTCAGATTTGCAGCCCAAGTTCAGCATGTGGGGCTGGTGTGGTAGAACCCAGAGTATGGTTAGATCCACATCGAGAAGCTGACAGGTCTGTTTGTTAAACTGAGAATGAGCTTCCACTACCCTCATGGAGCGTTTCTGGGGTCACCAATGACACAGAGACAGTGATCTGCCCAGAACCACATCCTTCAAGCATGCATTGAAAAGAGAAGCCTTTTCCTAAGCAGGGAAATTTAATAAGTATGTTTGGGTCATGCAGAGTATGACCTTGAGGAACTACCAGGGCTATATTCTTACAGGAGAATTGGCCTCTGCGCTTCCCAGCCACCAATGAAAACACTGTGGTGTTGCCAGTCTTTAAATGCTGGTGAGGCTGTCTTACAAATGACATGGAAATAAAATATAAATATGAAGTTTTATTTGCTTGTCTGGTTCTGAAGCCCTGGGCTATATTTTCAGGCTTTTCTCTGCAACTCTGTGAGCAAGAGAATTATTTCATATTGAGAAAAAAAAAAAAGAAACCTTTGATATTGTTTTGTAACTGCTAGCTGACAGGAACTGGAGTTTTAAACAAAACATCAGATATTACGAAGCTTGTGATAAAAAGCTGTAAGACTCGGCAGATCCACACTGGAGCTCCACTTCCAGCACTGACTATTCCCTGAGGCAAGGAGCCGATTTCACAATGCCAAAGAAAGAAGCATCTGGTCAATGGCCAGAGGACAGAGTCTGTAAACATTGCAAACCATCAAGTCCCTCTTGGCTGCAGCACAGGACTTCAAGCACAGAGTGCTGCAGGAGCGAGGCAGAGAAAACCATCGCAGTGGCTCCTCCCAAAGGCAGCAGGTGCTTGAAGGTTGTTGGTGGTAATGGATTCTACCCTGAGACAACTTGTGCTTAAGCTGTCTTGGCGTTAGCCAAATAGCCAACGTGATAAACCAAACCAAACCATTAGTGCTTTTTCAGACCCTCAAGGATTGGATACATATTAATATCACCTTGGTTGTTATCCTTTCCTTCTCTTATAGAGGTACCAGCTCATCCACCTTGTCCAGTGCAGGTTCCTGCACCACCCAACTCTCTTTCTCAGCTGACTTCTGACTACAGCAGAGTTGCTGCAGCCCTGAGCCAGGTCCCATTGCAGAGTGACCTAGCATGTCCTGAGGGCCACCATGGTGCTGCTGGGGAAGGAGTGAGGGATAAGGGAGGAAAAAGCTCTCTTCTTCAGGTCCTGCTCTGGCATTTGCCTGTCAAAATACATCTTGGCTGTAGCAGAGAGGGACGAGAGAGCTGGAGATGAGCAGTTTGCAGTGTAGGAAAGCTAAGCAATTCCCTGCTGCTGTTGGTCTTCCTGTATCCCTTTCTCAAAAGAAGATGGTAAGGCAGGAAGGCCTCTGGCTTACAGACACCGGTGTCCCCTTCACGCTCCTGAGGGTGGGCAACTGGCCTGGTCCTTGGGAAGCCAGCAGAATAAATCCCCAGCAGTGTCTGGTATTCAGAAAGGATAACCCTAGTACAGAGGAGGAAAAAAAAACTTATTGGGGGGGGGGAGGGGAAAACAGAAAAAAAGACCCTTCACTTTGGGCAATGGAAATGAAACTTGTGACTTGGTTTCTGAGAGGCCCATCTGCTGTAACAGCTGTGCCTGTTGCTCAACCTGCTACTGTTAGCAGATAACTGACTCACCACAGCTTGACAGTGTGTGGGACAGACCTAACCCTTTCCTCCAGGAGTTAAATGTGGCTGCTAAGCTATTATGGGAGGCTGATTATGATGTGATAAGGAAATGTCCTTGGCCATTGTATTTTAATACAGATTTTGCAAAGAATTGTTATCAAAAACTTCAGAGAGATTCCTCCATGAGTTACGAAAGCACAAGGCTTCTGCAGCATGTGTGTACTGTGTACATATAAGTATGCCTATGTAAATGTGCCCGTAGTTTCTATTGTCCCTTGACTTTTTTCTCCACCAGCATTGAGCTGTATAGTCTTGATCGGTGAGCACAGGTAAGTAGGTCCATCCCCTACTGCTGAGAATGCAGCCCTGTGGTTTTTTTTTTTAAATAGGAGTAGTTTGTCCTACTAGTACCCTGTAAACTCTTGAGTCCTCAGACCTTGTACCTGCCTTCTGAGCACAAGCTCCGTGGAAACTTCATCTTTCCCAGCCCTCAACTGCTGTGGATGAGCTGCCTCAGCCGGACAGGTTGCACTCACCCTGTTTATCTTGCAGCTGGATGGATTAACTGTGTTATCTCAGTACTTCCCAGGAACAGGGTAAATTGAATAACAGCCTAATGTACACACATTTCTCACTCCTTCTCCATGCTGTGAATGGCATTGTCTAGAAAAGATGCCTTCCTTTTCCAGAAGTGTAGGGCTGGCCGAAGCAGTATTTACAAAAACAGCATGCTTGTTTTTTTTAGCACTCAAGTTCTGGGTGAAAGCTGGTGTCACAGGAATAAACAGCGGATGCAAAAGTTTGGATATTCAACCATGGAGAATAGTTAGTTTGTCTATACATATAACATATACTATAACGTATAGCAGAGACATCACTATGTGATTTCCTTTCATGAAAGCTCCATCCCCTGGCAGAGCAAAAGGCAGGATTTGTGCTTCTCAGTCCTCCATCAGCAAAGCAACCTTCTCAGCTTCACCCATCACCAGAAAGGCTTTGGTATCACAGCACAATTTTTCTGACTCCTCCAACATTTCTGTGTCTCCAGACCCCTACTCATATCTCTGTGGGACAGTGTGGGTTTAATTCCTTTTAGCAGAGACTCCATTTCTGTTTGGTGAGCCAGACAAACCATCGAGAGTTGTAAGGAGCAGAACCCCTGTGTTCCCTTGACTTCTGAGGGCTGAGGATGAGATAGAGTGATGGCCCCAGTATTTAGGCACAGATTAATTTTCCCTCAAAGCTGAAGCATCTATGTGTCAGGGATGGCTCAGGAGTTGAGCTGGTGTGATAAATGTATGGTTTTAGATAGGTCTTGGTTAGAGCAGTCCTTCTCAAGTGCCCTAGTTTGCTTAGAAGAGAAAGGTATGTGGCATATGCTTGTCTCTTGCATTTCAAGAGTCTGAACATTTCTTGCTGTGTGACTAACAGCATTCTTCCTGTCTGGACATAGAAGATTTGTAATGGATCAGGTCTCTCCAATTTCCAGAGACTGACACTGGTAGAGCATCAGCTCTGCTACCCAGGACAGTGAGAGCTAGCAACCCCATGGGGTACTTGGGCAACCCTTGCCATTCAGAGATAAGGATGCAGCCTGCCTGCAGGCTTAGGCACATGTTGTGGTGTTTAAAAGATATTCATGTTTTTCTTTGCTGCAAAAAAAGACAAGACAATAAAAAGGTAAGAAAATAAAAACAAAATTACAGTTATGATTAAATTTGTAAGCCTATCTTTGATATTTCTTATTTATTCCCAACTTTAGAATGCTTTTGCCTTTTTCTTCATAGCAGGTAGCACATTCAGTTTAGCTGCTGATTAAGTTCCAACTTGGGTAATTTAATTCTGTTGCTCAAAATTCCTCTTGCAGTTTCAATTAGATGCAATCATTTAATTTTCACTTCCTTTTCTGAGCTATTGAGTAATATTAGTGTGCATTGTTCAAACAGTTGCTCTCCATCATCACAGAGATGCCTTGCCTTGTCCTGGTAGGTGATGCAATGTGATCTTTGTGCATGGCTTGCATATCACTTTGCTGAATCTATGAAGTGTTTTGAGATGGCTGAACTTTTTTTGACAAGAATTCTGTATAAATCATTATTATCAGGGTAGTACTCTTTAGCAGTCAAAGTCAATATGCGTTCAAAAAAATTAAAGAAAATGAGAACTGAGTTTAGATCTTGGTCTGTGCAAAAATCCCACTGGCCTACATTACTTAAAAAACTTGGCATATTCATTTGGATTGGGAGATAAAGCTGCATTGCAAAAAATATTCTTGGAGCAAGATGGGTGATTTTAAGCCCATTCATTGCTTTGTAGGTCACAACAGTTCCTCATTTCCTGCCTTTAGGTTTAATCTGTTCTGAAGAGGGGGCCAAGTTTATTGACACTGGTGAAGAAGATTTAGTTCCCCCTATAGGAGTGTGAAAGATGGGGCTCTTCCTAAAAGAAAGCAGGTCTTTAAATTCAGGTATCAGTAACTGTGGGCCTTTGTGATGGTAAGTAGAAGAGGAAGACAGTCAAGGAGAACTGAAAATTACACTGTAAATAATTAATTGTAAGGCCTTTGCTGTATAGGGCTGTATCACAACCTTTGGGGTTTATTCCCCAATGTGATAATTCCCTCCTGCAATGACTGCCACAAAAGTCTCGTCACTAATTGACAGGCTCTCATTTAGTGTTCAAACTGCTTTGGGGAATTTTATCTTCTCTATTCTGCGTACACATCTTAACTTCCAAACTTGCTTGAGAGAATCAGTGGTAAATATCCCAGATGTGCGATTATGTCAACTTGTTTATAGATTTCTTCAGTGCATGATCTTTGATGAGTTAATTTATAAACAACTTGCTGCAGACTTCAGTGATTTCAGTGATATGGCACAGAGCAGCAGGATTTTCTTTTGTTTGATGACTTGAAGGACAACAGAAAAAGTTATCTGTTAAGGCCAAACTGCATTTTGCCCATTTAGTGCAGCCACACTTCATACTGTAGCCCCATCTAAAGATAGTTTCATAAGGGCAATATATGACCAATAGATGTCATTAGCACATTAGAGACAGGATTTATAGGCATGGGAACAATGCAAATTTCTTGCAGTCTGTGTGAATAGCTATTATTTTCTCCTTTTAACACCCTGCAACTATTGAGCTATTGGAACATCCATGAGCTCCTTACAACTAAGTGACCAAGTTTAGCTAGGGATCTGATTTGGAAGGGCTATTTGGCACCAGGCTCTGAAAATGTCATCTTTAAACAGGAATTTACTTGTGTTCAGACGACTGCTGATTTTTTCCTGTTGGCTTAGCTTTGACCAGGGCATAGGAGCTGTGCTGACTGTGTGTTTCTGTAAGAGGCTTCGGAAGTAGCCTCAGCCTGAACTGTAAACTAGAATGCTTTAGTGGTGACAAGGTAAGGATACCCCAGATTTTTTCTGGATACTACCTGGGCCTCATCCTTTCTGATGAAGACTCAAGGCTAGAAAGGTGCTGAAGGGTGCTTGACCACCTCTTGCGATATTACCCTGAAGAAGCATGCTTCACCACGTAAAGCCAAGAGGCAGGAAATCATGTTACTCATGGAACAATACATTACCCTGATGAAAGCAGAGTGTAGCACTCCACTGTGCGTGCAGCTGTACAAACACACCTCTCCTCTACTGCCTTGTTGGGGACAAAAGGCATTGCCCAAGCCACTGTATCGGGCCGGCAGCAAGGCAAGGATCAGTCCCACTCTCCTAATGCCTAAACTAACAGCTTCATTCTCTTCTGACCCAGCTGCTCAGAAGCACACCTGTGGTTCTTAAAGTTAGATTTTTCCTTTGACTTTATTGCTGCGCCAAGGTCTGAATAGGGAAGAACTAAATACATAATAAAAGGTAAATAACCTGAAGGAGAATAACGTGTTGCATAAATAATTGACAACGTACGCTTCCTGACATTTGCACCATCGGCACCTATTACAAAACATGCAAATGATCTGGCAGGGAGGTGAGTTCTCTGGATATGAATGGAAAACAAACAAGAGATGAAAGGAAAAGAGAGGCAAATAGGCTGATGAGATGATGCTCTTGCTTGAGAAACTTCACATGAGCCGTGTTGTCTGCCAAAGAACTAAACCTTCTGTGGTTTAGAGTGCAGTGACTCGCTGGCTCTGGGAGAGGCAGGCACAGGGACTGACAGACAAGAAAGAGAAAGAGATTTTCATGCCGGTGTACAACCACTGGAGACCATCTGTCAATTCTATTTATCAGTGTTCTTTCAAACCTGTTAGAGGAGCCAGCTTTTGCTTTGTCTATGATGCAAGTTTGGCAGTTTTCTTTCTTCTCTTTTCTTCATGTCATGTGGTGGGATAACAGCAAAGTCAGACTGCCTTCGGGCACAGTAAAGCATTAACACTTTCCCTTCTGCTCTTCCCCTGTGAGAGCTTTGCCCCATACATTCTCCCAAGGCTTGGCTGACTATAAGGGCATGTTTAGCTGGTACAGCAGCAGTGACGGGAGGACAGGAAGGGTCAGATGTGGCATGTGGTCAAGCCCCCTGACGTTGCTGTTGTTTCATTCTTTGTAATTTTTTTTCTTGGCTTGGACTCCCCAATTCATCTGTCAACACAAACACTGCCATTAACAGCAGAGCCATCTTGGAGCAAGATTCTGCCCCAAACTGACTTTCACTGCAGAAATCCTCCAGCATACTTCATGTTAGGTTCCAGGACCTGGAATCAAGCTGCTTCTGGAGACCCAGCAACCAAACATATGGGTGACAATGATTTTTCTTTCTCCTTTTGTCATTTTTGTTGATTCACTTCCTGACCTGATCAGAGCTGCAAGTGGAAGGTCATGAGTCACTGAAAGTCATTGGGCATGCACCAGTGGGGAGCCACACACATAGGAGCCCTCTCTGACAGCTAAAGTTTTCATCTTCCAGTTGTGATCCTGTTAGCAAGATACAAATGAGCTGGGATGCCTTTCCTAAGACCTGCCTTGAAAAGTTGATTTGAGGTCTTTGAAAGAGAAGATGCTTTAAAAGCTAAACAAACTTCCACTGCATGCAGTTGGCCTTTGCAGCTGGCCTTCTGGATCTGGAGGGCTGTGGTGGCCACAACTGGGACTGAAATGCAGCTCTTGGCCACTTTGCCATGCTAAGAATCATTCCCTATACAAAGTAATAGAAATTAGATAGAAAAGAGATGGGTCAAGTCAGATGCCCATTGCTGTTTGCTACTGTCATGTGCTGCTTAGAGCACAGGTTTGAATTCTGTCTCATTTCATCCTGAATCATCCTTGTTTCTGAGCAACAGTGAAGACTTTTGGCAATTTGGATAAGAATAGCACCCAGTTCTGCATGACTAGCGGTACTCAGAGAAGCAAGTTTCTTTAAGCTTCAAACCTGGGCTTGTAATTAAAGCCCACCATTAAGGGTTTGCAGTGGTTGGGGAACAGGAAACCAAGTCCTTTACTGCTATGGTGAGAGAAAAGGAGGAAACCTGCAGTGTATGAAGTAGCATTTGGCAGAGCTTTGGATAAAAAGACCATAAAGCTTATCTGCAATGAAGTGTATCAATTCATCGTGGTAGAAATCTGTTTTGTTAAACCCATTCCTCTGAAGAATTCAGTGGGTCGTTATTTATGAAGGATACATCTTGATTTCTTAGGCAGCAGGCTGCAACTAATTCTACACAGCTTTCAACTGTGTACTTATGACAGATCCTTTTGGGTATTTCCTCAGTTCACAATCATGACTGCATATGAACACCATCCTGTAGAGGTTATGCACATGGATAACACTCCCTTCCTATAGTTAATTTGGCATCAAACTCTTGTTGCTACCAACGTGAGAGGCTTAAACACTTCTCAGTACATTGGCTGAGGCTGTGTGGCTTGCTGCAGAAAGGCAAAAAGTGGATCCTAACTTTCCTGAGCCCAAGTGCCTGCTCACCTTACTACACCATGTATTTAGTGCATGTTACTGACCAAAAAAGGTATCTAGAGTGTCTATCTGTTTTGGCAGAATGTGCCACAGCTGAACCATGAGGTCCTACCCTGAACCACCTTCCTTCCCATGTGTAAGAATATGGAACTCCTGTTCCTGGGCACTGTGCACCAGCCAAAGTCTGCAATAGGTCCTTGGTCTCCAAAGCAGGCAGGCAGGAAGTGAGAAGCAATTGAAGGTAAATGGGCAGATGTTTAGAGCCCTCTCATGGCATTACTGCTGCATGTGAGCTGAGGTGGCTGAATACTATTTAAAATGAATTGCTGAGGCTAATCCCAGGGAGTTGGTTTACAGAGTCTTTATTTTTTAATCTTTGTCTTGCTATGTCTGGTTTGCTGCTTTTGGCAAAGCCACAGGGCAACCCAGTAGTGCTTAACTTGTATTTCAGAATTTAATTCTAGGAAAACAGTCTGCTTTGCCACATGGTAGCTCTGCCTGGCAAAGCACTTACTACAGGGCTTGTCGGTCCAGCTGTTAAGGAGAAGCAAGCCACAGTGAGTTGCAGTTCAGTGTGCTTCACTAGATACAGCTGCTCTGGCATTATGGCAGTGTAAGGTAGCTGGTTTGCATTTTCTCCTCTTCCTCCACAAAGACTGTCACTGAGATCCAAGAGTGAGACTACAGAGTCTGGTGATTAGAGATGGATTCAGTCACGCAAGGGAAGGCATGGACAAGAGCAGAGGATGCAGCAGTGATTCATAAAAGATGGGAAGGAACTCAGCCACATGTGAGGGTATGAACCTGGTCCCTTGCTGGAGGGACATATGCTTAGATGTCACTCCAAGACCTCTGTGATCAGTGCTGACTGCACCTTGCTTCTGAAAAAATGAAGTCTGGGTTCTCCTTTTGGAAGTGTATTTCAGATGGAGCTGTCTGCTGGGGATTGATCAGGTTTGTGTTGGTGTTGTGGGTGTCATGTACCTGGTTTGTGAAACACAGAGTAACAGAGTCCTTAGTAAAAATGCCCAAGGAAAACAGGTAATCTTTCTCCCAGATTTGTGTGGCCCTGAGAGCCTAAATCCCGGGATCATGTTTTCATTCTTTTAAGTGACTCAGACTTCACCATTCTGACTTGGCATTTAATTTATAAGCTGATGGTCAATAAAATTGAATTCATGGCTGGTTTGGGGGCTAAAAAATTTTGCTTCAACAAAAGGGATCACTGGATGAGAATCACCCCACTCCGTAATATGTCATTTATGTGTCACTGAAAAGGATTAAGCAGGATTCATCAATGCACTGTGCCTCTAAAGACAGAAAAAAATCAGTCTTCCTTTGCAGTTAATGGGCAAAAATGTATTAGGTTTTAGGTGTGTTTGCCTGACTACTGACTTAATGGCAGGATCCTGTGTGGCAAAGACACCTGACAAATTTTCAAGTAATCCAGACTTCTGGAGCTTATAGAAGACAGTTTAGTGATGTATGCAGTTGATGAACTGATTAGGGGAGATGTTTTGTTGACAATTAAGAACAGGCTGAAGATGTGAAGGCTGAGGGCATCCTCAGCTGCAAGGACTGTGAGGCTGTGAGATTTACATTTCTGAAGGGAGTGAACAAGACAAGCAGCAGACTGACAAGCCTGGACTTCAGAAGAGTATATCTTAGCCTCTGTAGTGACCAGGCTGCCAGGAGAAGCCAGCTGATCTTCAAAAACAGCCTCTTCAGCCTCTTCAAGGACAGCCTCACAAGAATGGTCTGCTGCAACAGGCAGGTAGTTGAGCAACACTGCCAGTAGGTCAACATGGAGAACATGGAGCTGCTGTCTAAGCTGACATGTGGAGAGGAAGGACTCAGAAGTTGGAAGCAGGGACAGGCTGCTCAGAAGACACAAAGACATTGATTGTGATTAAGGGAATGATGTCAAGGAAGCCAGAGATCATCAGAAGCCCAAAACAGCAGGGGAGGTGAGGGACAACAGTGTCTTTCTATAAGAAGATTGGCAGCAAAAGGAAGTCTAAGACTCACTGCTTAGTTGTACAGAGACCTAGTGACAGTGGACATGGAAGAAGCATGGATATTCCATGCTGTTTCCACTGATGCAAGATTCAATGGGACAGTTTCCTCAGCAGCCGACCTAGTTGGACCCACACTGAGCGGAGTAGGACAGGGTGACCTCTGGTCATCTCTTCTGACATAAGTTAGTTTGCAATTTTGTGACAAGACACCCAGAATTAGTGTCTTTTTCTGGTTCTGGTATATTCTATGTAGTTGCACATATTACTGGGGAAGCAAAGGGTATGTGGGTGTATTAAACTTCTAGATCCTCAGTTTCAGGGTTCAGGTTTCTACCTCATTTTTTTTTACCTGGGCCTAGAAAACATGGCTAGGCCACTGGTTAAATAAATACTCAGTCCTACATGTTTACATGGAGCTATAAAAGTAAAGGTCAATTTATTTTGTGCTGATTTTGTGGTAATGAGAGACATACTGTGTTGGTGTCGTCCATTAGAGACACATGTCATGCATGGTCATTCTTCATCTGGAGGAGGTGATAAGGAAGCCCTGTTAAGCAGCTACTTAAGCTGCACCCTTATGATTGCTCTGCCAGCTAATTTTTTTTAATATGTGATTTACTTAAGTCTTTAAATTGTGGGCAGTTTCCTTAGGATCAGGGAAAGGTGGGGGTGTGGGAAGTGAGCTTTGAAACCAAATTGTAAGCTCTAGCACCGGTTTCACAAATGTAAATGTAATATTGGGATGAAGCCAGCACTCAACCTCACCTTTCCCAGGCTTGGTTTTAGTGTTTCAGTTCACTTTTTTTCTGCTCTGTTTTCCTTTTCCTAGCTGTAAAGGTTCATGCCATATGGCAATGTTTGCATACATTTGAGTTGTTTAGTATACCTAAATTTTAAAAGTTATTAAGGTCCAAGCATAGCACAAGAAAGCATGGTTTATAAACATAGAAGCCAGATAGATCAGAGGGAGCACAGCTTGAGTTTATAACTGATTTTCTTATCTCACTAAAAGAGAAGGGAATCAGTACATTATATAGTATTATTTATGCTGAAAAATGATTTCAGGGTGCCCAGGGTGTGTTGATGTTTCATTCCCTCTCGTTTCTGTGCAGCACTATTTATTCTGTCCAAGTTTCCATCAAATACATACTTATTTTCTCAGAGGTATTCAAATATTTCGAAGGTGGAGTGAGAAACAGAGAGCTGCACAGCTGATATGTGTTTCCCTCTTGGAATGACATCACTGTTTAATTCCTCCAGATATTTGCTCTTTATACAATTTTGACAGAAAGAGACAGAAATTGCGCTTGATGTTAAGGTGGAGAGTTTTAAAGTGGCTGAAATAAAAATGAATTAAGATCACGATGCAAGAAATTATCTCTGAACATGCAAATTGGGATTTATAACCCAGCACATAAAGTTACATTTTAACCTATAGTAATTCCAAGAACTTCCACAGAATCCAAGAAGAAAAAATTTTCATTCTTTGTCTTTTTAACGCATGGAGAGTTGTTTGTGTCTGAAGGTCAGTTTTAAAAAGTTCCTTAGTAACTGAACTTCATACTAAATATACCCACTTATGAAAAGTGAAAAAGGTACAATTTCTATAAAAACAAAATAAACAAAACAACCCCCAAAAAACAAACCCCAAAACTTTATTGTTCTCTTTTTCTACAGTTAACATATGACTGTGGAAACACAGACTTGCACAAAATTAATACGAAATGACATACACAAAATGAGTACAATAAAAAGCCATGATACAGAACAGCAACAAGTGGTGCTATTTCATGTACTGATGTTTTTTTCAACCAGTTATCATAGGTTTCAGCTGATGAAAGTAGTGAAACAGCAGAGTACTGTCCCTTTTTAGTAGAGTAACTCCAGGAGTGTGCATTGTAATGCAAATAAACAAGGCATTCTGTTGTGAACAATTGAGATGAATCCCTCTGTAGGCAGAAACTTTTGGCTACACCTCAGATCCTACCCAAAAAGATCTAATCCATGAGGGAGTTTTGGATTGTTTCTGTAGTCCAGAGGAGGAAGATCAGAAGCAAACCCTCCTTTCGGTCGAAGTTATTTCCTCTCCAACCCGGAAAGGTCTTGCAAGTGTCTATCAGAGTAAGTTGGAAAAGAACTTTCTTCATCTCTGTAGCAGTGGTCAGTCATCTGCTTCATTTTCAGTAAAATGCTTTTCTGTTGTAAGAACCCCACGTTTCTTCCAATATTTTGCTTTCACATGATATTACAGAAAAATCTGCACAAAAATGTTGATTGAATTCAATACCTAATTTTCCCATCCAGAAAGAAAAATAAAACTTTGCTTTCCAGTGAGCTGGTGAACTTGTTGTATCCCTTCTTTTTCCCTGAGTGGAATCAAGCATATGACTTAGAGATGAGTAGGAAATAGAGGTGGAAGGATAGAAACCAAATTCAGCTAGACAAACTCAGAAGAGCTGATTTGGAAGAAGAAGAGAAAGTGTTTAGACCTCTTGAAGTCAATGGCAAACTGCTCTGAGTTCCAGACAGGAGCAAGTTAACAAAAATTCAGCAACAGCTTGCATTAGGCATGTGGTCTAGGCAGGTCCAAGAAAGCATGAAGGAAAGACACATTCTGCACCTCAGAGGAAAACAAAATCATCCACATATTTTTTTGTTGAGTGAGTGAATCAACAAGTCAACCAGAATCTGCCCTGCTCATTTTCTTGGCAAGAATTCCTGTGGTAACAATGTCATACAAACTTTTCTTTGGAAACACTTTGAATCAGCTAATTA
Organism: Laterallus jamaicensis coturniculus; assembly: GCA_022605575.1. Taxonomy (NCBI): domain Eukaryota; kingdom Metazoa; phylum Chordata; class Aves; order Gruiformes; family Rallidae; genus Laterallus; species Laterallus jamaicensis. The sequence continues at coordinate 1,448,584 of JAKCOX010000099.1, read as the reverse complement.
GAAAAAACCCTCAAAATAACAACTGCAGAAGAAAGCAAAAAATGCATACAGGCCAGGTTTTAGATTTTCAGTCTGTCTATATAATGGAATGAACAACAGAGCATCCCCCAAGATTACTACTTAAGCGATTCCCTGAGATGTTTATCAGCATATACAAAAATCCTCCTTTCTTGTTTTCAGGGATGGTGTTGGATGCATTCCTTAAGGCACTTGTCATACTCAGTAGCATTTACAAATATTATGTGGCTTTAAATCGTATGTCGGCTCTTGCTAATTTAAAATGTCCTTCCTTGGCTTTAATTTTTACTTTTCATTTGGGCCTCTCTTGTCTTGAACTGTTAAGCGTTCTATAGCTACTTCAAGGGCGTAGGCTACTTGCTGATGTTCCTCTATTTTTGGGTACCCCTTGTAAGGTGAATGAGCTTTAACACCATCACTTCTGGCAAAAGCTGCTGATTTTTCAGGTGCCTGATCCGAGGCATAGAGAAGGGCCAGATTTGCACAGGAAAGCAACCAATAATCCAAAAACCAACCGTTTTTTGCAAAGCTTGAATAAATGCCAAAAGGACCTCGATTTCGTTAATGAGGTGAGTATTTATTAAATAAGATGAGGACAGTGATAGCGTGTGACTGTCTTCACAAGCCAGCCCATGCTCATCAGTGATGGGCACTTCTAAAGAAAAAGGACAGGGCAGGGGGAAATATGGCCAAAGAAATTTGAAAAGATGGTTCAAATAGGCAAACAATACAGCTAACATCACAACACCTAAGCCGCTTTTCCCATGCTACAGTCAAGATTCTATGTGCTGTATTTATTGTTCAGCTTGGCTTCTCTTCTGTTTGGAAGAAAGAGTGGGCTGGTCTGCTCTTAGATATGCCATTTCACCTGTTTCTGTACCTTTGTGCGGTTGCAGTAGCTCTGGATTAAGTAACTGATTGAAACTTTAAGGCATATGAGTCTGGCTTTTCAGTGACATCAATTAGGGCAATAATTTACCTTGCTATTTGAGCTCTTCTTTGGGTAATGCCGGACATGGTAGCACCTCTCCTGTTCTGTCTGCGCTTCCTTTAGGAAGGCAGAGGTGCTGGAAAGTGATCTAAGGACATAGCAAATCACCTCCTAGCTTTTGCAATCTCCTTCTGTATGGATTTTACAAAAAGTGCTAATTCCCTCTGTCAAAACTGCATTACAATATTGGAAAAAAACCCCATTTTTCATTCAGTGGGACATGGTCATTTACCTTGTTTTCAAACCTTCTATAAAGGTAGATCTAAAAACATTTCCATGAGGATTTCCATGGAACTTTGGAAGGAATTTGCCTATGAACAAAATTATACCCTTTTTCCAAAATTTTCTGCTTTTGAACTAGATAAAATCGGTGATTCCCCCTCCGCCCTCCTGCAGGTATATAGACTTATGTGCTGCTGTTTCTTCACAACATGAAAACAAACATAAGGTCTGTTATCACTTATAACTCACTGACAGTTCATGGCACATCTGTAATGGAGTAGCGACGAGAGAGGATAAGCAGAAACTAGTGTGGCAGTGGGAGATAACAATCTGTTCAACAGAGAAACCCTCCACTGGAGTGTAGCATTTCAGCGCAGCCTGTATTTCTGCTTTTCATGGTTTTCAGGGAAGAAGACGTATCTCTAACTGGCAAACCAGAGAATCAAAGTGGTTAATAGGCAGAAGTCTAGAAGTAGCATGTGAAGTAGAAGAAGAGAGAGTCCCCTGCCTTCACACAGACACAAAAACAAGGCTGAGGTGTTTACGGAGTTGCATGCATATTTTTTTTGTCGGTCAGACACTCCCTGTGTGTGGGCTATTGTTTGACTGCAAGTTCTAATAAATAAGAGCTGACATTCAATAGAAACCTCTTATTCCCCAGCTGCACAGGATGACAAACCAATGGGGCCAAATTCCCTTAGGCAGTACGTGTGCCATGTTCTGGGGACTTCACCACAGCAAAGGTGACAGCCTATTGTTTGTGGGGAATGCATGGGCCACGCTCTGGTGTGTATCTGAGCAGCCCTTTACATCACATAGCCAAATGACAGAGGCAATTAGAGGCAGAGAAATGAAGACTTGCAGCCTTCAGAGGAGGGAGGTCTGGAACAGTTTGCACTGAGAGGGAAATCTGGGAGCTGTGGGCAGATCTTTGGCTGCAGAAAACCAAGCTGGAGCTAAAAGTGGGCAGAGGGATGAAGGTGGGCTTTGGGAGAAAGGAGATTGTGCATTTGGAGTACAGCTCCAACTCTGCTCCTTGTGCAGTGAGAGACAGGCGAGGGTAATGATGATGGGTGTCCAGTGAAAGACATAGGCTACTCACCTCATTTAAGAAATCATGTGAAGAAGTATAAGATATTCAGAAGGTCTCTCTTTGGAGATTTTTTAACACCAAACAAATAAAAGAAAAAGGCCAACTTCATTTAATATAACATGGTATACTTGTATTAATAATCCATCGGAAAACCTAAGTGAAATACTCTTTCAAAGCTTTTGGCTCTTTGTCCATTCTGTGAAGTTTTTTTGCCTTATATTTGTAAAAGATCAACTGTCCCCATTTTACAGGGCATATTCTCTTACAATACATGGCACACCAGAAGTGCCTAAAAGCAGAAAATAAGACAAAACATAATCTCCCTGAAAGCACATCTTGTATTCTTACCTGCCTCACAACTGTTTTGTTTTGTTGTTGTTTTTGTTGTTGTTATTTTTAAATCAGGAAAAGGATCAATTTGCAGCATTGTATTGTATTTTGGAACTGAGTGACACCTATATGGAGCCTTGAGGATTTGGGGACTGGACTTTCTTTGACTGATTGCCATGAGTGTTATAGTTTGACAGGGACATGTCTCCCACCTGTATCTTTCATCTCAGAAACTTCATGGAGATGGATTGAGAGTGGGATGGACTGCCTGGCCTCATGTCATGGGTAGAAGGAGAAAGTGTTTCTTTCAGTCTCAGGCGAGTGCTCTATGCTCACCACCCACCCACAGTAGCCATAAAAGAGGGTATTAGAAGATATAACACTAGCGCTGCAGGAGGTCAGCCCTTTTGGATCTTAGTCTTTGACAACCTACGGTGGGTTATCAACAGTTGTCTTCCCCTCCAGACATGGGAAAGCAGCATCCAATGTGCTGCTGGTGAAGGACTGAAATGGGAGGCAGCAAGCATCAGTTGTCACAGATTCATTTGTGGTAATGTCCAGATACCATTGTGAGGTGGAGAGGAAGAGCTAAGATGCCAGTTAGCACTATGCCCAGTTATCATGGCTTAAGATCATGTTGGTTGTAAGATGGACAAACACATACAAACCTCTCTTCTTATTTAGGGATAAGATTCAGTGGCAGACAGGTATGGTTGGGCTCGATGATCCCGAAGGTCTTTTCCTACCTAGTGATTCTATGATTCTAAGATTCTTTGTGTAATGTGTAATGTCTGCTACACTCTGAAAAGGATGTTGACACTCCTAGCTCCAGGCTCCCAAGGGTGCTTAACATACATCTGAAGCAAAGGGCCATATTCTTAAAGTGTTAGGGCAGATTCACCTCCTTCCAGGGATTTTATCGAAAAACTGGTTGAATTCCACTTCTCCTACATTATGTCACTTTTAGGACATTGTTAGTGAGTGTCACCAAATTTCCTGCTGAAGAGATCAACAGCATAAAAATAACATGTGCCCCTCTCCACACCAGCTTTATCAACTTTTCAACACATGCAAGTTGACACCAAAGGTAAGAACAATAAACACTCTTTCTCCTCTGAACATCCAGCTCTGGTCATTGGGCTACTGCTGTAATTGCATGGCAGATGAAAGAGACCCTCTGATCATCACATGTAAATGAGGGGCCAGAAATCTGAAAAAGCTGAAAGGAGTTATGGAAGTTTTTTCCCCATACAGTCACCTTATTTCCATAAAGTTTATTGATTTTCTTATGATAAATCCCTCTCACAAAGAAAAATGAAACAAACACCTGTCCAACAAGTGCCTATGGCATCTCCCTGTCATGGAGCAATGACCTTAAAGGTGCTTTCAGGGAAAAGCACCTTTTTTCTTGTTTGTTTTACTGTCCATTTTCCACTGCTGGAGAAAACTAGGAGAGCTTGGGTGGAGGTTCTGGCTCTCATATGAGTAATAGCCTTTAGCTTACTTAAAGTTTCCTCTACTGCACTCGTCGTTTTTCTTCCCTCCCTTCCCTACATCCATGCATTGTGGTGCTATACACTGCTAAACAGCAGCTGTTCTGTACCTCAGGAGAGAAAAGGGATCTCTCGAGGATCAAAAAGCACATGACTAGCCAACCCTGTTCTCACTGGTGCGGCCTGCATATAGCAAAATGCTCAGCCCAGCCACATTTAACCCTGGGCCTACAGTTTCACAACAAGTGTTTTGGTGTGCATCAAGCCTGTATTTCAAATAAAATCTTTCTCCTGGGTCCCATGGCCAATGCTATGGTCCCTGGGAGGGTTTTGCCATAGTCCTCCTTTCAAAACATGTGAAAGCCCTAGGAATGCCAATTGCAGTGCATCATAGCCTAGGTTCAATGGGATAATTTTTAAGCAGAGATGAAAAACCCCAGAGCTAACTGCATTCCATACTGACATGGGCTGTCAAGCCAGCTGTGTTATAGAACAGGCTGGGATAATAGGCTTGTGCTACTCTGAGGTTGGATAGATTTCTGTTTTGCATACTATTAAGCCTTTTTATTGCTCTCAATTTAAGAGATCATGCACGCTATTTCCAAAGGTTAAATATTATCTGGCAGAATAGAAGAGGGAATGAAATGATAGTAGAACTAGCAGAAATGGGGGAGAGGTGAAGACTTCTTTTTTTTTAAACAGGCCCTTCTTCCTTCTTGTGGGGAAGATTTAGAAAAAAATCTGTGCAGAAATACCTTCCTGAAGCTGAGAGCAGTGTAGAGATATGTCAGGAAAGAAGCTTTGACCAAAGAAACCTTTTTCTCCTTTGGTTCCTCTGTTGACAGGCCAAACAGTCAAAAACAGTCAGTGGGAAACCAGAAATGTGGAGAGGCAAAGTGACTTTCCAAAGGTCACCGCATGGTCAGTGGCAGAGCCAATTCTCAGTTTAGGGCTTAACTGATAGTTCTGCCTTGGTGTTAAAATTTATTCTTATTTTCAGCCTTTGGAGCTCTATCCATACCTGTTGGAAGCATGGAAAGCAAGGCTGTTTTTCCCTCTTATCACTTTGTGTGCTGTGATGAACTCAGTATCTCAGGGCCTGTTTTTCTTCTTTTGCTCTGAAAAGTCTGCAATTTCTTAAAATGCTGTCTGCATTTATGGGTGATTTCTCACTCCTCACAACTGGAGAGAGGGAAGATAATTGCTACCAAATGTTTCATTTGTGTTAATAATGAGTGTCATTTTATTTTATGTCATGCTGTTTCATGCAAGAGCACTTCAAAGTGCAGAGAAGAATAGAGGAGAAGAACATCATAAAAGAGCACTGGAGGCCACATAATGAGAACTGATCACAAAAGGAGAAACACTCTCAATCCAAACCTTGACCACAGTCTCACCAGAGGGAAAGATTTGAGAGGAAAACATCATGCTGCAGAGCTTTACCTTTCAATGAGAGGGACTACTGAGATCCTCTGATGGGTCCTGAAGCCTGGGTCCTTCAGGGCTGAGATAAAGACTGAACACTCAGGCTTAGTCTACATGGGATAACAATTCCTCCTTCCCTACTACATAAAAGACCTTTCGTGGCATACCATTGTTGTTATTGGCCATGGAAACCAGCAAGCATGATGCTGATGAGGTTTGGCCTCCCTGAGGGTGCTGCCCTCACTCCTATCTTTGAGTGTGAGTAGAAATCATCCAGCACCTATCTCATGGATTTGAAGGCATCTGTTATCTCCGTGTAACCACTGTCTCTGTGTGCACTCACATGGGGTAAAGCTGGAGGGGTTAATGATGGGAAGAACCTAGTAGCAGCACAGCATGCTCCCAGGTTTGGGTCAGATAGCGGTGGGGTTTTTTTTTGTGTCACAGTGCTCTCTGGCAGGCTGTTTGTTGTTTGACTTCCTACAGCTGGATTAGAAACACTCAGCGGTCATGCACTTCATTTCATGAGTACCAGCTGCCTCAATAAAAGTTTGATTGGGTGGCCATGCCCAATCCTGATCTATTTGCTCCCATGAAAAGGGTAGCACCAAGGCCCTTTGATTAACTGCCCTACCTGTAGTTTAGGCCAAGCTTAACATCATATCTTCATTATGATGCAGTTCCAATTACAAGTTTCTACCGTATTTTCTGTGGGAATCTTGGCTGATTTTGTACTTAGGACCATCTGTGCTAATTTAATGAGATGTTATTCAAAGTTTTGGCCTCTTTTCAGAGAAGAACCCCCTCTTCAAGGTGTATTTACAGCACAGAAACCCATCCAAACACAGCAGTGTAAGTTTCTTCCATTTCCTGCTACCCATAATTCATTGCAGCATACAAGATTGTCACATCTAAGTCTGTCCTGCCCTACAAGTGAAGAGCAGAGAAAAATACTACAGACAAAAAGCACACCTGAGCTTTAGGTCCCCAGTGTGAGTTAGGCAGGGCTTGTTTTTTTGTCATCCTAAGCATTCAGTAATGCAGCAGGCCATCAAAACATATAGCACGGTGGAGCCTTTGTTCAGATATCCAATGTGAGGAACAAGATAGGCACTGTGAATGAAGAAGTAGCTGTACAGCCTCATGCAGTCACTCAGTGGAAAAGGCTCCTACAACCACCTCTTTCATGGCAGCATTGAAGTTCTTCAGCCATGACATTAGCAACCTGATTTTTAATAACCAAGAAACAGAGTCATGCTTTCTATTTGACATGCTCATACATTTCAGCATTCACATTTCATCCACATTTCCTGCACCTGATGGAATGTCTCAGTCTTTTTGCTGTATGCCGCTCCTCTTACAGTCAGAGGTACTTCAGAGATTTTATAGGACAAAATCTTAGCTCCACAAAATCCAAAGGCAAAGACACCAGGTTTTCACTGCATAGGATAGTGCAGTTTGATTCTTTCCTTGGCCCTGGCTATCACAATAGTATCAGGCAATCAGATGATCACAGAAAAAGAGTCATCAATTGGAGTGTTGCTGGAAAGCAGAACCCATAATAAAATAATATACTTTTGCTTATACAGCTCCCTGAGATCCAAGGAACTATATAATATAATGAAACACACTGAAAAACCAGAGCTCAGACAGTAGGTTTCAAAAATATAATCTCCTGGATAGTTTTTGCCTTTGGGCCAGATGACACAGCCACAGCTAGCTGAAACCCACTTGAATAAGGGGCTGAAATCAAGAAATCTGCCACACATCTTTCATACGTAGAGGTGGGTGTGGGGTTATGTTCACATACATCAAAGGTTTGCATCCAGACTGCTGCAGGCTGCTGTTTGATCATGGTGAGACCTAGTTTCCTCCATGCATGGGTTTTGCTCTGCCAACAGCACCTTTTGGGGCTCTGTGTGTCTGTGGCCATAGAGCTGAAGCCTGTTGGAGACCACCTTTAAAATCACAGGACTCGGCTTTTTATACCCTTAAGTGGAAATCCTTCCCTGCAAGTCAGAGTTGCTATGAAATTCGATGTTGACATCCTGATACTGATGGAAGCTGTGAGCAAGGTCCTATGAATGGTGAATTTCCCACATGCCCTCTGTCTCCTGACCAGGGCCTGTTGAACCGTGCTTTGCAGCTTGTGCCTGAGGGGCTCCCAGTGGTCTCCACTGCCTTCGGGTACAGCCCCAGGTGGCTCAGCTCATGCCCTCTGTGCTTGGTTCTCCTCCTTCCCTAGGCATTCCCCCAGCTGAAGGGCTCTACTTTCTGGCCCAATATCAGAAAGAGCTGGGAAGGGCATGGAGGGAGTGGGGGATGCTAGATCCATTCCACATGAAAGCCGACTCTCTCCTTCCCACCCTGCCTGCTCCTGCTTTCCCACAGCTCTTCCTGGTGTCCAGAGCTACCCCAGAGCTTGATGGGGCCAAGGGAAAGCCTTCCCACCAGCAGTGTGGCAGGTTCTCACCAAACACAGCAACCCACTCTGCCTTGAGAGTTGCGAATCATCATGAGCAAAATCATTGTCACATTTGGGCTGTGCAGTGTTTCTGAACCTTGGCATCTATGTATCTGCATCTTTGAAGTGTCACCCTTCTCTCCCAGAGCTTATCTTTAGTATGCCCTTCAGAAAAAAAAGTGTTTTATTATCAGTATGCCTCACTGGAGAGATTTACTAGAAAGCCTTAGATACTTGAGCCAAAATTTGGTCTGCTAGTACCACTTATATTTCTATCCTAAGGGTTAATGATCAAATTGTAGTTTAATATCCTGCTTCTTCCTCAGATGATTTCACATTAACTGTGCTGCCTTGCTGTGGTAAAATTTAATGATCCCTCTGAACCCAAGTCTTACACGTAACAGCTCTTCCTACCTGAGATTTTGGCAGTTTCTTTTTTCTTTAAAAAAAGCATCTCTCAATTCACAGCACAGATCTGGTGGATTTGCTGTCTACACCCTTCTGGGTCTGCATGGTTTTAGTTCGACGTGCTGAATGGAGATACGCTGAGAGCCTCCAGGATCCCATCCAGAGTGTCTATGTGTCAGTGGAAAGTTTGCCATCAGTTTTGGAGGGGCTTGGGGTCTGGCTGATGGAGAAGGGAAACACAGATGGGGACAGTAAGTCTGGGTGTATGCAGATAGCCCCATTTTGTGTGTATGTCTGAATCACTCCATGGTGTGTGGTGATTTCAGTTTGCTGCACTTCTCATCCCCATGAACTTAGAGCAGCTACAAATGTACATCTTTAGTACCACCCCAGCACAGGTTTCTCTAGTCAAAATATTTCTTTAGGAGTACTACTTCTTGGCTTAGAAAAAAATCTTCTTTTTTGCCTTGTTTTGTTTTGAACAAGTGTTTCCCAAAAGTATTTCCCAACTGGGTCACAAAAAAAAAAAATAAAATCTACATTGTACTGAAAAGAATAATTAGTCCCTGCTGTTAGGGTCTTATATTCTGAAAGCAAAGTTAATGAAATTAATATTGTCTAATTAAAGAGACCTTCATAGCTGTAGTATCAAACCTTCAGGCGGAAGTCATCAAATTGGGATTGCATGAAGCTGTCAGCTCAGGCTGGATCTAACTGCTGAACTCACATTCCCAAGAAAGGCACTGAGGTAAGAAGATGGCTTTTTAATAAGAAACCCTAGCCAGACACTAGAAAAAACCACTGGGTTGTGGAAACTGTTTGTCCTTAACAGGACAAAGAACCGGGTGAAGTCTTGCCAAGCTCTTCACCATCTCCTCCTCCCACTGGTTGCAACATCTCTGCCTTTGGAGCACCGCAACCAACAACAGTCTGGATCACAGTTTAGATCTGACCTTGAAGGTTCAGGCCGGCAAGCACTGCTGCTCTGGCAGTCCCCGTGGCCTGTGAATTTGCCAATGTGTAGAGGTACGGCCAGCCGTACCTGGGGTGTTTGGCTTCCACAGATCAATCTCCTGCCACAAAGCCACTATAAAACCCTCTCAAACAGGCAGCCTCTGAGCCAAATGGACATCTACACCAATGGAAATAAACTACATCCAGGGACATTCCCTGGTCTTTTTAAAGTAGGGTAGAGAGTTTGAAGCCTGGTGCTTGGTTCATTGCAAATATGTAGATTTAAAAAGATATTATAAGTTTATTAAATGTGACTCACCAACTGTGAGCACAAGGCCATTTCACCCCTCAGAAGGGTAAAGGAGCACCACTGAACCCTTGAAGGCAAGCCTGGTAATTCTGCAAGGCAAAAAGATTTTCCTACAGGATGCTCTGTAGGAGGACACTGATATAAGATAGGTGCTTTGCAGGAATGTGATAGCTTCTTTAAAATCTGACAGGAGGCTTCTGTTTGGAAGAGTTAGGACGGTGAAAAATTAACTGAACATTTCTAAAATGTCATAGTTCAAAACGAATGACCGAGACAGAAGCTGATGTCCTACTTTGGGAAAAGTTTTTGGAAATATCATTGGAAATCAAGGAAAACAGAAATTCTGCTTTACAATCTGTAACCTCTATGTAGGCACATCAGTCTCTTCAAATAAATAATATCTCTTACTGACTTGAAGAAAAAAATTGGCTGAAACACATTAAATGCTCAGACTCCGGTGGAGTTTTGTTTAAACAGGGAGTAGTGTAGCATTCAGTTTCTACAACCTGAACAGTCACTATTCTAGAGCTCAGAATATGCAGTTAGTATGGATTTGGGGAGCTGTTTTACTTTTTAAATAGAAGATCTCAATTGCTCAAGCAAAAAATACACATATTTATGTGCAAGTGGTTAGTCAAGTGCCTAGGCAATTCTTCAAGAATGAATTGTATGGCATAAATAGTAATTAAATATTCAAAATCTGGATAATATATTTGTACTGACAATAGAACATGTGTAGCTCATGGCTGATGTGCAATTCATAACTCTTTCTTTAAAGAAAAGATGATTGATTGGATCTGAGCATTCTTAACAAAACCAGAAGTAAGTACCTCTTTTAGGAAAAATGTCAGCTCTGCGCTGGCTTTTCCTATTTTGCCAGCACCTGAAAGAGAAAAAGGAAAACCGCATGCTTGTCATTGAAGCATTTAAGAAGCTGACATTTATACTTAATCAAATAGAAAATTTTCTTTGAATATTAGTGCAGTAGTCAGTTAGAATAAAAATACTTGTACATGCAAAGAAGAAAGCATTACCAATATATGAAACATGGGTAATGAAAAAAAATAATTAACAATCCTGAATTAATAATGAAAAAAAAATTGCAATCTTGAATTAAGAATTTCATTTTCCTACAAGAATAAAACCTAGTTAAAACCCCAAGAAAAACCATAAATACCTCCATTCCACTTCTGTCATGTAGCTACAACCTCATTTTCTCCACAGTTGTGTCAGGATGAGGTTTCTTGCCTAAGCCACATACACCTCCAGGTACGTCAATATGGAGGAAGACCTTTCCCCAGCATGGGCATTACCAACTGTGGTGCAGCGAGCTAACCTTTGGTGGCTGCCAGTCACCTGCCAAGCTGCTCCCTCACTCCCGCATTTCAAAAGGACAGGAGGAGAAAAAAGCTCATGAAGTCAATACACCTGCTGTCCTCAGAGACAAGTAGAATGCCTCCTGCTTTGAAAAAGTCAGCAACAAGCTCACTGGAGCCATAATCGGGAGAGGTGAAAAAGAAAATACAATGCAAAATCCTATCAGAAGATGACTTCATAGAATCATAGAATCATAGAATGGTGTGGGTTGGAAGGGACCCCAAGAATCACAGAGCTCCAACCCCCCTGCCACAGGCAGGGCCAACAACCTCCAGGCCTGAATCTACACAAGGTTGCCCAGGGCTCCATCCAATCTGGCCATGAACACTTCCAGGGATGGGGCATCCACCACATCTCTGGGCAGCCTGTTCCAGCACCTCACCACTCTCTCTGGAAAAAACTTCCCACTAATATCCAATCTAAACCTTCCCATCCTCCACCCCTTAAAGAGGTAGGCGGGGCTTCTTTTTCTGACCTTTGTGGCCCCAGCTTTCTGCTGAGGTTAAACCACAACAACTTTCAACCACACCACTCAGCTTGGTGTCATCTGCAAACTTGCTGAGGGTGCACTCAATTCCATCATCAATGTCATTGATAAAGATGTTAAAGAGAACCGGTCCCAAGACAGACCCCTGGAGGACCCCGCTTGTCACCAGCCTCCACCTGGACATAAACCCACTGACCACCACCCTTTGGCTACGTTCTGTCAACCAGTTTCTTATCCACTGGATGGTCCACCCATCAAATCCACATCTCTCCAGTTTAGAGATAAGGATGTGGTGGGGGACTGTGTCAAAGGCCTTGCACAAGTCCAGGTAGATGACATGGGTTGCCTTCCCTTTATCTACCGATGCTGTCAATCCATCATAGAAAGTCACCAGATTGGTGAGGCACAACCTTCCCTTGGTGAAGAGGTGCTGGCTGTCCCAGATCACATGCTCCTCCCTCATGTGCTCCAGCATGTCATCCAGGAGGATCTGTTCCATGATCTTCCCAGGCACAGAGGTGAGGCTCACCAGCCTGTAGTTCCCTGGGTCTTCCTTGCTCCCTTTCTTATAAGTGGGAGTGACATGACCTTTTTTCCAGTCCCCAGGGACCTCTCCTGACAGGCACGACTTTTCAAATATGATGGAGAGTGGCTCAGCAACCACGTCAGCCAGCTCCTTCAGGACCCTGGGATGCATGTCATCCGGCCTCATAAACTTATAGACATTCAGTCTCATGAGGTGGGTGTGGACTTATTCTGCCCTTACAGTGTGGGGGGTGTGTGTGTGGGAAATGCTCCCCCAGTTCCCACCTAGAGGTCCAGGGATGCAAGGTTCTGGGATTTGAGAATTATGAGAATCCTGATTCCAGAGAAGACTGAGGCAAAGAACTCATTCAGTACCTCAGCCTTCTCCTCATCAGTTGCAGAAAATTAGGCTTTCTTATTTACCAAGGGGGGGGGGGGGTACGCTCTCTTTGGCCTGTCTCTTCTGTCCAATGTACCTGTAAAATCCTTCTTGTTGTTTTTAACATCCCTTGCCAAGTTCAGTATCATGGGCGCCTTGGCTTTTCTGATCCCATCTCTGTGCCATGGGGAACACATTGAAATTTCCTGGTGGCACTAGGCTCCCTAATGTGACTGGCTGAGAGAGCTTGTACCTGCCACCTGAGCAATAAGACAACCTTTCAGATCTGCAGAAGGGCTCAGGTGATCATGCTAATGGGCTCCTTGATGACATTCGGCAAGTTCTAGCTTGGGGGAACTTACACATCACAACTTCCCTCAGTGTTAGGGAATGTGAGGATGGGGGGAAGATCCTTCAACATAGAGGCCTGCAGTTTAGGATTACTCTTTGTGTCTTCTATACATTACTAGACATTTTCTGTGGAATGGAGCAGGACTGTTTGAGTTCAGTATTTTCCCTTAAGACAGCTCAGGTGTTGAGCTGTGGTTTCAGGCCATTAAACTACTACTGAAATCCCTTTTCTTACTTTCCAGCCTACATTTTACTTCAGAAGTTTGCTTTGTAGGCAGATTAGAAAGCTTAAACCCAAATTCTGTCCTTTCAGAGACACATCTGTCTCTGAAGTTATGGAAAGTTGTGCTTAACATATCTGAGTCTAGCATTTGACCAAGGTTTCTTATTCAGTCATTTCCAAAAGATGTCAATCACCACCAAACGCATACCCTTCAGGAAACGATGCAACATGCCACTTGGTCTCTGTTAATGTTCTGGAAATCAGCAGAGAATGCAAGAGTGCAATTGTGTCATGGCCAAAATAATTCTGTGAGGGTTGCGGTTGGGATGCAGTCCTCGGGCTGGAGTTATCTCAGGTGACCACAGCTGATGTAAGGGCTGCTTGGTGATCTGAACTGTAAACTCTGGAAGAAACTGACTCAGCAGAAGCAGAAGAAATTGACACTTCTGGGTCATCCTGGGACACAAGTGCCTGTCCATCCAGCCCAATCCCTCTCCACAATCCCTCTGGGAAGCCCATTGTAATGCCCTATCTGGGAATGACTCCCAGCTCACTTCTGGCTAGCTTTCTGGCATATGTTTGGCAGCTCCGTGACATGTGAAGATTTTGTGATTTAGCTCAAGACAGTGAGGATGGCCACTACTTGCAGGCTGCGAATGGTGCTTTGAGACCAAGGGCCAGTTTATTAGCTGCTGTAATAGCCAGCAGAGCATTGGGCATTTGATTAGACAGCCAAAGGCTGGTACTGAAATTTAAGACAGGAGTCTTAAATGGCTGGATTCATTGCAACCAACAGTCTCATGAAAAAGCAATTCCTCTCTGTTTTTCTAAAGTATGTGAAAGCAGCCACATTTCTATAGAAATTCCTCTGTTACTGGAATCAGTCCTACAAATAGCTCTTGCAGAAGACCAGTGAAAACAGTTTCATGGATTGGTCTAGTGAATGTTCTTCACATCTCAATGTGGGGAAAGAGATGGATTCTCTCTTATTGATGATAAACCTGACCATTGCGAAAGTGACACTTTTCTGCAGAAAAAATTAAGGCATTTGTGATGTGAATAGTAAAAAAGGTATATTTATTATAAGAATAATTCTGCTCATTTCAGTGAGTGAAGAAAGCAAATGGCACTACTACTAGTTTTGTCCATATCCAGTTTCTTATAAGTCTTGAAGAAGATCTTTTCCCAGTTCCTGAACAGGCATGGACAACCATTGCCTTTCTAATATGAATGGTGAATTCCTGAAAATGGCAGGTGAAGCAGGGCTCAGATGTTCTTTGAACATCCCGTGAGTGCTAGCAGGTAAGCAGACATCTTCAGTAGTAGGGATGGTGTGTGAGAAATAGCTGTGGAGCCAGACTGGTCTCTTCCTGTTGATCCTTTGCAAGACCTCAGTGGGTCACAATCAGAGCTACTACTAACAGGCATCAAATCAAACCTGATCATCTCGCTGCCTTTCTGGTCACAACTGCTACCCGTCCTAATGAGACCTTTTCAGATAAAACTTGAGGAATCATTTCCCTGATTTCCTTTGTATCTCAAAGGATTCCCTCCTTGTTTTCCCTTCCCTCCTCCTCTGATACTTACTGATAAGAGCTGCCTCCACATATGTTATGCAGGGTGTTTTGAATCTGTTGCTGCTCAGCAAAGTCGAAGTTGCAGCATAATAGAGGATTCCTAGAAATAGTTAGCGAAATGTTAGGCCTCACGTATTTCAGGCCAGTAAATGCAAGCTGATTCATAAACCTTCTCTGAACAAACAAATTATTACCATTCTCACAGTCCTAGAGGACAGTGGAAAACTGAAGGGCAGTGAAATGGGGAAAGGCAGCCTCTCTTATCGAGCCTCATTGCTTGGATGTGCAACGAAAGAACAGAGTGTCAGAAGTACCTTGGTTTAGGTTTTAAGTGTCTTTCTCCCTTCCTTCCTCCTCCCACTCCTCTGGGAGATGCTCTACATCACTGGATCTCTCCTGGCGCTTTTGGGATAAACAAGTGCGACTGCAAGGACAAAACCAGGCTGAGGCTTGAGTGGCACCATGAAGGAGACTGGCTTTCCAAAAGAGGCAGATAATCTATCTTTACCTGTGTGAGAGTCCCAGTCAAGACAAGAGTGTATTATTTTTAGGGAAAGCTTGTGGAGGAGTCGTGGAGCTGTTCTTAAGCCTGTTGTATCTGAGGGACACTGAAGATCAGATTTTCAAAGGCATCAAAAACCTATTCAGTATTAGGCCTGGAGCTTAAAATGTCTTTGGAGATTTGAACCAGTGAGAAAAATGTTGAAAGAATTGCCTAGAAACCCCATAGAGAAGAGAATTAGGGAGTCAGTTGTGTATGTTACGTACATGGAGTGCTAAGGGTCTAAAACCAGTCAGAACCAGTGAAGTCCCACTGTGCTGAAAAGTACCTGGCTGTTTCTAGTTTGTAGTCTCCTGCGTCTGCATGTACACACATAATTTAAAAATCAGTATTTCCTCTTACAGAAATGCATTTTGGGGTCCAAATACTTTCTGAGTCTAAATGAGATGATCAGTATTATGGCAGGGTCTTGCAGGGAAGGAAGACTGTGCATTAAACTGATTTCTTCCACTTCTCAGTGAAGTGAGAACTTCCCTTTCTTAACTCTCTGCTGATACTGACTGGTATGAGCAGCAGTCACGCAAGACCAAGACAATTGGAAACTCAAATTCTGTGTAGCGCAGGTGTTGACAAGACCTTATATTGATGTAGCCCTCTGCACCGGGACATGCTGTCTCTGTTGCAGCCTTTGATGCTGAATTCCCTGTGAAATAACAGTGCTCTTCCACTTATTTGAGTGGGCAAAATACCTAAAAAAACAAATTGGAGAGAGATGAATAGATGACAAAAATATATAGACATTTGTAATATAATTTTTGGCTAGCTTTTTACCGAAGAAAAAATATCAAGGTTAATTGAAAGATATGATTTATCATTGATGATGTTTCCAGTATTGGGAGTGGCTGGAACATGAGTAAGTGTTTTCAAAGCTGTTTTGTCTCATACCATTGATGGCGCCTGCAAAGATTATGCATATATGAGTTTTCATTTCTCTGTAGCTGCAGTTGGCTCTGACACTGGAACAGCACATTGCAGAACGCCATCCTGCCGCGTTGCTGGAATCTCGGAGCTGTGTAGCCCTGCCGCGCTGTCAGAGGTGAGAGCGAGGACCTGCCCCCTCATTCTCTCCCCTCCCGTAAACGCGCACCATCACTTCTCAGGAGGGTGACTGCGGAACTGCCGTTTCTCTTCACAGAAAAACAGAGGCAGGGGGGGAAAGGGAGGAGAAGCACAATCTAGTGCAAGAAGGTGTCTTCTGAGCCAAATGAACTGCAGGGAGGTCAGGCACAGCATGTTCTCTCCAAAGAGGGCCTCTGCGAAATCCCTGACAAAATCTTTGCCATGTGGTAAATCCCCCGGTGGAGTATCAAGTCTGCTGCTCAGGACAAGAAATACCCTACTCAGCCAGCTCCAGCAATGCTCAAGAGCCACCACCAGTCAGCCCAGCTTCCTGACGTCGCTCTCTGAGCTGTGGTCAGGAGGAGCATCAGTGCAGCAATGTGGGGAGACATCACTGGCTTGAGGATGCCTGACTGTTTTTGCTGGCTGCTTGGTGGGTTGGAGAGGGTCCAGTTTGGTGAGGAGGGAGCTGGGCTTAGAAGCAGGATGTCTCCAGGACACTAGCCTCAGTGAAACCGGTGAGGGAACACCCCATCTCTGGCTCCATAAAGGTGCTTCCCACCTCTGCTGCTGATACACACAAATCTCCCACTTCCCTTGTCCTGCTGATAAACTAACACCCGGATCTACTAAACCTTTTATTTTTCTAACAGCAACTGTTTGCTGATCATGAGTTTGGGCAGACCTATGCACAGTGCTGGGGACAACTCACCTGCAAGTGGGTACACAAGGATCTGGGTGATCTGGCCTCAAGGATCTGGGTGAACTGGCCTGATGTGGAGGATTTGCTGCAGGTCAATATGACCATTACATGCCTTGCACCAGGGTGATTGTATTGTTGTGCAGACAGCCTGAAATGCCTGAGGTGGTAACAGCCAGACTATGACACTTTGTGTGAAATGGGCGAGGGCAATCTGGCCGCTGAGCTACCATCGCAGCACTCAGCTCTCTGTAAGTCCTGTGCCTCAGTTTCCATTGAGTAGTGCAGGAGTGCTGGCACTGACTCTTGCTTAGAAAGGGGGGAAAAAAATCATGTTTTGGATGTGTTGAGGAGCTAGGGATGGAAACCTTTCAATTTAATAACACGGGGCAATGAGAAGTTTCAAGACAAAATTAGAGAAAGAGAGAGGAGGGGGCAGTTTTCAGTGGAAAGGTTTTGAGTATCAGCAGTTTGGATCTGTTTTGATATTAATAATCTGGGATCACTTTTTCTTTCTTATTTTCACTGGCATTATTTATTTCTATCTGATTTAATTAACGAAGAGCCTGTTGGCTCCTGCATTGAAGCAGGTGTTCTGCATCCCTCCCTTTGGCAGGCAGTACCTGTGCTCAGCTCCAGTTATGATGGCAACCTCTTGGCCAGCATCTGATGGGGGTAATTAATGGCTGCTGGGACTTACTGTACTTCCCTGCAGGTGCACAGGCTGGCCTATGATTTCCGACCAGCTATATCCATTGCCTGTGCATGCGGGAAATGGAGTATTGCCACGAAAAGCACTGTGGGGGCAACAGTCCCACTGTGTGAAGATCTGCTCTCTAGATGACTCCTGCAAGGGATGCTTAGCTTCATGTCCATTGCCTGACACAGGAGGTTTCTTCCTGGCCACAAGCCAGGCCTCTTTCCCCATCTTGTCAGCCTTCCAGCACCTTCCTAAGAACAACTTAGCACAGCTCAGTGCCCATATTGGGGAGCTCCAAGATAATGCTGATGGTTTCTTAGGTTTTAATTCACAATGAATTAATTTGGGATTAAGGAAACAGGCAACACCACTCTCCCATCTCCCACCTTAAAACCATGAAAGCACCTGTGAGGATATTCCACAAAGGAGTGGCAATAACTCAGTGTACAACCTGGTCATGCCAGGGAGCTGAAGGGTATAGAGTGTCACTTTCTGCTGGCTTTGGTAATCATGGCAGAGAGAGAAAGCATTCAGACCTGTTCAGGAGCAGCATGGAGATCCCACAAGTCTAGTAGCTTGGCCAAAGAATTCTCTCAGGCCTGGAAGGTATTTCCAAGAAGTGGAGTGGTAGGACTTGTGCAGTACAGAACTGTGTCACTACTGTGACCATGAGATGTGAACCTAACCAGCAGCATCTGCCTAGGGAATTGCAGAGGATTGAAGAAAGTAAGCAGAAACTGTTAGTGTGATAAGGCTGCAGCAGATATAGATGAGTAACAGAAGAATGTCTCTAAGCAGAGCACATGCTAGGACAGATCTAGACACTGGAGAAGGGAAACAGAAGTACCGTGGGTCCACAGTGGGGTCTTAACTGCTCCTTCAGCCCAGTACAGACACTTAATACAGAAGATTTCACCAAGGACTTACTTCTGTAGGACAGGGAAAGAAGTGCTCTAGGGAGTCCTGCCTCACAAGCAAGATTCCTGTGCTATAATTCTCAGAATGATGAAGGTTTGCAAATACTGCTCGCAGCTGCTGCCATTATGCTCAGCTTTGCCTCATTCCCTAAGACAGACGTACATGCTGAGACCCCTCAGCATTTACAAACTTTTGTTTACATACTCTAGGTTTTAAGCACTTGCAATTTTGTGGCCTGCCTCACACACCCTAAAAACTTGTCCTTAACAGTTATCTCTGGATTTGAAACTCATGTAAAAACAAAACCAACTGGTTTTGGCTGCTCTGCAAACAGTCTTTCTCCATAAAAAGAAGACTGATTTTTCTCTCTGGGTAAAGCAAAAGGTTACAACAATATTTAGTTTGAACTTTCTTGAGATCAGGCATTTATTTTCGCTCACCCTCTCAGAGCGCGTATGTGTACATGGAAAGTACCTTGAAGTGAGTCAGCATTACTCAAAGTGAATCACTGGTCACTGCTTCTCTGGGACATTCATTCAGTGTTACAGGCAAGTTTTCTCTTCCGTCCAAGTCAGGATGGGTTTATTCGTGCCTTTGTTGTTAAGGCACTGGATAGAAACCAAACAGGTGACTATCAGATACCCGCTGCTATCTTGAGGGACGGGTTGATAATGGACCACTGCTACAGCAGTAATGAGAAATAGAAACGCTGTTTTAATCTCCTCTCTAAAATATGAGTCTTGTCTCAGTTTGGTTTAGCCTCCAGCATCATAGAAAAGTTTGTTGACTCATGAAGCAGCAGTATCTGTGAATCAATGCAGCAAAAGTGTAAGAGCTCTTACCCTTTTTCTTGTCATAAGACGAGGCACCTTCTGATGTCCTAGGGTGTTGTAGGTTTTGAAGTGAATTTTGTGGGCACCCAAGAAGCATAGAAGAAAATTCTGCATAGCAACAGCTTTGGAGAAGCAGGTTTAATTTCTTATCTGCTGTTTACTTCAGATTCAATTCTCAGAGCACATCCTGGTATGCAAGGATAAATTTCTGATACTCCAGATAAACTGTCCTTGTCAGTAATGATTTCAAAGTGCATATTTTCTCTATGAGCTGCTTGACTCACTTCATTCCACAGAGAGAGGAGCTGTTAGGCCTTCCTTTTGACAGCTGCCTGTAACATCATGGGGAGGCCTTTTCTTCCCTTTCCAGAAGTCACAGCCTTTACTTTCCATCAGATACCATCTTGCACAATAACCTCCTGTTGAGGATCTATGTATCCTTTTCAGCAGTCTCCTCTACAGTGAAGACTGGTAACATTGCCCTGTCCCAGGCTTGTAAGCAGCAATGCCCCAGCATTGCTCCATCACCAGGGGTAGGCCCCCTGCAACAGCCAGGCTGTCTCTGTTAGGGCTGCTTGCATGGGTGGTACCTTGGTGCTTTCCAGGGGAGGACCAGCATGATGCTTTGAGTGTAGAGGAGGAAGGAGACCATGTGGTCTCACCCACAAGACTCCTGGGACTCACAGGACCTGGTCAAGTGGCAATTGCTCCCTGGTGTTTCCTTTCTGGCTCTCCATGACAGAGATTCACCCCTCCTCAGATAATCTGTATTTCCTGCAACCATCAAAGGAGGTAACTGGTGTTTTAATTTGCCTCCTCTGGCTTTAGAGGGCATTCATGATGGGAGTGCTGGTCTTGGGATGAGGCTGCCTGGTACACTCCCTGCCCTCCCCCCTATTTCTGCTAAAACGGAAGTACAGAAGAACACCCAAATTTAATTTATTTTTCAGAAAAAAATTGCCCTATTTTGTGGAGAACAGTTGAAAACTATGGGCTTTGCTGTGTTCCCAGTTTCTACAAGCATTTCCACATTCAATGTCAGTGCAAGAAAATATGTTTTTGTTTGATGTATGCTGAAGGAAAGGTATGTGTGTGTGGATCTGCTGGTCAGGTAAGCCAAGGCTGGTGCCAGAATAGAGGCCATGGTGTGTTTCACTCTGCACAGGTCAGCTGCAGTGGCTCCAAAGCACCGCCCATTGTGCCAGGATACATGGATGGGTGGACAATTCTGGTAGTAGATAGGCATCCAACTGATGCCTTCCCTCTTTCCATATACTTCAGTCACATTCAGTCACCCCTGTGGTTTTGACTCCTTCAACGGGTGGGTGTAGCTAAGGAAGGAGCCAGGGGTTTGAGGGAGCCTTTGGAAGTGTGGTCAGCTGAAGCTGGCCATGATGGGTGGCAAGGGGGCATTTCTCTTGCTAGCCGTGCTGTTTCTCTCCTATCACCCAGAGGGTGCTGGAGGGCTGGAGCAGCTCCCTGTGCCTAGTGCTAGAGGGAAAGACAGCCATTGGCTGAAGGGGGCGGGGGGGGGGGGGGGACGACGGACGGACAGCGGGGGAGGGGTGGGTAGGGGTGGGCATGGGGCAAGGAAGAGTCATGCTGCTGCTGAGCGGCTTGGGAAATGAGAGAGGGAAAAAATTAAAGAAGTTAAAACAGGGACAGGAACACTGGCATTTATGAATGGCTTGGCATAGTGTCTGCTCTTGGATCCGGTAACTGACACACAATTTCCAGCAGTCTCACGTGTCCAAATGAGAGTGGCTAATATGCCCAAAATGCCTGTTGCTTTAGTCACTTTAGTTCCTGAGTAAGGCTGGGGGTGGGGAAAAAAACCCCAAACCATCCTTTACAGAGATTTTTTTACTTTTTTTTTTAACAAAACTGATTCTGTGTGGGCTGTGAAGGAACTATACCTACACAAATGATGTTAGAGCAGCCTATCCTCTCAGTTTAGGTTCTTTACTGAGAGGGTGCTCAGGCACTGGAACAGGCTCCCTAGGGAAGTGGTCATAGCTTCAAGCTTGACTGAGTTCAAGAAGCATCTGGACGATGCACTCAGTCACGTGCTCTGACTTGGCTGGCCCTGTGTGGAGCCAGGAGTTGACTCGATGATCCTTATGGGTCCCTTCCAACTCAGGATATTCTATGATTCTATTCTATTTTATCTGTACTGCATGGAGAAAGGCAAAGGGTCGACTGCAGTTTATTCTTTAGCCTTTAGAAATTCATCTTACAACTGAGTTGCTGAAAAATTTTTATTCTTGGTTTTGGATATGGGGCACTATCAGGCATTATTTACTCTCCTGTTTAACCAGGGGTGAAGGCTGCTCTGTGCTTGTAAAGCAGCTGAAAGCAACATCAAGTTTGTCATAATAGGATCATTCAGGTTTCTATGTTTTCATGTAATGAAATTGAGGGAAATTGTTTCTTCAAGGCAGTGATTGCCCGATTCCTTGGATGCAAAGGCAGCCACAAACCTAAGAGTCAAGAATCTTTGTCAGGTGAGGTTGAGAAAGCAGGAAAAGAGAAATCCAGGTTATCCTTTAAAAATACAGATAGTGTGGGAGGAGACACTGAGAAAGCCTGTACTTGGTCTAGCTGAGAGTAGATTTAACTTAAAGTGCAACCCTACAAACTAAACCTGAAAGTTGGGTACCTAAAATCCATTTTGAATTCGCTTTTATGGTAACTGAGAGGAAAGAGGGAGTCAGTAAAACTAACTACAGCTTTTAATGACCTTGGCTATAAGGAGGGCAAAGACTTGAGGGGCAGGGAACAAAAATGTTCCTATTGCTTTTGGGTGTGTTGTGGCTCACTGGGATTTATTCAGGCAAGACAGGTCTTGCAGGATGGGACAGGCAAACCAAGGGAGGTATAAGGACATCAGTAAAAGTAGGATTAAGGTCAAACACAGGATTAAAAAAGCTTTTGAGTCTCTTGGAGAAAAAAGTGAGTGGATATTAATAATCTCTTTGAGTTATTCTGTACAATAAGAAAACAAAGCCTGCACAATCCAAAATTAAGTTCCTCAGTAAGAAACTTTAATGAGCAGAGATGGTGCTTCATCCTTCCCAGAGAGAAAGTTTTATAAAGGGGCTGTAGAAGAGCCTTTTGATGATTCAGTATTTTTACTATATGTCGCCACAACAGACTGCTGTGCTAGTGACCCTGCGTGGTTTTTCTAACCACAGACCAAAGAATGGTAATTACATACCTCAATACCTCTTGAAACGGTGTCGTAGTTTTCCATATCCAGAATTTCAGAACTATAAAAAATACTGACCTAACTTTTAGCCAATAGTAGTGGCTACGTTAGGTGTTATTTATATTGTTGTTTTTCTCCAGTCGGTAGACAATAGGGCAGGAGCCTGACCACTGACATTTTTTGCTATAAAAAGATTTTAAGTGGAGCTTCCAGCTCCATGCAGAAATCTGTATTTCTCAGGTCATCTCCACAAGATCACATGAGAGACCATTTTTTTCCTCTGCAGCGTTTCCGCAATCCACAAGCTCCTTTCTTTAGGAGATATTCCACAGACTACTATGTCATCAGAATGTTGGGGGTTTTTTATTGCTGTGAAGATGTATTGATTGGGCTGCAATCATATCTGAAGATTTGGATTGGGAATGTGTATCTGAAAGATGATGAAAAATGTGGTTTGCTTTGCTTGGCATTGTTTCTGGCTCTGGTTTTCCAGCTCCTCTCCAAAACATTAATTCTTCAACATATGTGTTTTGCAGTCATGTTCAGAATACACAGGGTTGGTGATATTGAGAAAGAACCAGCTGACAAAAGTCTTTTTTTCCATTAAACAAAAATATTGAAAGCATTTCAGGCTTTCTCAAAATCATTCTTATTTCCTTTTCTCGTGCCCTAATTTTCTACTAAAAAAAAAAAAAAAAGAAAAAAGAAAAAAAGTTTCATTCATTTTCTTTATGTTTCTGACAACATAAAATTTTTGGCTGTTATAATAGAACCAACAAATATTATAGAAATACTTCTGGTTCTTGATGTCCTGCATACAGCACCAGGAAGGGGTAACTGTTAGTTTTTTAACTTTTCAACAGTAATTTTCATGTAGACTCCCATTTCTGGCAGACCTGTTCAGAAGTGTATAGGGTAGTACTGCAGATGCCCAACCCACAAATTTCAAACACATCTACAAAATGCAAATGGTAGTAAGGCATGGGCAAACTATAGACAAACATAGCAGCATGGCAGTGTCATCTAGTTTGCTCTGCATTTCTTTCCTAGCATTTCTTGGCATTTGGTTTGCTTTTTTGGCAAGCACTGAGATGACATTTTCATGAAACTACCTATCATCATACCCAGGCCTCACTGTAATTCTTCAATATTTTTCTTACCACCTTGAGAAGCTGTACCATCAAAAAAACTGTATGTCCTCAGTCATTGCCTGTTTTTCAGGCCACTTACAAATGTGTGGAAAAGCATGGGTCACAGAGCACAGCTGCCTCTGGGTGACCTCCCTCCTTTGCAGGAATTAACCATTACTCCAGATCTCCTGTTTCCTTTTTATGAACTATTTATACATCTCAAGGCTATCCCCCCTGTACCATGGTTGCTTAGTGTCCTTAGAGGCCTCAGGTGAAGGGATTCCTCAAAAGCTGTAAGAAACCCAGGTAGACTATATCATGCAAATGGCCCTTGTACAAATGTTTGTTCATACCTTCCAAGACCTCTAAGAGGCTTGTAAGAACAGACTGCTCTTTACAGAAGCCATGTTAACACTTCTCAGTTAGGTTTTATTTATCCAGGTGCCGTCTGGCTCTGCACTTCATTGTAGTCTCTGCTTTTTGGTATTGTTTGTAGTTTTCTGCAATCTTAAAAAAAACCAAACAACCCAAAACCCAAGCAAAAACCTAATAAAGAAAGCCTTCAGTCTTGTCAGCCTTCAGTCCTCTAGTACCAAAGGTGTTTGAAGTGAGAGGTTACATATGCCATTAATAATTCAGCTTTTCCATTCTTTGGATTGCTTGATGAATATCCTCTGCTTTGTTGACTTGTTACTGCTCATTTTGGCAACCTGCACTGTAGTTTCATCCACAGCAACTTCAGTTTAGGAGGGATGCTCTGATGCCCCTTTCACTCCTTCCTTTTTTTTTCCAAAAGAGTTACCCTGTGCACATCACCCCAGTTTTTCCATAGTACATGCTGCTGGACAACAAAAATATATTTTCCTCAATTTTCTTAATTTTTATGGGGAATGGGATATATATCCCATATTGAGGTAAACGGGCTGGGAAAAAACCTGTAAGAAGTCACAATTTCTTTCTCTGCCCTTTTAATTCCATTTCTCCCCTCCCTATGTTGACAATTTTCCTTCATTTTCCAGTAATATCCAGGAGATAGGGGAGTGAGCTACAGAGAAGTACTGAATTAAGTTTTTTTTCCTGGAGTTGTGAGGGTGTGCTGATCTTGCTGGGATAGAGTCAGTTTTCTTCATAGTAGCTAGTGTGAGGCTGCGTTATTGATTTGGGCTGGAAACAGTGTTCATAACACAGGGATGTTTTAGTTACTGCTGAGCAGTGCAAACACAAAGTCAAGGCTTTTTCTGCTCCTCACCCCACCTCACAAGCAAGAAGCTGGGAGTACACAAGGAGTAAGCAGGGGACATGGCCAGAACAGCTGACCCCAACTGGCCAGAGGGATATTCCATATCATATGTCATCATGCATCATAAAGTGGAGGAAGAAGTGGGAAGACATTTGGAGTGATGCCATTTGTCTTCCCAAGTAACCAGTACGCATAAAATCACAGAATCATAGAATCATTAAGGTTGGAAAAGATCTCCAAGATCATATAGTCCAACTGTCCCCCTACCACCTATATTCCTTAGTAAACCATCTCTGTGTGTACTTCATCCAACCATTTCTTAAACACACTGAGGGATGGTGACTCCACCACCTCCCTGGGCAAACCCATTCTATGAAGCCCTGCTTTCCTGGGGATGGCTGAACACCTGCCTGCCAATTGGAAGTGATGAAGGAATTCCTTGTTTTCCTCTGTTTGTGTGGATGGCTTTTGCTTTACCTATTAAACCTATTTACCTATCAACCCATGACTTTTCTCATTTTTACTCTTCCAATTCAATGAGAAGTACCATGCTGGACCTTGTTCTCACCAGGAGTGGCTAGAGTGTGATGTGGAGCTCAAAGACAGTCATTACTGAAGTGACCATTAAGTGGTGGATTTTAAGATACTCAAGGCAGCGAAGAAGGTGTACAGCAAGATCACTACCCTGGACTTCATGAGAGCAGACTTTTACTTCTTAAGGCATCTTCTTGGTTGAGTACCAAAGTCCTGGAGGAAAGAGGGACCCAAGATTCCTGGCTAGTATTCAAGGATCACCTCCTCCAAGCTCAGGAGCAATGTGTCCTAACAAAGAAGTCAGGCTATAATGCCCAAAGGCCTACATGGATGACCAAGGAGCTTTGGGCCACACTCAAACACAAAAAAGGAAGCCTACAGAGGGTGGAAGCATGGTCAAGTAGCCTGGGAAGAATGGAGAGAAACTGTTCTAGAAGCCAGAGGTCTAGCTGACTGTTTATCAAGGCTGAAGCCCTGATAGAATTAAACCTGATGAGTTGCATCCACAGGTCCTAAGGGAACTGGTGGATGAAGAGGGTAAGTCACTCTCCATCATGTTTGAGAAGTCATGGCAGTCCAGTGAAGTTCCCACTGACTGGAAAAGGAAAAACATAAACCCCATTTTTAAACAGGGAAAAAATGAAGACCTGGGGAACTACAGGACAGTCAGTCTCACCTGTGTGTCTGGCAAGATTATGGAGGAGATATTCCTGGAAACTATGCTCAGGCACATGGAAAGTCTGAAGGTGATTGGTGACAGCCAACAGGGCTTCACAGAGGGAAAATCATACCTAACAAATTTGGTGGCATTCAACAATGGGGTTCCAACACTAGTGAATAAAGGAAGAGTGATGGACATCATCTGCCTAGGCTTGTCCAAAGCATTTGACACTGTCCTGCCCAATATCCTTGTCTCTAAATTTGAGACATGTGGATTCGATGAATGGACCACTTGTTTGCTTATGACACCAAGCTGTATCAGGGTTGACAGGGTGGAGGGAAAGGATGCCATTCAGAGGGACTTTGAAAGGCTTGAGAGATGGGCCCATGTGAAGTGCATGAAGTTCTAGAAGGGTAAGTGCAAGGTCCTGCACATTGGTCAGCACAATCCCAAACACATCTGGGAGGAAAATGGATTGAGAGCAGCCTTGAGGAGAAGGACTTGGGCATGTTAGTGGATAGAAAAGTGAGCCAACAATGTGCACCTGCAGCCCAGAAAGCCAAACATATCCCAGGCGACATCAAAAACAGTGTGTCTAGTAGGCCAAGGAAGGTGATTCTGCTCTCATCAGACCTTACCTGCAGCACTGTGTCCAGCTCTGTGGTCTCCAGTACAAGAAAGATACTGAGCTGCTGGAGCGAGTTGGGAGTAGAACAACAAAGGTGGTCAGAGGGCTGGAGCATCATTCCTGTGAGGACAGGCTGAAACTGTTCAACTTCCTGGAGAAGAAAAAGGTCTGAGGAGACCGTATTGCAGCGTTCCAGTAGGTAAAAGTGAGTTGGAGAGGGTGACTCTTTATCAGGGATTATAATGATAGAACAAGGGGTAATGTTTTTAAAATAAAAGAGGGCAGATTTATGTTCAGCATTAAGGAGAAATTCTTCACTTCTGAGGGTGGTGAGGCATTAGCACAGGTTGCCCAGAGAAACTGGCTGCCCCCTCGCTGGCAGCGTTCAAGGACAGGCTGGATGGGGCTTTGGGCAGCCTGGTCTGGTGGAGGGTGTCCCTGCCCATGGCAAGGAGCTGTAACTAGATGGTCTTTAACATCCCTTCCAACCCAAACGATTCTGTGATTCTGTGAATTCTCTCCTTCGGCACACTGTGAGGGAGTTAGTGGCTGTGTGGTGCTTAGCCGTGGGCTGGAGTTAGATTACAACAGAAGGCCACTAAATTCCCTAAGTCCTCATTTGCAGGGTATTTGTGGAATCTGTAGGTAAAATGCTTCTCAGTTCTTGATCATTAAACAATTGTTCATGCTGACTTTGCTGCTTAGGAAGAATGCAACTCAAAATGCATCTAGCAGATCTTGTTTTACCCCTTCAGCTTGGATTTCTTTATGTTGAGGTATCTGCCTGTTGTTCTAGCAAGAGATCACCTTCAACATTAACTGCTGTCACTTTTTCTGTTTCTGCTGTTTCTGTGAGTCCTTCTTCAAGAATGGTTGAATCCAGTTACAACTGTGCAGAAAACCTCTTACTGGATTCCATTTATGTGCATTGAGTATGTTCATGGAAGAGATTATGAATGCACAGCAGCAATAAAGATGTAGATGTTTGTTAAAGCTGGTGACATGCAATTTGTCCCAAGTAGTGATACTTAATACTTCCACATGCTATCTGTGTTCATTTCCAAGTAGTCCAGACAGTGGAGGAGGTCAGCCATCATCTGAAAGGGATGAAGGAGGCTAAGTGACTCAAGCTTCACTATGCAGCAGTGCAGGATGAGGGCCCTCTATCACCGCCAGGTGAGACACAGAGTGCTTGGAGCAGACTTGTACCATTACACCAGGAGACTGGCATCCTTGCAGCTAAGAATGGAAGGTGCTCAGTGCTCCAGGACTGATTGCTCACCTTGGAGAGATGGTGTTTGGGTGGTGGCGGGTCACACTGGAGAGCCATAAAAGGCATGCAAGTGTCTGCTTGGGAGAGCGGTGGAGCTATTGGACTCCAGGACAAGCCATATACTGTTCTGGGTGCTGACCCAAACTGTCCTGCGGTCTCTGTATTCAATATATTTTCCATGGCTTTATCGAAGACTCACTGTGCACAAGGTATGCAGATGTGACAGGCCCATTCCTGCCATGTTGGAGGGAGAACAGGTCCCAAAAGGCTGAGACATGGTCTGCTGCTGTGGCCTGTTGTCAGCAGGTTTGGCTCCCTGGAATGCAGAGCAGAGCTCTGCAGTACCAGAGACAAGCACTGGCATGTGCAGTCAGCTTCACCCTGGCATTATTCTTTAAACAACATAGCGGGCTGGACCTGTCTTGATGAAGTGTGATACAGAGATGGAAGAACTGGCCTCCTGCCCAGACCACGACAATGCATATTGAATCACTCTCACATTCCTCCCTGGCTTGACTTTGCATGTGCAAAAACACCGCAGCGGGGGCTAAGCTATGTGCTCATACCAAAATGGAGACTGTGGGTGATCAAGGCTTCTAATATCTGCTGTCATATCTTGTGGTCAGGTCAGCTGTGGAGTTACCAAACACGGGTCCAGAAATTAATTCTTGTCCCATTGTCTTTGTCTGGTGTGGATGTGCTTTCTATGGCACTGCAAGAAAAGCCCCGCTTGGTTACGTAATTGTGTGTCAGTTCCATGGGCCTGTACTGTCTTTCTAAGTCTTGCAAGAATTGTTTGTGCTGCCAATTGTTTCTTGATCAACGAACTGTTTGGGAAGTAGGGATACTTTTGCACCACTTTCACACAATCTGCCTCAGGGGCCTGAACGTCTATCAAGACAGACTGTGATATGAAGAGTCAAAGTGGTGCCTGTCTTTTGTGTTCTGATCATTTGGAATTATCCGGCCAATACATTATTGGCTGGATATATTAAGTATTATGTTTTTGTGCTGGATAAGGAAAAAGAAATGTTGTGTCCAGAGTGGTTTCCTTATTTTACCACTATTTTGTGTGTAGGACCGAGCTTTTCGACCAAGAGATAAGAGATTTCTGCAATCTCTGATGATATTTTCCTTTATGAATTATCTCTCTCTCTCCCTCCTTCCCTTGTTGTTTGAGGCTTTAAAAAGAAATGCACCTTTTTTTTTCTTTTCTTCTCTCCTTTCATTGTGAAAAGCCAAAGTCCAAAACTCTTAGTGACTTGACAGCTTCGTGTTGTACAATGTGATCAAAATGAAATGTGACAAAAGATAATAAAAAAGTTTTTGTCAAAAGGTGATGGCAGGGAAAATCTAAATGCAAGAGCAGGAAGTAATGTCCTCTTGAATGAGGTTGTAAATTGGGACTTAATTGCAGGTAGATGTTTTATAGGGATTGGATGTGTCATGCTGCCCTCTGATAAATTTGAAACAAGTGATCAAGTCTCAGAGCCCTGCATTTGCAAGAAACATGCTGTGAAATCCATTCAGATTGGTACTTCCATTGTTTGCAGCTGGCTCAGAGCAGCGCTCACAGGCAGAGTGGCATGGTCTTGCTGTAGCCTCAGCATGGCTGCACTTCAGAGCCGGTTGCATTGTTTTGCACTGACAGTAGGTTTTAGTTTGTGACATCTTCAGTACAGCTGCCCATGTGGAAGAGGACCTTTGCAGCATTAAAAAAAAAATAAAATAATTTAGACTATCAGGTTGTTAATTTGGAGAGCTATTCATAGAATAGATCAAATCTATTTTGCAGATTCCTTAAACTAAAGGGAGCACTTAAGGGTGAGTTAGAAGGTCTGAGGTCCCCATAGACCTACTTTGGTTCTATTACTGTTTTCCTCATTAAACTAAGTGAAGCCTGAACCAGAGGTCCACTAATTTCACAGTAGAATCATGAAAATATAGGATAATTCTTACTGTGTAGAGCTTCACCTGAATAGATGAGATAGGAAAGACTAGGAAGGGAGACAAGAAGTGGCATAGATTAAGTGGGTGAGCAGTCATCAGGATTTTGCTCTTAGGTTTCTGGGTGCAGGTTAGTTTCCAGTTATATGTACTTGACAGAGCAAATGTGAAGGAAGACTTCTTGTCTCAGTTCTGCTTCAACCTGGTTATTCACTGTCAGGCATCTGGGATCCTCAAGTGTCACGCAAAACCGGTGCTACACTTGCTTTTATGTATCTGTAACTTACAGGTTACTCCTAGGGACCATGTGGCCTCACAAAAAGGAAGTTGTCTTGCCCTGTCTTTAGTGGTGGAGACCTTTCTTCAAGCCATCATTTGGATCTGAAAATGCTCTCTTTGGGGAGAGGGGGAGGAGATGGGGCAGTTCCTTAATTTTGCTGCAGTAATACAGGGCATAGTTTCTGTCAGGTGGATGCTGCTGTTAACAGAGAATTTACTTCCCCCTCTCACCCCCTTATTTCTGTTTCTTCTTTTTTAATATTCCTGTAAACTATTCAAGGTTTAAATCAGAGCCTGTATTGTCTTTGTTTGACTTGGTTTAGTCTGAAGCCCTTGTCATCTCTTAATTAAATTATTTTACAAGGAAGAAAGGGTAGTGGTGGGAGAACACATGGCACCACAGAACCAGAGAAAGTGTTTGGTGATTAATTGTCACGCCAATTCCAAGGGGTTTTGTTTCTGATTTTTCTCTTTGTTTGCTCTAGTGCCTGCCAAAAGCTATGCAGAGCAGCAGGTGCTGAGCTGTGCTTGGAGAAATGGTTCTGTGGTGCTTCTGCTTCCAGGAGAGGACTCATATTTTGTTTCCAGCTTTCGCTAGTGTGCAGCTTTCAGAGGAGGAGGCAGGAGGAGGAACTTTTCTCATTTGTTGTCGCAGTCTGCTCCTAGTCTGATTTCATGAATGATGTGCTGCAGACTGAACACCCCTCTGTCTTTCTGACACTTCTGCAAGGCCCTCTTCATTGTGATATCTGAACACACTGTGATCTTCAGTGTTGTTTTCCTTCCAGCATTCCTGTAAAGCCAGTAAAAGCACACTCTTCAGTTCTAATAGCAGTGCATTATCTTTGTGAACACTTACTTTTATCAGCACTTGATGGAAGTTGGGTACTTCTCACAGCAGGAAGACCTGTTTCAACACCTGCACTTTTCTAACATTCATGACCTTTATCACTTTCTGCACGTTACCATTTACTTTTCAAGGAAATTGGATCTTCATGATCAAAGTCTTGGACATTTTTTATCATGTGATCACAAAATTAGCTGACAATGAAAGCCTGTATTACGTTATGGAGTGTGGAAATGTGTATTAAAACATGGTCCCTACCTTGGGATCCTTTCTCAAGGATCGACTCAGAGGGAAAATGGATCCCAGAGAAGCTGGCAGGTGGGGTCTGTGTGAGCACCTGAATATGGGCATGCTGGGGTGCTCTGCTCCCAAGGAAGCAAGTCCCAAGAAAGCCGAAGGAAATGGCATGCTCACAAGAGTTTATTGCTAGGGTTGGAAGAGTAAATAACACTGTTGAACATGAATTTGTCCTAGATGGTTTTTGAAGCAGAATATTTTCAAAACCATGTAACACTTTCTCATTAATATGGGCCTGTAAATCCTTCACTTGAAAAGGGTTCCCATACCCATATTTCAACCCCAGGGGTGATGTTTTCTATGATGTAAAGCTTTTCTCTTGTATTGAGGTTCCCCATATGTCCCATTTGTTGCCAGCGGGATTTGTGATCCCACTTGCTCACAGAGGATGCTTGTGGCATTGTGGAAATAAACTTTTCCCTAGGAATCATTCCTACTAACAGTGATGGCTGTTCTCTGTTTCAATCTGCCTAACCTTGTAAGATGTGCTTGCCAAATAAGAGATTTTATATGTGTAGAGGGAGCATTGGAGTTGTAACTTCCTGGCACTCGGCTTTGCAGGCAGTTCTAAGAAAATACATCCATGTGCTTTCACATCGTGAAAGTGGTGTGGAAAAACTTTGCAAGCAATTTGGGTGTACAGAGAAAATGATTGTGATGGGAAACTGTAAAAGCAGTAACCCCAGATGATCAGAAATGCTCAGTGGATATAGATAGAGGACCCATGGCCTGTTTCAGTTTTTGTCTGTTGGTTTGTATTTTTTTTTCTTCTTGAAGGGGCTAGAGGGGTTTAGGCTTTTGGCAGGGAGAAAAAAGGTATCAGAAGGTTTGAATTATTTTGCACACTTGGAAAAAGTTGGTTCTTTTAGAGTTAGAAAAGATACAAAGTGCAAGCAAATGTCTGCCTATATTTACATATTCTAAAAACTAGAGCCAACTTTGATTAGACTCTGAATGTCAGGCTTTTTTTTTTCCTGCTGGGGATGAAAGTAGAAGGATAAATTATTTGTTTCGAGATAATCAGGGCAATGTAATCAGCCTTACGAGTAGCACAGGGAGTCTGAAGTGAAGATCAAAGTCTTTAGGATACTTTAGGAAAGCACATCAAGATAGTCTTCACACCAGAGAACTTGCAAAGATGGGCACAATACCTGGGGGAAGGATGAAGCTTTTACTATCCGATTCATCATTTCTTGTCAGAAATGGCGATCTCTTTGCTATGTAGAGAAATAAAGAAAAAGCTCTGGTTGATTATTTGTCTAAGGACTCCTGAAAGGTGTTGAGGGGAAAGAAGTCATCATAAAGACATTGTTCTTCTGGTAAAAGCAAAAGACAGCAGGCTACTCTAAGTGCAGAGTCTGCTGTTCCCAATGGACGGGAACTGAGCTTGAATGTAATGCCTGAATTGCTTGTCTGATCCTCTTTGTGTCAGAAGGAGCATTATATCAAGAGAACCCAAGTAGTCTCTAGACCCTTTTAACTGTATGTTTGGGTTGGCCCTTTCAGTGGTCCAGATTTTGTTTCCAGGTGCAAGAGGAAGAGGCTTCAATTTGCCTTAGGGGGTAGGGAGTGAGGGTGGTGGAGGGAAATGCCCTGTTGAGGGCCAGCTGCTAGACTAACTGCAAAACGATCTGACTCTGCTTTGAGCTTGGGATAAGGTAGCAAATGTTGGTTGGACTGATTTCCACTCAGTGATGTTCTTGTATTACCTTTTGCCAACCCAGCCATCTCAACAGTTAGAATGATATCATCCATATGAATTGACAATAGGAAATTCTGTGAGATTACTACATTGGCAGATATGATTTACATGTGTGTGTGCCTGTCTCATTTGGAAAGGGGAGAAGTAAGGAGGAAGTTTCCACTTAGATAGAGTGGGAGTAACTTTCAGTATATTTTCCCTCACTTCTGATGTTCAAGCATTGAAGAGAAGATTCCAAACACAATTACAGGCTGGGAGGAGAATGGATTGAGAGCAGCCTTGAGGAGAAGGACATGGGAGTGTTGGTGGATGTAAAGCTCAACATCACTTGGCAAAGAATAGCCAACTGTATCCTGGGCTGCATTAAAATCAGCCTGACCAGCAGGTTGAAGGGGGTGGTTCTGCTCCTCTACTCTACTCTGCTCCAGTGAGACCCCACCTGGAGTACTGCATCCAGCTCTGGGGTCTCCAGTACAGTAAAGACATTGAGCTGCTGGAGCAAGTCTAGAGGAGGGCCACAAAGGTGATCAGATGATTAAAACCTAGTTCAAATTTAAACGGAAACTTGCAATACAAAATGCGACCTTTATTTTGTAGTATTGCCATACAGTAGGTATTAAAAGAGCTATAAAATGCATTATTTATCTCTACTGCTACCTTTTCTAGAGTCAGGTGTTGTCTTTCTTGCAGGCTTTGCTTGGTAAAACAAAACTTCTTACTTGGCAGAGCTGTTCGGGGTGCTCAGTGTGTTGATGTGGCAACAATGAAGGTGTTGTGGCTGCCCCTTATTCCGTCCACATCATCAGGCCACAACAGGGGTTGCATTGTAATTTTGTATGTAAAATTCATCAAAGTCACTAAAGGCAAACACTCACAGACAGAATGCTAACCTTTATATTTAAAGGACCAGATCAAAAATCTGCCTTTAAAGAACCTACAGAGAGAGGTATTTGTCACTGAGCTATACACAGACTCTGCTTTCCCTACAAACAACAAAAGAACCAGAAGATGTACTTGCCTTTATCCATGGCATTGCTGATACTGTTAAAGCTGTGAGCCCCCTCTCTATGTGGATGAAAATATGCTGGGGTAAAAACCCCAGCAACTTGGGTTGGTATAGTTAATCATAATTTAGGAGGCAAAATACTTCTCTATCTGTGAAGAATGCTTTTTTTATTGACATCTATCCAAGGTTTTTTTTTTCC
Source organism: Laterallus jamaicensis coturniculus (assembly GCA_022605575.1). Taxonomy (NCBI): domain Eukaryota; kingdom Metazoa; phylum Chordata; class Aves; order Gruiformes; family Rallidae; genus Laterallus; species Laterallus jamaicensis. The sequence goes on along the minus strand of JAKCOX010000099.1, from coordinate 1,414,234 downwards.
TGACTTGACTGTTTAAGCAAAATGTCCCTTCCTATTTTCCCAGCCCTGCTGATAAAGTTATGGTGGTATAACTTCAAATTTAGGTCCTTCCTCTGGGTCACATATAACAATTACTCTTTTTACTTTCCTCTGTGATCAGAGTGTCATTAAGAGGGTTTCATGTCATGGCAAATCAATGCCAATCTTTTCAAGATCCAATTACATTGTCTGTCTTTTAATTTGTTTTCCCACAGGAAGCTTTTCCTGCCAATGTACTTGACCTGAGAGCAGTCAGATGTCAGCAAAAGAGATCTCAGGACTCCATGTGCCACTGGGAGGGTTGCAGAAGGTTTTAAAAGATCTCTAGATCAAGAAGAGGCATTCCTTGCAGAATACAAGGAAAACAGATGAGCATCATTTGCAGGGGGAATTAGCCAGCCCCTTTTCAGTGGTTAGTGGAGACAGGACAAGGGGCAATGGCTGCAAGTTGGAGCTCAGGAAGTTCGGCACCAACCTGTGGAAAAGCTTTTTCACAGTGAGGGTGACAGAGCACTGGAATAGGCTGCCCAGGGAAGTGGTGGAGTCTCCTTCCCTGGAGATATTCAAGACTCATCTGGAAACCTGTCTGTGCAATATGAGCTAGGGAGCCTGTTTTGGCAGGGGGTTGGACCTGATGATCTCTTGAGGTCCCTTCCAACCCCTACAATTCCGTGATTTTGTGATTCTGTGATCAAGCTGTTCAAGTGAACATAACAACAGCTGCAGAGAGTTGAATGGCAAGGGCTTACACTGTGAGGTCCCAAGTGCCCAAATGCTTATTCATTTTGGTTCCCAGCACACATTTTTGCATAGGAGCAAACAAACAAGCCACTTGAAGGAAACGTAAGGGCATCCTTGGAATTATTTTCCTATGCACATGAAGCAAGTATAAGCAAAGACAGTGCCTTTTTCTTTGTTAAATTCAGCTATGTAGAGAAAGCATGCTCTAAAAATGATGTTGTAGCTTTTATATTTAGACCTGATTGTGGCCCCATATATAGAAAAATTACAAAACCACAGCACATCTTCCAAGTAATGTAAATTGTGAATTACAGGCTCCTGCTTGGTGCACTTTGAAGATTTTCTATTTTGTGTACAGATCTTCCACTTTCTGCTGAAAACAGCAAAAAGAATCTGTGAAGTCAGATGAATTCTTAAAATGAAGTTTGGGCTTCTGTATTTTAATTAGATACCACCATTTTGGGTTCCAGTTGTTTGCATCTGTGGAATAATATATAGCAACAGTTGATCTTTAAACACAATCCCGCCAAGTCACACTGTAGTCAACATTAAAGATTCCAAAAAAAACCCTGACGAAATTTATTAGGATCCTGAAACACATATTCTACGCAAACTCTTTAGAAGGCAGATCACTTAAAAGTGTAGAAGTGATATGGGGAGCTAAGTGTGGCCACAGTGGTGAAGCCCTTGCTTGCATAATGTTGCTGTTGATATCAGAAAGCTTTTCTAACTTCATGAAACAGACATCATAATTGTGAAGTGTGTTGAAATAAAAATTTCCTGAAGTGAAAGATTAATTTAAAAAGATTACAAGTAGCCTCAGCATAACATGGACATGCATCATACTCAAAACAGAAGGCCTAAGTCTTCATGTAAGGGTGAGTATATTTCATTAATACAGACCCATGCTGCTTCCTGGTTACAGCAGAAGTGCACAGACAACTGACCTATGGGATTAACTTCTTTTAATCCCCACCCCTACCCCCAGAAGTTTAAAAATCTATGGAGAGTTTGTGTCAAGATCCTCTGAGTGGTTTGTTAATGTTTTTGCATTCTAAAAATACTTTGTTTTGTAGAGTTCCAAGCCATGCTATACTCTTGGTCTTGTTCAGTTTCTCTCCCTTTCTGCTTCAATTTCGGAGCTCCAAGGCTTTCTTTTGGGTTTTATCAAATTACACACTGAAGAAAGGCATACATTTCAGAAACAGATGGATTTAATGTGCATGAAAATACATGCCTTTTAAAGAAACTAAATTAGTAGTTCCACTTCTACCCCCTTTTATTGAAGACAGATCTCTGAGATTTCTGGTCTAAAGCATAACTTTACAGACATCAGCAAAATGAGGTTTATTTGCATGGAAATTTGACAGAACATCAGAGAAACCATCAACAACATCAGATCTGACAGTTTCTAGTAGACATGAAGGGATCTGGGACAATATGAATAAAAATATATATTTAAAAAAAAAGACTTTCAGAAACCATAACCAGAGGATATTTCAAAACTCTTATTCTCCATACATATTTAGTGCATCTGCAAATTCACAGCTGCCCGTTCTCTAAACATTTGTTTTATAGTAAAGCTAACTGTGAACAAGATTTTATTTTTAGATGCAAATCTGTGTTTACTCCTTTTCAAAGCACGGTATCTCTCCTTCTGAACAAGAAGTTAGACCAGATTTATTTTTTTAAAGCACCTGGCTACCACAAAGCTACATCACACAGAAAAGATGAAGTAGAATAGATGCTCTGTTTCACCACACCATGTTTCACCAAGTGTTGTCTTCACCTCAGTGCAGAGTGACCACCAGTGCAGAGTGACTGTGCTTGCAGCACTGAATTTGGAAAGAAATGGATAAAACTTCTGTGGAAGGATAGGACAGAGGGAGCGATGAACATTTCTTGTAGGAAATGCATAGGACAGGGCCAATTCTCCTGTGGCTGTGACTCTTTAACTGTGAGGATGTGTCTTAATTTGGAGCCAAAATACTCTGCTGGAATAATTCTGCGTGACTCAGCTTCAGGATTTATCTTTTTCTGTTTCTGGACCAGATGAAAAAAGCAAAGGCAAAAATCCCAATAATGCTTTACACCCCTGGTATTGACCCATAACTATTATGATTGCGCCTGATTATGTCCACAATTAATCAAGCTGTTAATCATATTCCTAGCCATTAACACAAAATCAAGTCCGACCTTTTTCTGCCTGCTTAAGTCTTTCAGTGAATAAGGATTTGACTGCTGAACAGGCTTGGAACTGAACCCGTGTTTTGGGACTTTGTTAAGCCCATGCTCATCCAGTTGGGCTTGCAGTGCTCAACGTTTCCCTGCTCCCTCATGCTTGGGGGAGATGCTCTGATTTAGGGAGGAAATCTTTAAAGGAAGCATTTATGTACATGCTTATGAGTTTTCATGACCAAAACCACATAGAAAATGGCCTAGAACTGTGCTTTATTACAGTAAGCTGCATCCTCAATGGGAGCTGTTGAATCACATCATCAAAGAAGAAAAATAATAGTTGACATAAGCATTTCATTCTTCTTTTTTGGAAGCAAGGGTGGTTTTTTTCTTTTAGAAGTATCTGGAACGCTGCTAGTAATCGATAAATACCAAGGATGTGACAAGTCATTTGTAACCAGCAGCAAAAATAATGGACTCAGCTGTGCCATCTGATTTCCCTGATGCAGCAACACTGGACATGTCACAGTTGGTTTCCTTTTGCCAATCCCTCTGCCAGTAAATGGCCACATTCCGACAACGCATAGGCACAACTCCCCAGTTGAAATGAAATGCTAATTTGCAGTATTGTTTAGAGTCTTAATCTTCAAACTGAAAAGGGTTTTTTTTTTAAGTTTTCCGGAATTTAAACATCCATCTCTAATATGAATTCCAGTGATCTCAAGGACTGTCTGAATTTAGGTCTTTTAAATTTTTTTTCATACTTCCCCTCTCAATTTGTGATTCGATGATTTAGGACTTTGAATGAATGTAGCTAATCCAGCCAACTTTTTACTACATGAATATGCAGAACTAGCAGTAATTTGCATTCTTTAATTTTACGAAATGTTCTGAGTAGTATATAGCTGAGAATTAGTTGCTTTGGGTTTTGTCTGCAGCTATTATAGCTACTTACTTCTTTCCCTTCACCCCCACCATAAACAGTTCAGAAGTTTACCCCGAGCTATGTCAGAATCAAGAACCTTGACCTGCTGAAGCTGGAAGGGAAGCTTTGTGATTCCCATGTTGAAGACCAGAATCCCAAAAAAACCCTGAATAAAAATCATGATGATGAATCAAATTATGAACCAGTTACGCCGTATGTATAGCCATGCATTTTATTTAACAAGTCTCCTTCAGATAACCCGGTTATCCATTACTTTACTGGGTCTTAGTCACTTGGTAACTAATATAAATGTAATATAAACATACTCTTAGACTGGTGGTTTGTTGTTTGTTTTTTTTTAAATGAACCAACTAACTTCTTTTGAGACGAAATCTGGGTGTGGAGTAGTGCATGATAAGGAGCATTCCGTGTAGATAGTACAGTGGAGACACAGCAGGTTTATCTCTCTCCATTCTCATGGCAATTCCCTGTGAGCCCAGAGAGCTCTGTGCCATCTAGCATATGCATGCCCCCTGGTATGCTATCAGAAAGAAATATTGTGGTGGACCGACATGTTTGAGACTTAAAAGCTATGAGGAAAAGATTATCTTAGGTCTTGTGGGAGGGAGTAGGGGGTAGGGGGAGGTGGCAGGGTGGATGAGGGGCCCACAGGGAAATTTGTTTAGCTCCTCTGGGCAGGTTGAGGTCCTGGTGCACGCTGCACACACTTGTTTCTGAAGCACAGTGTGGTTTCACAAGAGAAGGGCTAAGTGCCACAGGTACACTGTACAAATTTACCTGGAGGAAGGCAAACAAAGAAGTCAAGAGATGTACTTAGGTGATAACAAGGTAAATATTAGAAAAGTTGGCCTGTATTATGCTAATATAATAGGATATCAGTAAGGAACAAATAGTGAGACATTCATGGCTGGTTAGGCTGAGAACAGTACCAGCCTGGGCTGATAACACTGCAGCTTGCTGTTGGCACAACTTAGACTGAAACAGTGGCATTTAAAAGCATATAGGAAGGCTAAGATGACAAAGTCTCTCCAATTTTTTGCTTTCTCTTTTTGCATGGGGCGGATCTGACAATTGTGGTGGAAAGAACTGTGGCAGTAGGGTGTTGTGTCACTGCAAAAGCAAAGGCCTCCCCATTCTCCCCTTTCCCATTAATTTAGAGCCTTCACAGCTTAGTGAGCCAGGAGGAAACTACCAGGGTTGTATCACACATTTTCTAGATGCTCAGTGAAAAGTCTGACTTGCTTCATCCATGAGCAATGAATGTTCAAAGAGGTATCCACCAGTCTCTGTAAGGATACCTACTGAGCTCCATTGTGGAAGAGGGATAATATTTGTATTCGTAAATCACACTGCCTTATTCTCTTGTGTTCTGAAAGGGAAACTGCTTCATCTCCATTCCCCCAAAACCTCTTTTTACCACTGGACCACAGTCTCCTATGCTGTGAACAAATCTTGCAGCCTTCCTTTCTGAGCATCATATGATGACACGTTTGAAGAAACAGGCATCCTTCTGTGTTTTTCTGAGAAACATTAGCACACTTGAAGGCATGTCAAAGGCATGATCACTATTTTACACAGCAATAGATAATATTGTCTTAAACATGTTAGTATCATGTAGCACATTACATAACATTGCTTAAACACAGCAACTTAACAGAACTAGGGGAAAACACAAGGAAGACTGGTGACCACATTAAATTATTAAGTAGTTTCCTTTGGCTACCCATGCACCATGAGAGATGCAGGACACTCCAGCATCACACAGTGCTAGAACAAACAGCAGAGTTCCAGCAACCTGAGCTGGTGGGATGCTGCTAGTGGATATTAAATGAAAGTGATGGGGGAAGTTAACAATGTGAAGTGATATCCTTAGGTTGTCTTCTTACTCAGTGCCTAAGCTGCAATCTCAAATCAGGGAGAAGTCCCACCTCTGTTGAGGTCATTGATTTCGTCCTGCATTCCTAGATTTTCAAATTCCCTTACTTCAGGTTGTCTTTAGTGGCCATTCATATTTAGATGGAAGAAAGTAGATGTCTTTTTTTAAAAGAAATATTCACAAAGTCAAAAAATATTAAAGTATTTTGATTTGGGGTTTTGTTTTGTTTTTAAAATGTCATATACTTCTGGAGCAAAAAAGACTCCTTTACAGCTTACTAAGCTTTTTACAGCTCACTATAGTCTCAGTAAGGTATGTGAAAAGATCTTTTCAAAGTACTTTTTGTCCAACAGACTTACATTTTCTAAACCACTATTTTTTATCTAATGTTGAACAGATTTCTGTGTTTGTTATTGTGATCCATAGCACCCTGTGAACAGCTTTTAAAATTACTGTCTTACAGGGAATATTAATATCAGATTCCAACTAATTCTCTTTACTTTTGGATTTTGCACTAATGAATCTGTTGAATGGGGACTGTAGATGGGACCTGATAAAATATTTCTGGAAGGTATCACTAATAATGGCTTTTATGAATTCATATATGATTAACTTGTCTGTGATATATCCTAGTTCTGTGTGTAGTATGGTCAGTGTTGTTTTGCTAACAAGACCAAGTGAGAATATCAGATGATAAACAGTCTGGTTCCTATCTGTATTTCTATCCTGTTGTGGACAAAAAAAATGATGTTTCTTAAAAAACTTTGTATGGAATGATATTAAAATTTGTGTATTTTTTGTGCATGCCTAACTACTTGACAAAAAATGAATGTTGTCCATGCAGTCCCTGTTCAATAGATACTTGATATTACGATTGGTCTTGATTTAGTGACTCCAAAACCTCAAAATTCTTTTCTGCTATGTTACATGTTCCTGTGTCAAAGTTTTACTATATAAATGACCTGGGGTCTAGGCTCACAGAGGATGCAGTAGAATTTCATGATCTCCTATCTTTCACTCCGCTGAGTTGTCCATTGAACCTGTATTTCCACCGATGGAGCACGTGTCTCATAGAAATCTAGTCCAAATGGATGTACAGAGTTAGATGTGGAAATGAACACATGAGAGAAAAAGAAGCGTTTCAGAGGCACATACGTAATTTCTTGCACTGCAGTTCATCTAATGTCCACACTTATCTCAGAAGAAGATATATTTTGAAGGGTTGACATATGTGGCCTCTTAGTCCACATTTCCTTGTGTCATCTAGAAGTCACTCCTTGGTTTTTTTGTATAAATTAAAAAATAAAACAAGGTCATTCCTTGTTCTGTCTCAGAGCAATTCATGAAGAGCCAAGTTGCAGCATATATAAGGCAAGAACAGAGTTCCAGGTCTTCCCTGGCATATTTAAATATTAGTCATTGCCTTGATCTTAGTAAAGTTAGAGAATCACTGTGGCTCAAGACCACTATAAATGGCTATAGTACACTTGTTAATTAAAAAAAAATAAATTTTTAGGGGGGTGGGTGGGGGATGCGTATATGTCTTCATTTGCCAAAACAGCAGCTTAAAAGAGCAAATGCCTCACATCAAAGTCAAACAGGAGCAGCTTCACCCTGCCTTTCCTGTTTGAAGCTAATTGCCCAGGCTGAACTTGACTTCAAAAATCTGGATGAACAACAGTGTGAAACTTTTCCTCATCCTGCCTTTATCTGCTTTCACTTGGTAATCAGCTTTGGAAAAAAAATAACCCTTCTGCTCTCAGCAAGTTAGCCATGAGCTGCTGGAATGAAGCCAGTGTGCTCAGGGAATACGGATGCTCTTGGGCAACTCTGCAGTCTACAAAACATGATGCTACTAAAAGAGAATGACCTGTTTCTCCTTCTGTTTTTATAGCAACAATTGATGTTTTTATTAGGAAATCATTTCAGTGAGCTTTTCTGTAGCTGTGTTGTTTCAGTGAAATATGTGATTCAGATCAGGAAATTGAGTAAGTTGACATGAAGTTTCAGTTTCCCTTTCAGCACCTGGAATGGGAATGCTTTTCATTCTTATTTAAAAAGAAGGCAGAAAAAAGAAAAGGGTGACTTGTAACTTTTACTTTCCCCCATGCTTTATTCTTTCTGTCTTCCTTAGTAGAAACACAGGGAAATGAACAGTGTTTTAAAACAGCTGAAGAAACACGGAGTTGGAAAATTATATAGAATATGCTAAAAATACAAAATATGTAGTCCAAAGCTGATGGATGATAGTTGCATGAACTTATCCTTTTCAGAAAGCATTACAGTGAGGTTTTGTTGTTGCTGATTTCATACTCCTTTTCCTTTTCAAAGGAAGAAAATACGGCAGGTAAAATTGCCTGAAGTTTGGTTATACTATTCTTGCTTATGGTATTTTCTCATCTGGCAAGACGAACTCACAGCTAGTTTTGTATCTGTTATAAATCAGTACAAAGGTTTCTTAAATCCTTTCTTGAGAATGATTTTCTAGTGAAAAGTGTTAGACAGTCCCCACTTGAAGACTGGAGTAGAGGTCAGTGGGCACGTGCACAATGTCAGGTGTGGTAAAACATCACCTATGAGTTTGCAACAGGCATGTTTACAGTAAGGTGCACGTGTAGCTAGGTTACTTACTTTTTCTGATCTTACTGTGCAGTGTGAAAGTTGTAGGTACTTCCCCTTCATCAGCAGCCAGGGAAATGAAATCCAAACGTTTCCCATTGTGATGGTCTGACATGAGACCACTGTAGGCTTGCTGCTGCATCAGAGGACTACAATTCACTTGCTTTGTGTTCTGCCCCTCTTCATGGCTCAGTCCCCCATCTAGGCTGTCTCTACTCATCTCACTTCCCTGTGACATCATGAGGTCCTGAGGGATGGGAAGATTGTTCCGGTGGGGGTGGTGGGGTGATTGTGGGTGGGGCATGTAACCCATAAGGAAGAGCAGGAACTTAATATGCAGCAAATACAGTTCCTATCAGATCCTGGTGACTGAAGCACATAGCAGACAGCAGATGAATGTTCCTCCTGACCAAAACCAAAACAACTCTGTGTTTTGGTATCTGAGTCTCTCCTGTCCAAGTTCAAAGAGAGGGAGCGGTAGAAGGTTGACTTGCAGACACACAAACTAAAATTATGAAGACAGTATGCATATGCTGTACATGGAGAGCTGCTTTTTCTTCAATAAGTATATGTGCTTATTAAAAGCGTATCACTTTTAATTGGAAAATGGAAACCAGCTGGCTGGAAAGCAATTGTTGGAGATTTTCTATATGCACTATAGGTCAAAAATACAAAGTCATTTCATCTGCAAATGTTGTAAATTAAAAACTTTCTGCAGAGGCAAGAGAGATGCCCCTGCTTACTGATCTTTAGCTTTATCATTAAATGATATCAGGGAATTTCCTTTGTGTGAAGGATGCCTAAGTGTTTAATCTTTTTAATGTAGCCAGGTAGTTACACACTCTAGTTACTGATTTTGTGGACTTTCTCCTAGATAAGGCTAGGAGATAAGGTTCACATACTTGCTTGCAACTTATATTCAATTTTGAAATTATTGTTTTGGGTATTTTGAGAGGCATTTTCCTTCCAGAACATCTATGTCAGATGTTGTTTTAACTTGAATATTGTTTTATCTGCTCCTGTGGCTTCCTAGCACTGATGTTAACACTGAGAAATCGTTATCTATCTTGCTGGCATCCTTTATCTGTTTGTTTGTCCATTAAAATTTGCCAAGAAAATTCTTTTTTAGCAACTTTTCTGCCACATATTAAGTACAATATCCATGACACATGATTTCAGAAGAAATGGTAGTGTAAAGCATTGTTGAAAAGTCATTTGTGCAATCTGTGCACAAAACTTTATAATACAGTACAATTATATCTTGCTATTTGATATGCAAAAGTTCTTGTGTGTGCCATGAACTGAAAATTTACACCACTCTGATAGCAAGTCAATGACTTGCTGCAAGATATGGTGGGAACAAGCCAGTATTTTGCATGAAACCATGCTGGCTCAGGACTGAGCTGCTGGAATCTGCCATATATTGCTGTGTTCCTTTTTATTGGTGGTGCTGGTGGAGTTAGTCAGCTGAGGAAGGCATTCTTATTGTCATTTTCAATGAATGAACTGCCTGAACGCTCTCCTATTGAAATCCTCCTTCAAAATTATTTGCATTGTCGTGCTGAGAGTTCTGTTCTGGGATAGCAAATGAAGGAAGAGTGGAACACAAGTGTAGAGATTTTCAAACACACCTGGAAGTCAATGGAAATTTGGTTTCAGAGTACCTTAAGTGCTTTCAAAAATCCCACCCAAACTGCAATCTCTGGGGGCTGTTTGCTTTTTTGTTACTAGGAGAAAAAGATTTTATGTATGTAGAACTGTCTAGTACAAAATTGTCTTTTCAGCAATTACAGCTATTTCTTTTACATCCAATTTTCCTGTCCTTTTGTGGCCTGCTGAACCTGAATTGCTTAAAACTGTGAATCTCCTAGTGTACTGGTAGATCTGTAATTGTTTATATTTCCTTCAGCAAAGAGGTATGCAGAATCCTTTTTTTTTTTCATTACCTTTCTGAATGTTTAGAACATTAACATATCTTTAAGATCAGGAGGGGCCTGCATAACTGCCTAACAACAGGCTGTAAAAATTCCATTACAGCTCTGTAATTTTTAATTGAGCAAGACTGAGCAAATTGAGCTGTATATGTCTTTTTTTTACAGACAGGCCATTCTGATTTGAAAATATTGATGGCTTCACAATTATTAGCAATAGCATATTGCACGCTGAAGATAATGATTTTCCCAACCACAGTACCCTGCTCTACAGTTTTTGGGGGTGAATCCCCTTGGTGAATCCATGCTGACTACTCCTCATAACCTTCTTCTCTTACAATTGCTTGGAGATGGCATCCAGAACAAGCTGTTCCATCACCTTTCTAGGGTCAGAAGTGAGGCTGACTGGCCTATAGTTGCTAGGATCCTCCTTCTTGCCCTTTTTGAAGACCGGAGTGACATTGGCTATCCTCCAGTTCTCAGGCACTTCTGTTCGCCAAGACCTGTCAAAGATGATAGAGAGTGGCTCACCTCTGCCAGCTCCCTCAGCACACGTGGATGCATTCCATCAGGGCCCATGGATTTGTGTGTATTGGTCTCTCTTAGACTCTTCTGGACCACCCCCACCTCAACCAGAGGGAAGCTGTTAATTTCCCAAACTCTTTCTTTCTTCCAGGGTCTGGGAGTCCCCAGGCGGAGTCTTTGAAGTGAAGACTGAAGCAAAGGCAGCATGCAGTATCTCCACCTTCTCAGCATCCCCCATTACCAGCACACCTGCCTCTGTGATCCCAAGAGACCTAGTCACTTGTGCTTTTTTCTAAACTGACTCTTCTTGACTAGTGTGGAACAAACTGCTTTGATGGATTTTCTATCAGAAAGCTTTAGGCCAGGTGAAGTACAACCTGTTATTCTGCAAGCTTTATGTCTTATCACTTATTATGTCTTCTTTCACAGCCAGCTTGAAGACAGGAAGACTTTTATGTAGTGAGCTTGTCCATCTAAAATGTGGCGTTCTTATGCCTGCTGCTGGGTGAGGTTATATAGATGTAGCAATCATTGCTTATAGGGTTGTGTTGGAAAAGTAGTAGGCAGAGCCACACATTGCTTCATCTCTGTGACAAAGTGCATTTTTTGATCAGGACACCAGGATGGACAACATTTAAGAGAAGTAATGCCTAAAACTGCCATCACTACTTCCCGGAATGTAGCAGAGAACCCTACCTGTGGCTTTGGGAGATGCACAATGCCAACCCATCCAAAGTGGATAACATCTACTGTGTATGCTCATACAGAGCTTTGATTCACTCTTCTGGGATGCTTGGCAAGAGACTTCAAGGCAATAGGAGCAGGATGCCTGCTGAAAATAAGAGGCAGCTCTGTGGTGTTGCTCTGTTTCTGCAGAGTGGAAATCTGAAGTCGTGTTATTTGCTAGGGAAAAGTAAATAAGGATTTACTTCTGGGTTGGATGTTCTGTCTTGATGGCTTTGCAGGCCTTTTGTTGCATGGGATGAAGATATGAAAGGCTTAGAGAATGGTAATTAGACTTTAGCAACAGAAGCAAAGGACTGATTCAACATAAAGGAGGTTCCCAGAATATTCAAGATAAAAACTAACATGCAACCCGAGAGAAAGACACATGCCAACAAAACCAAGAGGAGTAAAGGAATGGAGAATAAGCAGCACCAATCAGCTCATCCTCATGTCTTTCAGTACCTAGCCTAGTGTATCATCGATTCACTATATGCCCGGATGCTTAGTCGTCATGGTTAATCTGTAAGAAAATAAGAACATTTCCAGTAAACATAGCACATGAAGACAGGAGTGATTTTAATACTGTTTGTAGGTCTGAGAGATAAATATGCAGAACAAATAGAGGAATGAGGGAGAAGACAGGAGTAAAAAAAAATTTCTGTACCTGTAAGGTATGCAAAAGGTGTTGCTGGGTGGGAAAGGTGTATCCTTTCAGTTCGTTTTGTATGGCTTGTGGCCACTTGTTATCACAGAAACACAGAACTGTAGGGGTTGGAAGGAACCTCAAGAGATCATCAGGTCCAACCCCATTTTGCTGTTACTGGACAAAACTTGTTTGTCTGTCTTGAAGTTGCTGTTGTCCTTCTGTTGAGGGAAAGATCCCTCTGGTCTTATTCAGGATGTCTGGTCACTTGTGCTGTGAATACAGATAAACAATGCAGTTTATCATCTTTGGAGGTGGATTGGCTCCTTGGGCAAGAGTCTGGCCAATTGTGATGTGCCCATGAGAATAAAGGAAGTGTTTCTTGGAAGTTGCTTTTTGAACTAAGAATGAAAATACATTACAGGCTCAGGTGAGACCCTTTTGTATACAGAGCTGCATGTTAGAGTGTATGAGGAGTAAACACAACACATTGCTTTTACTTTGCGTAAAGCTATATTAAGGAAGCCCCAGTTCAGGGGGGAACTTCTGAACATCTTCACAAAGGAAGTATGAATTCAAAGAATTTTTGTATACTGACACACTAATGTGTCTTTGAAGTTGTGCTTTTAATTCATGTGGTAAATTAAGTTCTTCTTTAAATCATTTCTACTAAAAAAACCACAGAAAGCACACATGAAAATAATCTGGTTTTAATTCCCCATGGACTGCAAATTCAGAAGTGCTTAATATTTTAAGTTTGGTTGGGTTTTTTTTTATTGGTTAATTTGTTGCGCCAATTCAGTTGAGTCCAATTTGTACCAAAAACACTGAAATGTCTAATTTTGGCATGGGTTCAATATGAATTTTCCTTGAAACACAGTGGTTTTGACCAGGATGCCAAAGAAATTGAATTCATTCAAGTTGTGGAAGACTTAGTGGTGAAACAAAAAAACTAATAGAAAATATTTGCAAAGATTGGCCTTTCCCTTCCTTCTTTCTTTCTTGCCCACTGAAGAACTGTGAATCAAAGCCAGCCCCTTCAATGGGGGTCTGGCAGGACAATTCACCCCAAACTAAATACCAAGCACCTGTCACCACTTTGCTCTCTGCCTTTAACAGAAGGATGCTATGAGCTGCCATACCATTTCCTCTTTTGAAATAAAAATAAGGATTCTCGATGTTTTCAAGGCCTCCCAGAGCCCAAAAGTGATTACTCTGAGTCCTTCCAGTCCCCAAGATTCTGTATTTTTTTAATTTATAGGGTTTGCTTATTTAATGGCCTTTACACACATCTTTCTCCTCTTGCCTTCAAGTTTGATCTCAGAAAGTAGTGTCCGGGCAATAAATCCAGCTGCTGTAAATGACTGGCAAGCATCTATTTGCTGCCAGTTAGAGCGTAACTTGGTGCCATGGTGTGCCTAAGGCACATGCGCAGGGGTCATCTTGCTTGGCAGCTCAGCATTGCCTTATCTAGATGAGACTACAACATGCTACCTGGGAGCACAGTGAGAGGAGCTCATTGCAGAAACACAGTACATAGTGCTCCTTTCTAGCCAGCTGAGACAGGATTTCCTGTCACCTGCACATAGCTCTAAATGTGCTGAGGCTTATTGACCACATGGATGTTTATTAGCAGCATTCCTTATGATGCGATGCTAGGGTGGGAAGGTGCTAGGTATGGTGTTAGTTGGGAAGAACAGAGAACATTCTGGCAGTTAAAATAAAGCAAGGCCTGAGCTCTGGAGTCCTGGCTTTGTTTCCCAGTACACCCATAGGTGTACTATGCAGCCTTAAAGTGTGTAATTTCTTGGAACTTCACCTTCTATTAAAAGAAGGACATTTTTTGCTGCTACCTACTGCCTGTGCTGTATTCTTGGAGTATAAATGCTTTGTGGCTCAGACCATCTTCCAAGCACACAGTGATGTAGGTATCTCATGTCAGTGATCCTGTCATGGGCCTTCAAAAATGTGACGACCTGACCATACTGTTAAGAAAAATAGAAGATGCAACTGACTTTATACACTTTAAGAAATGAAAGGTCTTGTTTCACAGTGGAGATTTAATGATGAAACACGGCCTGATGATGTTTGTGATAACAGAAGCTCTGGGATGTCTGTCCTATGGCTTTGAGCAGTTTAACACCATGCACAGTTGAAACAATACTAGTGTGGTTTAGACTTGTGTGCTCTTTATGCAGAGATTCATTTGTTTGCATGGTGTCAGAATCCCTTACTGTACAACAATAAGCCTGTACTCTGCTTCCATTCCTGTTCTTCCAGATTTCAGGACTTTAAGATTTAAGGGGTTTATGGGTATCTCATGTGTTATAATATTTGTGAAACAGACAGTACTCTAAATGCCATTAAGATGAAATTGTTCGATCATGCTGCCTGTTAATTTTTTCATCTCATCTTGTCCTTGGCTCAGGACTCTTTTGTCTCTCTGCCCAGGTTCAGGGTGGGACAAGCTTGTTGCAAAATCAACAGTGACATTTCAGGGCTGCTAAAATGAGTGGATTAGAGACATCCGGCAAACATGGTAATAATAGTTGGATTACTACTAAAAATTTAAACCAGGTACTGACATTTGCCAGCGTAGCAAGTATACTTTTTATATTTATTTTGGCAAATCTGTTTCACCAAAGAAAAATACAAGGATTTCTAAGGTAAGAGTTCATCCTTGACTGTGACTCTAATGCTATACTGTGATAAGGACAAGTCTATATTGTTTCTGGCTAGTTTCAATGGCTTTCCTGAAATGTCACCGAACTCAAAAGGCACAAACTCTGTTAGAAGGCAATGAAATTCTACCTGACTCTTCTCATGTAAATACCATTGAGAAAAACTGCTTTTACCTACTTAGAAGAAAGGAAGAGTTATGGCTCTTTACTTGGGTAAAGCATAGTGACCTAGTCTTGCAAGAAGAATGGGGTGTTGGACTTCACTGCAGATGCATAGTGCCCAGGAGACAAATAAAATTTCCAAGGGTCCACACTTCTTGAAATGACACATGGTTTGACTTGCAGACACTTGACGTTCAAGAGCAATGTGGTAGGTAACCTGGATGACAAATACCCAGAGACCTATCTGGGACAAGCTGAGAGACTTTCCAGGGTTTGGGCCTGTATTCTCCTTAGTGCATCATGTGAATCCATGAAATCCATTGGCTCTGATGGCAGTCCTATGTTACTTTCAGTTCTTTCTCTCTCCAAAGTTTTACATCCACAATGACAAATCATCATAAGGAGCCTGCAACAAATCATAACCAGTGGGTGTATCCACAGTCTCTAGGGATTTCACCCATGGCATGAATAGCCTGGGAAGCTGGAGTGGTGGCATTTTGCCATTTTAGGATCCAGTTTCTATCTCCAAGCTTATCTTCACTATAGTAAAATATCAAATCTGTGCTTTCTTGGAGAGAAAATGCAGTGAAGATTTATGTTCACCAGTTCCATTTATGTTACAGAGTATGTTCACCAATGTCATGTTTTACTAACATTTTAGATTCTTCATTTCACTTTTTTTATAAAACAGCTTTTTAAGCAGTCAAGACAAGTCTTTACATGCTTAATCTCCTCCTGCATGGGAGCTCATTAGGCTACAACTAACTATAAGTTAAAGCAACAGGATGGGGTGAACTGAGGACAGCATGGCAGGAACTTGAGCCTAGAATGCCTTTTTTTCTGCCAGTTTACAGAAGGAAATTGCAGTAGACTTCTGAGCATAAATCTGTTGCTGCAATTAGTAGGCTGTTAATTGGTTTAGTGGAGTAGGAAAACAAGAACAGGGAGATGGTATGTGAGAACTAAGGAAGCTCATCAGTCTTTTGACCCACTGAAAACAACTTGAACATATTTCTTGGATAATCCATGCATTTATACTCATGACTTTTGCTTTTCTCCATAATAAGAATTAGCCATAGCTTTTAAATCTTTGTCTTATCTTGAAGCTGCTTGTTTTCCTTGCTCCTCAAGCTTGTGCGGTCATGCTGTGGGTGTAATTGGCAAAAGAATATGGTAATTTATTCTGTTGTTATTCGTAGAAGTAAGCTATGTTAAATTTATAAAGGCACCATCTTCTGGAGTCCTGTGATAATATGTAATGTCAGGGATTTATTTTGAGAGGAAATGGTAACATGGAAATGGAAATTAAAACCCACCCCTACACTATCATCTGGTTCCAGGAGCTGAAATTACTACAGATGGAGAAGAAAATTGTTTATACATGACCTGCAAGTATTTTTATGTTTGCTTTGGAGGTGCAGAGCAACTTTACATTGGCAGAAAAGGTAAGTGATGCACACACGGGAGCTTTTTTATTCCTCTAGAATGAATTGGGAAAGTTCTTTAATTACAAAGCAGAAATGGTCTTGTAATGTACAGCAGTGTATAGTGAGTTTTTCCCTCAGAAGACCTTCCTGTTAGCAATGGAGGGGTAGGACTCACAGCAAACAGTCATTCCTTTCACATTAACTAAATGGTGTCTTCTGCGTGTATTGCTTGCATCTGATTTTAAAAAAAAATTATTTGGGAATTAAGTAACAGCAGCAAAACCTTGCAAGAACTTTTGGCAACAAATTTAGTCTGTTAGTGTGTTGGAGGCTTGCTAGTGGAATGCTGAGAAGGGGATGATTTCAGTTTTGCCCTTAAGCAGCAAGCTTCAGGGGCAAAACACTTGCAAGCCTGGTTGGGACGTCCTTTGACTCCAAGTTACACTCATTTTAAGCAATCTCATGGTCTCAAATGTGTTTCTCACAATGAGAATGGATCTGAATTGGATGATCCAACTACAACCTCAAATAGATGCTCTGCTATTTCCCCCACAGGTGTAAACAGTGATGCAGAGTTCAACCTAAGGCATCCATCCGTCTCAGCCCTGACAGATGTATTTTCCATCCATTTCCAGGGATTTT
>JAKCOX010000099.1:1256125-1397019 GCA_022605575.1 Laterallus jamaicensis coturniculus | reverse complement strand
GGTGAAAAAATACTAAAAAATTGAGTTTCTGGGCCTGCATTAATGATTCTCACTTCTTTTAGAGACAAGGCTTATATATTATGCACAGGGAAATAAGGGGGTTAAATATAGAAAGAGGTAGCCTAATTTCTCTCTGGGAAGGGATTCTCATTCACAGAGTAAGGTTTTCACTGGACACCATTGTATTTTGTGGAAATGTACTGCTGAAGATATGATTAGACTCCCTTCAGTTAGGGAATATTTTATCAGCTATATATTGAGGTCTGTACACAGAGCCCAGCAGAGCTGGAGACAAGGTTTCCAGCTAATTAGATGTCACAGCTTCCCCTCAGCTAGCTCTCTGGCCTGACTTCAAACCAGATGGGAATTTAACTTAAGCATAATCAAAGTTTAGGCATTCTGTCTCACTCCGTCTGTTGTTAGGTGAAATCACCTGTGCATGAAGTCTCAAGCTCTGCTTTTAAGGTGTTAAGGTGGTCGTGCCACTGTGTTTGAGAGAACTGCATCAAGTATTTACAGACAGGCCCAGGTACATCCATCCAGATTACTGTTTTCCCCCCTCAGAAACAGTAGCTGTAGTCAGCATTATGCAGTCAAAGTAATGAAATAACCAACAAAATGACAGCAACAGCCCTGTTCCCTTCAATGTAGAACAGTACCTAGGAAGCTAGTCGTCAGATGCAATGGGGATTAGCATTTTTAAAGAAAATAGATAAAAGACAGATAATACTTTTTTCAATACTCTTATCAAAGAGATTTAAATTCTAGAGGCATCATAAAAGTAAACGTTTGAAAGCAGAGAGCTTTTTAGCACAGTGTCAGGTTCTGACTGT
Organism: Laterallus jamaicensis coturniculus; assembly: GCA_022605575.1. Taxonomy (NCBI): domain Eukaryota; kingdom Metazoa; phylum Chordata; class Aves; order Gruiformes; family Rallidae; genus Laterallus; species Laterallus jamaicensis. The sequence continues at coordinate 1,396,186 of JAKCOX010000099.1, read as the reverse complement.
GTGTACACCCTTATGCTGGGTTTTAGCTGAGGCAGAGTTAATTTTATTCATAGCAGCTAGTATGGGGCTGTGGTTTGGATTTGTACTGGAAACAGTGTGATAATACAGAGCTGGTTTGTTTAATAGAAATGTTTTAGTTACTGCTGGGCAGCACTTACACAGAGGCAAGGCCTCATCTGCTTCTCACCCCACCCCACCAGAGAGGAGCTGGGGGTGCTCGAGGAGTGGGGAGGGGACACAGGCAGGACAGCTGAACCCAGCTGACCCCAACTGACTCCAGCTGACTGAAGGATATACCCTACCATGTCCTATGTTGTCATGTTCAGCATATGCTGATGAGGGAAGAAGGAAGTGAGATAGTGTTTGTAGTGATGGAGTTTGTCTTCCCAAGGAACCATGAGGCATGATGGAGCCCTGCTTTCCTGGGGACTGCCAAACTCCTGTCTGCCCATGGGAAGTGGTAAATTAATTCCTTGACGTGTTTTGCTTGTGTGCGTGGCTTTTTCTTTACTTATTAATCTGTCTTTATGTCAATGCATTCATTTTCTCACTTTCACTCTTCTAATTCCCTCCCCCATCCTGCTTGGGATGGGGGTACCGAGCGAGCAGCTATGTGGTGCTTAGCAGCTGGCTGCAATAAAACCACAACAATCAGAAAAGCTGTATGTCTTTCAGCATGACTGTGCACATTTACGCTCTTTGCACATAGGCATCCAAAATTATCTGGAAGAAAAACTCTGGTCTCAGAGACATGTGCTTAATTGCAGTGGCTTCTACTTAACCTTAAACACTTCTCAAGCGTTGTCTTGTTTAGGAATGCTTTTTCCCTCTAAAGTGAAGCTGCATTTTGTAAGGATGATTTTGATGGTGATACATTTCTCTAATATCAAATAAAACAAGCTTAAAAAAAAAAGGCTGGAGATGTCATACTGATATAACTGATAATTGATGTATTTGGAGCAAAGACCAATCTTTTGACTCTGAAATTCAATTGAATTCTAAGTCAATGCTACCTTATTTGCAGGAAAGATTTCTTGGCAGGACATCTGATGCACCCATCACAGGCGATAAGAACAGGTCTTTTGAACATCGGCACACCTGTGCTGCTCTCAGTTCTGTTGCTTAGCAGGGTTTGTAAAGCATTTTATGCTAACAAAGAAATGTAAAGATGAAATATATTCTCAGTATGGAATGCATGTGAAAATACCAAAATGTATTTAAAAGGCAGAACCCCACATATTAACATGGATGGAAGACAATACTTCACCCAATCAAATTACAAGATAAAAAAGACTTCTGAGAACAGATAAAATCATGAAAAATTACTTGGGAAAAAAAGGGGGATATTAACAGCAGAGTTTCCAGCAACAAGGGTTTTTATTTTCCCTCCTTCCTTTTTTCTTTCTTTTCTGGTTACTCAGATCTTTGGGAACGCTCCAAGCTTTGTGGAATTAATTCATTTCAGCAGAGTAACAGTAATAGTGGAGCAGACGGGAGAACTATCAACAAGGAGCTGGACAAGTGACAGATCCCCTCCCTGTCTCTGGATCAGGCGGAGATATTTCCATGAATTGCTTTTTCCAATAATAAGAATACTTTGCACTTCTGTGGGCCTTCTATCAGCTAGCTGTGAAGGGTTCACGTATTCCCCAATTTGCCACTGTTAATTAGACTGGGGCTTTGCAAATTTGGTGGAAATGAGGCAATATTAATTTGGGGATGGGGAAGTGGGTAATTCTTCCTTAACACCTTTCCCTTGAAACTCTGGTTTCCCCATAAACTAAATTGTCAAAGCCCTTTATCATAACATATCTAAGAAGTGCAAACCTCTGCCCTTAGTTTTGTTCATCACATTTACTGGAGGCAGGTGAAGGGAAAGGAGCGCTGAGCAGAGACCTGAGTAAGGGGCTTCCTTGCCAGTCAGTGCAGCTTTCTGGACACCTAGAAGAGTATTTGGAGAGAGGCCAAAACAGGTCCTGCAAGACACTCTCTTCTTGCACTGGCTCAGGCTGGGTTACTGTGGGACATTGGTCCTGCAAAGTCCAATTTCCATTGCACTGACGGAGAGCCAGCACAGTGCTCCAGCAATAAGCATGGCAATCTCTCCTCTGCTCAGGCAGGTGGTGGGAGGGCAGGAGGGTAAGATGTTACGGAGATTGATTATAACTAAGGACACTCGTCCCTGCACCGCTTTCAAGCCAGGTTCCTTCAAGCTGTGCTGTAGCAGGGCTGCTCCAAGAGGGAGGAGGGTGTGAGCCAGAATTCCTGCCTCTGAGACTCATGCGGCAGCATATGCAAAGCATAAGTCCATAAAGACAGTGATTTTTGGCCACCCTGATCTATACCAGGGTCTGTTCCTGAGATCCGGTCTCATTATGTTCACCCTTTGCTACCTCTGTGAAGAACTTTCCCTTTAAAGACCTCTCAGGGTCTTATGGACGTTTGTTTCGTGGGGCCAAACGTCCCTCATTTGCTTAATGTGTCATCTGTGAGGCTTTCACGAGTGCTAAACTGGGCCTGAGGTGAGACAGGATTCTGACAAAATCCAAATAATCCTGTCTCCTAACCTGAAATCAAGAGGATCAATAACAGGAGATGGTCTGCTGTCCTCCACAGACTTTCCGCCTGGCTGTGGATCTGAACGAACTGCTTCTACACCAAAAACTCTTGTTTGCCCCAGTGTCACACTGCCTTGAAAAATTAAATGTAAATGAGCTGTGTTCTTGTAATAAGTGGCTCTTGAAATCAAGGGTGATTCCCCCATGGCTGAGGCAAGAGAAAAATGTTCATGGATTAGCCTGCAAGGCAGAACAGCAGACTATTACAGCATCCTGTATAATTGCTACCACCCATCAGTTTGCTGAGATTAAAGAAGAGAGATATTGACAGTACGTTTAGAATAGGAGTCTCAGTGTCCAATAACGCGTAACAATCCACATGCTTGGTTGATGCCAAGTCTTTGTAAGCAGGACAAAAATTATGCTTTTCACTTTTGTTTTAACATTTAGCTCTGGTTTTGGATCATTTTCTGACAGATGGTTCCATTGTCAAATAGATAATCTTACCATTTTTAGTTCTTTTTTTTTTTTCCTTTCAGTCATTTCTAATCTGAACTCTCTAAAAACAATGATCTCTGTTGCCTTTGATGGGTTTTGGAGCCAGCTGACCAAAATGACCAGAACATTGCTCCTAAGTATATAGTCTCAAGACTGTGTATCTAAGGTTAAAACCAAGTCCAATATTTGTAAGTTCTCTGGGGAAAGTTTTAGACTTCTATACTCAGTGCAAATAAGTTTTTGTGGGTAATTACAGATGGGAGAATCCAGTGCAGTTGTGTGTTTCACTGACTTTTATAAGCTTCTTAAAAAAAAAAGTCCCAAACAAACAAATCCTTTTTTTATCACAACCAAATACCCTATTTTCATGAAAGCATTAAAAATGTGTTTATGTTCTCTCATATTAAGAAAAAAATCTGCAATTCAATTTGTGATGGTTGAAGGTAGTATCTTACTTTCAAATATTAATTCCTGCTCCTGTTGCTTTATCCAAAGAAGTTTTTTATCCCTTTATGTGGACCTTTTTCTGAGCCTTGAATTCCTAGGAAAGCCATTTTATTCTGAGCACTCAAGATTGCGCAGTAAGATTTGCTTTGTGGAGAACAGATCTCTGGTTTATTTCCAGTTCCTGCCCTTGAGTCACCCATATGACCTTAGGATGGTGTTTCATCTCTGTATGCAGTCTTTTCCTTCCTCAAATGCTCACTGACCTGTCATGTCAATGTAAACTGTGTAAATTCTCCAGTAAAAGGTCCATCCTTTGGTCTGTGGATGCAGATAGCTACATGCAGTAGGGCTGAATTCCAGCTCCCCAGGGTGAGCATAATAGCACTAATAAACAGCACCATATTTCTTCCTGGTTGTGTACACTTTGCAGAAGACTAAATTTCAAAATGTATGCATTTTGCAGCCCTTTATTTACCCCAATATACTATTGAAATACAGTAACAAAATATATTATGCTAAATTCTGCATCATAAATACAAGCTAGCTAATGTATGGATGACATTTGAATGTTCTTAAGGTAAATACCAGCAAGCAAATGGACTTCCAAGGCATGGATGTGATCTCAAATAAAATTTACTCTGCCATTCTGTGGGCTTCACAATGTATTAAAAGCAAGCACAGGATCTGCAGCTACCAGAGAACCTACCTTAGCCCCATCAATAGCTGTTAGCCAGATACTGACTCCCAGGCATCCTCTTCATTTATAGGTGAAGTTGGGAATATGTGTACCTATACAGACTGGATATGTTTACAGGAGTGTAATCTTAACATCACACACAAGCAAAGTCCCTGAAGCTACACCCTCTGTGTGCTTCCTGGGACATCTGATTTCCATTTAGCAGCCCTCTGCTAGAGAAAGATGCTCTTCTTTTTTGCATTTACTCCTGCAGAACAAAACAACATCCTTCTGTGTAGGCTGCTTTGCTTACCACTTCAAATTTAATATTGCAGCTTGTTTCACTCACTCCTGCTCTTTTTCTGAGTGATAAAAATTACATGACATAATCTGGGTGGAGTGAGCTGGGAACAGTTCCCAGTGGAGCCAAAGAGAATTCCTAAACAAGTGAGGTTACCCCAAGCTGACATGCCTTCAGCAGAAACATGCTCCTCCTTGCAGTTTGATTTGTGGCTTACAAATCTCCAGGGCAGTGCTGGCTTGTTCAGCAGGTGCAGTTGCCTGCTTGCTTCCCAGCTGGGCAGGCACAGTTCCTGAAGCATGGCTGGAAAAGTGCCTCTCGGAAGCTGCATTCGCATACGCAGATTTTCTTTCCTTGTTCTGTATTTTTAATGGATGGTTTTCAGTGGCTTATTCATGTACCACTGTGCCTTAGGTGTGGGTTATTTTCTTTAGCAGACAACGATTTTGAATGAAAAGGTCCCAGTGTTTGTTGCACAGCTTTGGAAAAGATGTTTTTATGTACGGTACAGAGTTTGGTTTTTTTACTCCCTTCCAATTCCCCATTCTTTATGGTGGTTACCACTTTCTTAGTTGTTTCTTACTGCAGCTATTTCTGCCACTGCTACCTTCAGCCATTCATGATTTTTGATGTCTCTTCTGCCCAAAAGGAAACGGAGAGGAAAAAGTTATAAAACATGAGGGAAGGGAAACAAATTAAATACCTGGGGTTTTTTGTTTTACTTCAATAAATTTGCCTGTTTCCTCGAGGACTTGGAGGACTTTCCTTAATTTGTAGAGTGAAACTACTGATAAAAGATGTAATTTAGAAGGTGTCTAATGTGACCTCAGGCCTTTCTGAATGCACCTTAGGCTCTGCTCTGGAAACTTACTGAAGTAGGTGTGGTACACCCAGAAATGCACTTACCCAACTTTGCTCCATTTGAATTTGATGTCATATAAAGACACTTTTGCATGAGACAGTGAGCAAAATACCTTCATCCTGCTGAGGAACAACCCCATAACATAGACCTTCCTCTCTTTGAGTTCAGGATGGAGTGGGACCAAGGGATACTTACAGAACAAATGCCTTTACTTAGAAAACCAATCTTCCTGGGGGTGGGTTGGTATTGAAAAGGTTATTCTTACATCCAGAGTGGAATTCCTTGTCAGAAAACAAGCACAAACTCCCCTGCTCTTGCAAAGCCTTCATGGCATTTCACCATACTTTGCGTAGCTGAGGTGAAAGTCTGCTTTTGAGCTAAATAAAGTCAAAGTCCCTCATATTCAGTGAAGGCATCTCAGTGTTTCAAGAACAGGCAACTATTTCCCAGTTGTCCATGCCTGGGTGCATGTGGGTCCCCCCAGTCCAGGTGGTCATTTTTGTCACCTGATGGCTCATGGAAATTTTGGAAGGGTCTTAGGTCTGTCCTAACATGGAGTGGGTTATTTCCAAGTGATAGAGGAGTGACTGGAAGATAAAAAGTGATCTAATTCCATTGTGCCAAGACAAAAATAACAGTGTGGGTGTGAAAATAGCACCTCTGTTTGAAGCTTGGAGAGTGGGGGTTAGCAAGGGTTATCACAGACTGAAATCAGTAGAAAATGAAGAAGTGATCTGACTTTAGCTAAAAGGTGAGGATAGTGTTCAATGAGGTCTAGACCTTAGCACGGAAATTCGGACTCATCTGAGAGATGAAACTGGCCAATAGCATGGATCTCCCACCCTTCCTACCTGCAATACCACAGTTGGATTGTTTTGTTTTGTTTTGTTTTTTAAATTATCCATGAAATATACAATTTTATGGGTTTTTTAGGTTTTTCTCTTAATTTGTTGCCTAGTGCTACAGCTGAAAATTTAGTGCCATGCATGAGTAAAATTAGTTGTTCCTCAGGATAGCTCTATTAGCTTTCAGTTGCTGTTGTAGGTAATCTGCAGTTTTCCTTTACATCTCATCTTAGAGACACATTTCTCTGTGACAATAAATTGTTTAGAAACAGCAGGGAAACCTCTATTAAACATGCTGTATAGTTGCTAAGAATGTACCTCTGCTCTGAAAAGTAGGATAAAAACATCTACGAAGAACAGGGAAGAGCGAAGAGGGAAAAACTCCACAAGACAGTGGTCACTAACAAGATGACTAAGTAGCTTTTCAAAGGTTTGCCACATGCTCTTTGTAAAACCATAAAATATGGCTTTGTGGTAAGTCTGGCTTGCAATCTAGTCAAAAAATAAAAGTGGTCACTCTTTCAAGGCTCTGTGTAACTCCAGCAGCTGCAGACATACTTAAAACCAGACAGCAGAAGGAGGAAAAAAAAATGTCCATTTCTTGTCCAGACTTTCTATATTTGGTTGAAGTTTTCCAACAAGGGACTTGGCAGATAATGCATGTTCCATGAGCTTCCTGAGAGAGGCTGGGAAAAGGGAAGAGGATCATTGTACTCTTGCTGTCTGCAATGAAAGTGAAAAAAGATCATTAAGGCTTTCAAGTGTAAAGACAATCTTCAGAGCTAAGCATGAATGGAGAAAGGACCATCAGGGTAACCTAACCTTGATGAAACTGGAGGGGGGCAACATAGTGTGTTAACATTTTGAAAAGGCTTCAACTGCTCCTGTAGTTTATTTGCAGGTGAAACCTTTGTGTCTCGAATGCTTGACGGCAGTCAATGCTCCACCTCAACTTTCCTCTAGATTTTTTAGGCTGTTTTTTCTGCAGTGTAGAAGAAATCAGGTATCATTGGAAGAAAAGGTTCTCTTGGGCATCAACAGTGATACAGCTATGTCTGGATCTCTGTCAAGCACAACCAGGGGGTCTGGATCCAATCAGGTATGGTATGTCATTTGCAAAATTAAGGTTCAGCTCTGGATGAGCACTGAAGATTTTTCCCTGGACTCCTATTCTGGGCCCGTCTTCCTGAGAAATTCTGTGTCATGCCTGTCACTGTGGTGTCTGTATGCTTGGCTGTCACAGAGTTTTAAGGGAGACCTGTAGGCCTGTATTGTGAGTCTGTTACCCAGCAGGTTGAGATGCACTCACTCAGCTGGGCTGGCTAGGGGAAAAGCTCTGTCTTCGAGGCTGCTGGAGGTCATTTCTCTTTAAGCCCCTTTACCAAGCTCAATGCCTTCTTCCCCATAGGGAAGGCATGCATCTCTGTGTATGGCTTCGTTACATCCCCTGGGTTGCACAGCAAGTGTGCTCTGTTTTATTCTGCTGTGAAAGTGCTATATTTGTCATACATATGTGCACACAAAAAGAGTGCATCCAGTGTGACAAACCTGGTCTTGCAGCACAGCACATTATTGGAGTGTCTACTCATGCTGTGGTGGTGTATATGGTATTAAAAAAAAATCAGATTGGGTAAGCTTGAATTGTGTGTTTTTCTGAATAATTTTCATCTCCAAAATCCTTGGATTTTAAGTATTCCAGCCATGTATTTAGTGAAGTCAGCAACAAAGTCATTGACAATAAGATGAGTGAAGCCTAAGAGCACAACCGTCTTCAAGAATAATTTTACACCAGGATTTATAAGAACACTTAAATGGAGAGACAGTGATTTTTTTCATGTTACATGGTATTCTTTATTTAGGACTGTACCATTTGTAACAAATTGTATTGAGATTGTATTATCTCAGATATGCCTTATCCCACATTTCAGCCAAAGCTATACTAAAGACAGCTTTGTACCTGTATCTGCAGTGCTAGGGCTTTCGGGCAACTGTGAGGGAGTTACTCCCCTGAGCACTGGATGCTTTGCAGACCACCACACTTTCTGCCCTATTACAAAGGATATGATTTATCATTTTAAGATCCTCAGTATTTACAGGATGACAGCAGTGGTGGGTCAATATAGACAAGGCAACTTATGTTGATGGTCCCGAATTTGCGAAAATAATTTCAGATATGTATGATTACATCATTAATTTCCACCATTGGTGGAAGAATGTTGCCTTTATTTTCAGTGTGGCTTACAAGGACAAATCACATTTTACATCTGTGTTTTTCAGGTTCTCTATGAGTATGATGATGGGTGGGGAGAAAACTTTCTTAGCTAGAAAGCCTTTAACTATTTGTACTCTTATCTCTGAGATTTTTGTAGCTGTACGAAGAATAAGTACTAGGAGTTGCTTAAAGGAAAGGTGCCTTCATCATCAACATTTGAGCCAAGGATTCAACCACGTGATCAAGGTACTGACTGTTAAAACCTCATGTACATCCTGGTGGCAAATGTGACAGATAGGAAAAAAATATTTGTTTTCCTGCAGATACAGATGTTTTAATTTACATTTTAAAAAGTGGGGGGGTTAAAATATTTGAATAAAATAATGTTGAATCTGCAGCTGAAACTAGGGACTTTTGAAGCTGTTGTTGAGTATCGTTTACAGCCAACTGTAGGACAAGCTGTTCTGGAGGCTCATATCATCAATCTGATGTGACTTGTCATGGAGGATGCAATGCCAAATGAAAATTAAGAACTACATTCAGAAGAGTTGTGTCAGTGGTCTGTTGACCAATATGAAGTTTTCTGTGGAAAAAGAGGCAATTCCAGGCTGATCAGTGTAGAAACATTCTGGTATCCTACTTGGGAAAAAAATAGGATGATGGTATTTAGCTTGTAAAACCTTGTTTATCCAGAAGTCAGACCAGACTTTTACTCAGAAATGATCTGATTAAACTGCCATCTGAATATCTAATTATCAGCACTACCATTACATGTGGCAATTCGAATGTAAAATAATAATTTTTTTCCTTATCATTTTATTTCTATTAATTAGATATAGTGTTTTCCATGCTGACATCTAGCATACATAGATTTTGTCTCTGTCTCTGTAATGCAGCGATAAAAGACTTGATCCCAGACTGACCTTATCCTGTTGCCTATGATGCAGAAAATCATTGAGACATAAAATGCATGTTAATGAGTTGTTAAAAGGTACTGGATACTTTGGTTAAAAATAAGTATATGTCTAAATTTTTACAACCAAATGACCTTTCAACCTGAATTTCCTTCTTATTATTTCTTCCCAAAACCCAGACAATATTGCTGCAAAAAAGTACTGTGGCTACTTCATCAAAAGACTATTGTGGAGGGCAATGATACTCTGAAAGTTTTACATTTTTGCTTTATTTATTTTTTATAAAATAATTCTTAAATGGCAATTTTGAGCAGCTTATTAAAACACCAAGTGTGGTGAATGTCTTTTGTTTTCTTTGTGCTGAAGAAAATGGTGAAATTTGACTGATTAGTCAGTTCCTGTTCTCATTTTCCATAAATCTATTCTTATTTCAATTTCCCCTTTGACGTTTTGTATGAGTTTTACATACACACAGAGGTTTATGTGCGGTTCATATTGAAATAGCCACCTTAAGTTGTCAGTCTGTATTTAAAAACCTTGACGAGACACCTATGGTACTTTTTAAACATGGATTTAGGGTGTTCAATCCACAGTCTGCCCCGGACATCACTTCTGCAACCTAAGGGTAAGGCTGTGGAGCCTTCTCAAACTCAGGTTTGTCCTTGGAGATGAACAAACAAGTGACGTTTAGAGGGAAAGCCACCCTGGAGAGTGCCAACCAGCAGAAAGCTCTCACAATCACAGGAAGCAGCCTCCATCCACCACTGGCTTCTTTGACACAAACCCTAGTATCTATGTGTAAGTGAAACTCTCCAGAAGACACAGATCAAGCAACCAGCCCATCAGGCCTTGTAAGATTATCAGCCTGAATTTTTCACACATGAGCTGTATGATAATAGGTCCAGTTTTTAAATGTAAGTATTGCTCTTGAAGTCTAAGTTTGTCCATGTCTGGTACTTCACAGAGCTAAGAAATAGTAAACTCCAGGAAACAAAACATATGAAACCCAACATATGAACACCAAGGTTTTTATGGTGCTGCTTGCTGTCTGTCTGGGAGGGAGGGAAACACTTTCCTCTACGCACATTCAAATATTTACCTTCACATGAGGCAATTAGTCACTGTTCAAAAGGAAGAAAAAAACTGGTACATGCTGTAGGTAAATAACTGCAGATATTTAAATTAAAACCTGAGAAGGAAAAGCCAAGAATAGCTCGGCAGATAAGCTGCAAACAGGGCTTTTTCCAGCTGCCTCCAAGTCAGGCTAGGACTGCCCAAACAGTGCAGCTCAAATATGCAGTTTCAGATTGTAATTTTTTTGTTTGTTTGTTTTCTTTTGTTTTTACTTATTATAGGTTGGAAACATTGCAGTTAGTCATATCTATTTATCAGTTTTGTTATTAAAATCACTGTGTGATGTATGCAGTGCTTTAGATTTCCAGCATTGGCAGTGTGCAGAAAAGAAAAGTGGTTTAAATTGGAGAGAAAAGATGTGTTGCAGTTAAAGCACTGCATGAGGCAGCCTGGGTACAATCTCTGGGTGCACCACCTGGTCGTGGCCAAATTTTGCTGAATCTACAAAATCCACGTTATCTGATCTGGAGGGTACATTAGTTAATTTTGTTTATTTTATGGCTTGAGCCACCTGCATCCATGCTGCTCAAAGAGCAGGGCAGGACCCAAAATTGCTTCTTCTGCTTGGAAAATCCGAAGAGCTGATCAAACGTTTCCATTGTCCCCTCCCAGTATCCCATTTCTTCTCAGTTCACCAGGGTTACTCTGAGATGTGAGGTTTCTTCTCTGTCATTGCTGTCTGTTATCTTCATTCACTGGATAAACTGTCAGTTCCCTGTGGTTGCAGGAAGTCAGATGGGCAAGCTCTTCTCAAGGGTGTCACTGGCCTGTAGAGCTCAGCAGCTGGCATTCTGGGAGAACTGTCAATTAGATATTTTTTTTTGGCTATCTGTCTCTCCAGAGAGTAACAGCAATGGCCATTTCAACTGGCAATGTTGAATGGTGGAAACACCAGGCAAAACACATCTCAGGACATGCATCCTGGAGAAAGCATTGCAAAAAGTCAGCTCTGGGCACAGAGAAACATGTGCTGAGTCCTCTAGAGACAGACATGACATAGCCAATGCTTGCAGCACACTGACTATCACCCTGGTTTGAGAGACAGTTAGGGGAATCTACTCAAAAAACATGGCAAACATCCTGCTGTTGTCAACCCAGGCCACTGAGTTGCCTGTGGACATGTCTCCACAGTGTGAAGGCAAAGCTCTTCTTTTTCTCAAAGGCAGTGCCAGATGCTAGCGCTGCCACCATGGGTTTTCCAACCCACTTGCTGTGTGCCCTGCACATTCTTCCACAGAGAAGAAAATCTAAGCTGTGTCAGTGGGTCTCCTGCCAGTCTTGAGTATGTCATCTTTTGTCTTTGTAGGTTGGAAACCGATGCCGAGGGCAAAAAGTATGGGTGCCTGACTGAGCGTCTAACCGTCCATAAGCCTCTCTTTGGACTTTGTGGGAAGGAAGCATTTGTCATGAGACAGTATAGAGGAGTTGCTTTCACTGTGACCCTCCCCTCAGCTTGGTTGTAAGAGAGAGTTTTGGCACTGGGATGCAGGAGTTCAGCATCAATTACAGCACCTAGAAAGATCTAAAGGTGTTTCAGTCTCATTACCTGAAGGCCTATCAACAAGGTCTTCTGCAGGCAGATAGTTTCACTCTGGTTCTGGTCAGGACAGGGACATAAACCAGGCTACCCCTGCAGAGTGTTTATTGCCACAGACACAGCATCTCACTAACCACAGTCATAGAGCTTCTGGTTTTGGCTTAATTCTTTCTGGCTAGCTCAGTCTGTTGACAGGCTGTGCTTGTGCCTGTATGTGACATACTTTCAAGACTTTAACTGCTACCCTAGAGAAGTGGTGACAAGGTGGAAGTCATCTCTCCTCTGCGGGATATGATGCTGCCGAGCAGGAACATGTACCAGCTCTCCCTTCTGCTTTGCGTGTAAAATCATGTCCAGTTGTGCTCAACCTGGTCTGTTATTGAAAATGCTGATTTTCTTCATGTTGAAGAGAACAAGAAAGGTACCAATGCTCAGGCCGTTGCTAACAGTCATTCACTCAAACCCATGTCCATCAATAAAGTTGCACCAGGAAGAAAACCCTGGTGTGAGTCACTCTCAGGGGAAAAATGCTGTGATGTGTGTGTTGATGAAAAGAGAGGAGTCAATGACAGAAGAAACCTCTCTCTTGTTCATTCATCAGATTGCTGAAGGACAGGCTTGCATCCAATCTCTTTTGGATGTCAGCCAGGACATGGGGCTGCCAGCTTGTCTTCCTGTCCTGGGACTCCACACAGAACAAACATTGCTGGTAAGGCAAAAAACCCAAAACACTAGCCCTCTTCAGGCTTTTTGGCTGCTTATTTACAAGTAACATCAGGAGAGTAATGGATTTGTCAGTTATCTGGTCTTTCAGTTAGCTGGTGTTACCTGTCCTGCTAACTGTTGGCAGCCCTCAGTTAGTCAAAAGGAGGCATAAACTTAGTCCGCTCTCTATAGAAAGCGTGCCCAATGCAATGGAAGAGCATCACAAAGTTTCCCAAGAAAACTTGTTCAACCTCTCTAGGTACTCTGTCATCCCTGGAGCAGCCTGTGTTGCCCTCAGGGACACTCATGGGGAGTGCTTAATGCTGACAACCAGTACTTCTGCCCTCTGTGATATCCTCTGTGCCTGGCTGGGGTAGAGTGGCGGGAGTAAATGAAATGGAGAAGTGCTTGTTTTCGGGCTCTGTCTGGTGGCTATTACTGGCATTTCCAGATCTCAGAATAATTCCTGGCATGGACTTATAAAAATATTGTCTCCTGTTCAGACTGTCCCATTTCAATGTGCATGTAGGTTTCATGTGAGAGGGTCTGAAGACCAAGTAGTCCCCAGAGAAGAAATGGATTCTGGTTCATCCAGCGTGTGCTGCTTTCACCAATCTCATAAGAGGTTTTGTGCTCTGGAAACTGCATGACACCCCTGCTCCTGAACAGTCCAGTGCAATCATATTGCATTCCATGCCTGATCCCTCAGCAAACTCAGGGGCATGCCTTAGGTAATGAAGCAAGCTTTGGGTACCCCTGTCTTGGGACTTTGCTTGTGACTCTCGACTTGGCTGCTCCCCTTTCTGCAAGGAAAGAAGAAACTGACAGAAATGGGTATCTAATGGGTTAAGGAGGTGACCACAGTGATCCCACTGGACTGCAACAAAGAGAAAAGACCAGAAAAATCTCATTGCTTGAGCTACTACACTCATAGTGAAAGCCAGAGCAACTGAATGTTGTGGGCATTGAACACCCTGAAAGCACATGGCCAGATGTTTTTCTGCATTCTGACTTTACTGTGGCCTTTTTCTCCAACCAGTTAAGTATTACTACAAAGAAGGAGAAGATAAAAAGTGAATGTGCAAGTGGAGAGTAGAAGAGAATTCCTCCCCAAGTACACATCTAAAATAAATGGAAACGATTGACAGCATGACAGGAAAAAGAATTTCTATCACATGGTTAATTCTCATATGAATCTTGTTCTTGTTCTTGTTGTATGAAAGCAATTTATTAAGGTTTAACGGTTCTTTGGTTTTTATTACCAAAATTACCAGTGTTGCTTTACCTCATATTATAGCATTTTAAAACCATTCAGGGTAGTCAAAACATAGCAGAATGAGAGGTGGAAAGAAAATGTGAAAAGGAAAAATGTGCTATTCTTTGAATAATTTCAAAGATGTCTGACAGAAATTGACTCACATCAATGAACTGCTTGTGTTGAAACAGCACTGACAGGTGTTCAGCTGAAAATGTCTTTTCAGCCAGGTTCAAAGTACCTTTGCTTTGTCAATTGGGACTAGAGACACAATGAGATTAAGATCTTTATTGGGCTAGCCTTGCTGTATTTATTATCTTAATTCAGGGCTTTAACAATACCCTCCAAGGTAACTTAAAGACACTGCGGCAGACTTGGTAGTTGAATCAAGATTCACTGTGTGACAGTGCTCAGCACTGAGAGGTTCCTCTCACATATTTTCACTCCTCTTTCTGGCTGCAAAAACAGATTCTGTTTTTCTTTTTTACTCCCTTCTTAGCTATTTTATCCGAGAGGCACTACCACTGTTGCTGATGGGTTCAGCCTTGGCCAGCAGTGTGTCCACCTTAGAGATGACTGGCATTGACTCTACTGTACTCAGGGGAAGCTTCCAGCAGCTTCTTACAGAATCCAGCTCTGTAGTTCCCACCCTACCAAAACCTTGGGACTTAAATCCAATACACTCTAGCATTTTAATTCTGTCAGGTCTGTTACACACATTGGTACAGCTGAGCATGCAGCAGACTTGTAACAAGCAAGGAGAAGATTAAAAGCTCCAGAAAACACATGATCAAAAAGGAATAAGCGTCTGAAATAAAAATGGGAGGGGACAGCTAAAGTTCCTTAACTGAGCTGCTTCTTTTTTCCAGGACTGAAAATTCTTGAATAGTATGCAGTTCTGTTTAACTAGATTATTTACCACTTCTAAGGGTGGGTGGGTGGCCTAATATATCCTTTGTGGGAGCTTTGTGGCTGGAGGAACCTGAAATGTAGCCATCTGCCACATTTTGTATAATAGGCGCTTATTTATATAGGTGATGGGACAACCATCTGCAAGGGCAAGTACCAGCAAATAAATATTTGGCAGTCCCTGAGATTTCAGAATTCCTATTTACACAAAGGTTCTTCAGAGCCTTAAAGGAGAGAAAGGTGGAGTGAGAAATGATCTAATTTCTTAGACAGCAGGGTAATATTGGTCAATGAAAAAAAATTGGGCAATGACGGTTGTTCCCTACCATAATTTATTCCCTACTCAGTGGCTCTCTAGCAAGAGACCATGACCTCTACATAGACCATGACATAAAAATGTTACAAACACTATCTGTTTGCATGTTTAAGCACATCATTGAACAAGTGGGGAAGTGTAGATGCACATAATAATGACGGCAGTGAAAGTACTGGGCTACCTCATGTGCATTCCTGCGATGCTTTTTGAAGAAAAGCTGCTTCAGGCGTTAGCCTTAGTGCACATGCCTTTGTGTGTGTGTGTGTGTGTGTGTGTTTGTATGTGTGTGTGTGTACATGTTCACACATTTGTGATGTCCTTGTTCACCTAAAGAACTGTTTCCTTTGTCAGAAGGTTTTTCCATTTCATTGATCTGCCTATTGTGTGTCACCCCTGGTTTAGTTGATGCCATTCAGTTTCAGATAAGCAAAACTTACAGAAAGAATAATAAGCAGCAGAAATGAAAGAAACACTCTGAGACACTGTGAACTAATGGAACGTAGTGGTTATTTAACTTTCTTTCAGTGGTCTCTGAAAATTACTTCTGTCATGAGAAGGTATTTACTGAAGGTGACTGAATGTCCTTCTGTGTTTGAGTAAGCACACAGGCTTTTCTGATGACATATATAACTACGTGGGTTGCACATACTTTTGTATGCATTAATCCATGATAGCTAGAAGTGTGATCATTTTACCAACAAAGAGACATTTACACAACCCTGTCATAAAGACATATTACAGCAAACACAGTTTCCTGTGTACTGATATGAAGCACCTGTGTATTGATATAGCTGATCTCTACTTCAGGCATTACTGCTTGAACAACAGAGAAAATTGTTCTGAGCACAGACACAGCTTAAAGAGGATCCCTGCAAAATACCCAATACCAGCTATGCTGCAAACCAATGGAACAATTTACCCCGATGTTCAGAGCCAGTGTGAATCCTACACATATGTGAATGCTTGAAATCAGACTGCTGGCAGTGATGAGGATTGAGCTGCATCAAAAAAAGTTTTACTCTTACAAATCAGTACTGTCTATAAGAATGACATGTAGGAAGTGGGAGAAGGCTGGCATGGAGAAAATACACTTTTTCTTCTCTTCCAAAAAGCAAAACAAAACAAAGAGGAAAGCAGAAATGTCCTTGAAAGTCAAGTGAAGTATTTCATCCTAGAACAATGATGAAAGTTTCATTGACACAAAAGTCCAATGTTTTTAACAATATGTTTTAATACATGCAAAGGTATTGTTGCAACCTGTTGTTGAATTTCAATTGAAGTATTTGAAATGTAGGGTGGCTGTCTCAGAAAGAGAGGAGAACTTGAATTAAACTCATGTAATATATGATGGCTATCTGGAGAGGTTTCAAGAGCAAACTAATGTTTTATAAAGAAAACGATGCTGTGAGGTGACCTAATTCCAGTTTACAAATCCTATGAGAACTTTGCTAGGAATTTCTGGATTTTATGCCACAGAAGCCAGATCTTGGGTTGTGACCTTGGATTGATGAATAGGGTGTTTTACTTGCACACACATGCAGCAGGCAGCCTAGCAATGTGACATAGGTTGACTCTCTAGTATGAATAACATGAAATAGAAGGTCAGCAGACTCTAGTGGAAAGCTGTTCTTGATGGGATAGAGAGAAGTTGGAGTTCCCATATTCACATCTCCAAGACTCAGTGGTTCTGAAATCTATTAATAGCTGCCTTTGGGCCTTAATTCCTAGTGCATGGAGATGATGTCTTCCAACCTTAAAGGGGTTCCACAGGGAGCAATTGCTTGATTTTTGACATATCGTCAGATACTGCATGGCTGGGTATGATGCACTAGTTAAAAGGTGCATGCTATTATCCTGACAACGTACTTTATATAAGGTGACTTTTTCACATAAGGAGTGCTATACTAAATCAGATCAAAGGTTTTTGAAGCATGGATGTTCATGTTCAGAAGCTATGAATACCAGGAACATAATAGAAACTCCCATGAAAGAGAATAAAGACATCCCTTTCCTAATACACCTTGTTTTCTGTTGGGCTTAAGGTATCAGAGTCCAAAGTTACTGCTAGTTTTTCAGGACTAATAGCCAGGCTTTGAAGTTTCTGAAATGCTTGTAACCAGCTACTTGATAATTTCAGTCATTCATTTCCTCCTCCTTTTTAGTGTGAAATGATGACTAGTTTATTCTGATTCACCCACCCTCCTCACATGATTTTGTAACTCTCCAGACAACAGAGACATCCAACCAATGCAAAACTATCATTTTGTTAATAGGTCCCCAGATGACATTTGAATGTAGTAGTCTAACGTGGAGGCAAAAGCCCCTGCACTCACACTAAGAGTTAATGCAATTGTTAAGAGCATTTCTTCTGGGGAAAAAGGAGCATAATGCTCTCTTGGAGCCATGTAGTCAACCATAATGCCAATTCATGTTATCACTGGAATGGATTTACCATCTTATACCATATATCTCTCGCATCTGGGTCCCCCATGGTGATTTGCTCTATGACAGACACTCCAAACCCAGCTGAAATTATTAACTGATGAATGCAGAGTAAGAGGTGCCTATTTTAAACACAAAAAAGAGTATGCCTTTACAAAAAAATGTGTGGCACAGAAGTGGTTCCTACCATCTTCAAGGCTTGGTGTATTAGGAATATGAGATACATTTTCCTTTCTTAGTTAAGAGCAACAGAAAAGGCACAGCACAACTGAATTAGTTGGTCCCTGCAACTGTCAAGTTTGCAGTAATTGATTGCATGTTGTAGGCTAACATCTTTAGGGACTAGAGTAAGTAAGGACTTATGCTGATTTGAAAGCATGTAAGTCATTGCGCTTATCTTCTGAAGTCAAGCAAGTGCTTAAGTCAGTGGTGAATAAGGGACTGGTTGGGTGCATTTTACAGATGGAGGGAAGGAAAATAAATAGACTTGAATTTCCTTCAGTATCCTCAAGAGATTGATATTTCAACCAAGGGTTGGCTGGAGGACATATTAAAATGAATTAAATGGAAGATAGGAAGAGAATGCCCAGGATTAAAATATTGCTCTTACCAATCACAGGATTTATCAAAGCAATTTTGCAGCAGAATATGACTGCAAATCCTAAGCCTTCCAATGGGAGACAGGATAAATCCTGAAAAGGCTGTTCAATGATGAAGAAGCTGGACATGATGAGAAGTTGGACATGAGCCACTAAGGTGCACCTGCAGCCCAGCAGGCCAACTGCATCCCAGGCTGCATCAAAAGATGTGTGGCCAGCAGATTGAGCTGCCACCTCTACTCTGCTCTGGTGAGCCCTCACCTAGAGTACTGTGTCTAGCTTTGGAGCCCTCAACACAAGAAAGACATGGACCTGTTGGAGTGCATCCAGAGGAGGGACACAAAAATGATCAAAGGGCTGGAGCACCTCTCCTGTGAAGACAGGTTGAGAGAGTTGGGCTTGTTCAGCTTGGAGGAGAGAAGGCCTTATAGCAGCCTTCCAATACCTAAAAGGTGCCTATAAGAAAGCTGGGGAAGAGCTGTCCACAAGGGCAGGTAGCAGGAGGACAAAGGGTAATGGTTTTAATCTCAAAAAGGGGAGATTAAGGTTGGATATTAAGAAAAAATTCTTCAATATGAGGGTGGTGGATCACTGGAACAGGTTGCCCAGAGATGTAATGGAGGCCCCACCCTTGGTGATATTCAAGATGTCCCTGCTTACTGCAGGGGGGTTGGACTAGATGACCTTTAAAGGTCTCTTCCAACCTTACACATTCTATGATTCTAGGTTCATGATGCCTGGAGCCCCAGCTCACCTGTATCAACTGGTTTGTTCCATGTTCTCCTCATGGGATGCAACAATTAGAATTTTTGAACCACAGGAAGGCTGTTGACCCAACACAGTGGGCCTTGTCATTGCTCTACTGTTTCACCCACCCTTGAGTGTCCATCTTCCAGTAACTGGAGGCATGCCTGGTATTTATTGATCAATTGAAACTGATAATTGCTGTCCAAGGGTAAATTCAAAAGAAGATGGACATGTTTTAGAAGCTATAGATCTGACAGTAATTTGCAATCTCTTTTGACCACTTCGAGGTGGATATTTGGGTTCAGAGGGGCTTGTTTTAAAACTGAAGCTGCTAAGCAGACAGGAAATGTAGCTCTGAAATAATCAGTAAATAATCATCTGTGGTGGGGCTAAAATAGGCTTTTAAGATCCTTGGTTTTCAAAATTCATGTTCCTCTCCTCCCACTTCTTTCACATCTTTAAACTGAAAGGGGAGGGCCATGGCACACATTTGTGCTAGAAAATGTCCCCTATGTGCACCAGAGTGGTCTGCGCACACACACACACACACACACACACACACACACACACACACACACAGAGGAGGCCTGCAGGGGCAGAGAAATAAGATGTGGCAACATGTCATGTTTGTACTGTTCCACAAGGCCTCTGCCCTGTGTCAAGCCAAGCTCTCCCCTAATCAGTCAGAGTAAACCTTGAAGTGGATTTCAGCCATTTAAAAGCTTAGATTTTTCCTCTTTTTTTTTTCAGGTTTGCTCATTTTGGTGTCTGAGGTAGAGACTGAGTCTTGCTATTCTGAGACGTGTGCTTTTGGTTAGCTGCTGGGCTAGTTACTGACGTAACTCCATGGAGGCTCGCTGATTTGCAAAGCATTTGGCATCCTGCTCCTAGTTTTCCTCTCTCCCTCCCTGCCTCTTTGGCACTCTCTACTCTTCAGCTTTTACTCTGGAGGGTGTAACCTTGCAAACCTCAGCCATGCTTCTGTGATGGGGCTCTGGCCCTGAATTGCTCTGAATTCATCTGACCTTTCCAAACAGGTCTTTGGGGTCTGTATTTGGACTTGTATGATTTTCATAGCTCTGGGTTTTTTTCTGCATAAAGCACACATTTTTTTCTCCTTCAGATTCCCAGAACTTCTGCTACTCTTTCTATGTTATCCCACCTTGGATGGAGCTGGACCTGGGGCCAGTGCTTTGCCTTCCATCAGTCTTGATTCTCTTTTGTCTCACTGTACTCCCTTTTTCCACCTTTGAGTGTGGTGAGCCAGAACCACAATAAGGTTTGTGACTACCCTGTAAGATGGCATCAAAGTAGCATATAATCAAAGAGAAAAAAAATTTACAGAGGAGGACATGCATGTGCAATCACACACAAAATTTGGTGAGGATCATGACCCTACTGTGAGTTAACCAAGTTCTTTTTGAATGTTTTCTCAATTGGTCTTGTAGTATCTGCTTTTCCTCCATCCTTTTGGGGTCAAGCAGCTTGGCTAAGAGTGATGGGGAGTAGGGTGGAGAAGACAATGGTCATGCCAATCTGTTAAAAAATGTGACTGATTTGGGTAATTTCTTTCAGTTTAATGAGTTAACAAAGATATCAAAGGGAGATAAATTCTTCAGGATTTGGAAGGGCAATGGGGGAAAAAAAAGAAGTGGATTAATTCAGCTTAATGTAACTACTGTGAGATGCTGTACAAAATACGTTTGTTTTTGTCATTTAGTACTGTCTCAGATCAGGATTTTTGACTTAAAAGTGGCCAAGTTGAAATAAAAATGCCTAAATCAAAATCCCAAAAGTCCCAAATTAAAAGTGTTTTGGTCTAAGAAAGTACCCACTAAATACAAACTGACTTTCTATACGATTTCAGTGTCACCAAAATCATCCTGCCTGGCAACTTTGCTGCATCAAGGATTTACTGTGAAATATGTCAGTGTTCATTCAGCTTGGCAGACTCTTAAAGCTCATTTGCCTCATTCCCAACTTGTCTCTATCCCCAGGGTTGCTATGCTAATCTAGGTTGAACTCAGAGTATACGGACCCACAGCACACAACTGCAGGACTCTCTAAATATGTCTTCATTTCTTCTATCAGCTTACAGAGTCTCTATCACAAGAAGAATTTTTTAAAAAGCTCTTATGTTTTAAGTACATCAACTGAAATTTTTTTGTGGGGGATTAGAGGAGTGAGGGAGGGAACTAAATCAGATTTTTGATCATGTGGAACTTGCAATAGAGCAAAGATTGCATCAGAAAGCTGACTTGTTCTTTAATCAAAAGCAGTATTCCCATAGAGCTACCCACAGACCCATCCTCTGGAAAATCAGTCAGGCTTCTAAACACAAGTCAGGAGCCTACATTTCATTGCCTTTATTTCTTTCCCATTTCATGATTGCTGGGTTCATCTGGAGGCAGACTGAGCCACTTCCATCCTGTTTTTGCAGATGGTTCAAGGGAAGGAGCTGGAAACTGCCCTCTGATGCAAAGGTATGGCTTGACCTCTCAGCTGCTCAGTAGTTCCCAGGTCCTGTTGAATTTTCCTCCTATGCATTCACCTTCTAATGGAATGGAAGGACATGTAAGCACAACTTCGTGTGCTATCTGTAAAAGGCGACTGCCCTCTGTGTCTAGATCACTGTTTGCTATCAGGACTGCTCCCCTGAGAGTCATTAGCAAGGATATTATTCCGCCTTGGTAACAAAGTATGTTCCCCACAGGTTTTTCAGCAGTGAGTTGCATTGATCTCAGTAGGAATAAATTTAGGGGTTAAAAACTCGCCATCCCTGGCCCACCACCCCAATTACTTGATTTTTTTAAGTTTACATCTTAATTTCTAACTTACAGCCACGGACACCTAAACAAACATGCTCCTCATCAGCTTGCTTTGTTATTTCAAGTTTGTAGCAGGTCCTGCTCGTCGTAAGGCAGAACGAACCTTATACTGCAGTTTCCCTGCCTCTGTATAAACTTGAGATGAAACTCAGATGAAGCCACTCCTTTCTTCTGCACATTTCCTGCTCATGCTGTGTCAAACCTGATTATTATCGTTATCTCAGTTCTGTCACACTCTATAAATACATGTCTAAATAAACCAAATGGCATGGCAATTTCTGTCAAGGGGGAAGCGCAAGGAAGGATTTCATTAGAGCTCTGCAGAGAAGTTCTGCAGAAACAGGGAGCAAGATAAGCCAGAAACATATCAGGTCTTACCACAGATTAAGAGACATCTCCTTGAAGCAGCACCTCCTAGTAGCAATGATTTTCAGTTTTGCTTGGGGCAAGAGGAGAGAGGTGTCACTTCCCCAAAAATATGGGAACTGTCAGGACAGGTTGAATAAAAGCCCCAAGATAAAAGTTGGGCAAATGGTGCCTTGCAGTAACTCTTAAATCCTAGCAGTCCAGACCTTCAAAATCTTGCTCTAGCCTCAGAGTAATAACCCCATAGAAGTTGCATACAAAAGATCCTGGATGAAAAAAACCACCAAGTCTTACTGAAACAAGCTAGAGGCAAGGGAAATTACTGTGTATTTGTGAAAGGAAACACAAGAAGGATATTTTAACCTACACCTTCCAGCTCCTCACTGTGGAGTAGATCCAAGGCCTATGGAATTAATCTTGACTTAATGAGTACTGGATCAGGTCCCACATGAGTTACACTTATTTTGTCTCCCTGCAATAGGCAGAAATAGTCCTAAAAGAGAGACTGGGTGCACAAGTTTAATTTACAAGAACTTCCAGCTGACCCTCCATTTACAGATACTCTTTCAATCAAGATGAAACACTTCCAGGTTTGCAGAAGGAATGGTATGGTCTGGACAGGTATTTTCTCATGTCATTTTTAAGGTAAATTGCTTGCAAATTTAAAGACTTTCTTTGGCATTTTGAAAATTTTACCAAAAAACATTTTCAGACACTTTTTCCAAAGATATCTGTGATTCTGAGCGCTTCTGTCCTCTTGCTTACGCAGTCAGTACACCATCTGCTCCAACTGGCTTCAAGGGGAAATAGAGATCCAGATTTTCTGGAAGTCAGGAATAAGAGATTTACACTCCGGTAGCCAAAACAATACAGGCAGCCAAAATAAGAGATTGTATGAAGGAGATGGTCTAAACATGCCAGCTGCAAAGTGTGGAGATTCTAGTGTGTAATACCTGCTTTAAATTAGATAATGAATTACCTAATACAGAGTGAAATGAGATAGTGGAATTAAAAAAGAAAAAACAAATGACAATTAAAAACCTGTTGGTTGCTCCTGGCATGATTTTTGATTCTGTTCCCTTGGTTATTCACTGAGAGACTTACTAATACCTCATGGAAAACTTGAACACTCTTTCCATGTTGAAGCATTTAGAGGCAATATACTATATCAAGTCATTTTGTGATCTGTTTCCTCTTTCCTCACCTTCTTCCACTGCAGAGATTTGCCTGGAAGTATGAAACTGACTTTTCTGGCCCATCACTATAGTGACTTTATTAATTGCTTTAGTGAGGGTGAGACCTCATACCTGTCTTGAACTGCTACTTTCCCTTGCGTGTCTGTGCTTGTAAAACATCCTTGACTAATACACTTCAAACTGATGACCTTGTTTCCAAGTTGATGAGATCTATTTCTTCATTGAGAGCTTCTTCCGTGACACCTTGAAGCAAATGTCCTGCCAGCAACCCCATGTACACTGTCATGCACTGCATCTCCAAGGAACCTGCATCTCTGTAATCACCTGATCCTTTGTCTGCCCAGACAGCAAGCTTGAGAGCTCACTGTCTGTCCCTCAAATGCTAGATTACTTCCTTGCTCTGTTTTGGGATGTCCCAGCTGACCTGAGTATGAGTGTGAGGTTAGGATCCCTCTGCTTTATGGGGGTTTCATAACACCATTCCAGAAGGTCTTATAACACCCAAAAGGACCTCTGCATGCCTTTACATCAAAACCCGTGGTAAGTGCACCCTTATATTTTGCTAGATAAACACCACCCCAGAGGGCTGTAATCTATCCCATGTTATTTCAGGCTGTTTGAAGAAACCAAAGAGAAATCACACAACTTATGTCAAATGGCAGCAAACTGCTCCCAAAAAGCAGTTGAAATGCCAGCACCTCCTCAGGTTGGCTTGACCTTCCCTGGTGAGAGAGGCTTTGCACATAAGACGGGTTTGTTGCTCCTAATATGCAAATCAGCAACTTGTTGGACTTCATTCCTGTGGAGAGTAGCATCTTAATGGGAGTGACAGGTGAAAAAGCATCAAGTGGGTCTCTGAACATGAAATGCAAACTGTGCCCTTGCTCATTGGTGTGCCTGTGGCATAGAGCTGCTCAGTGTATTTTTGGAGCAAAACCCACAGCTCAGCCACAGAAATGTTTTCCCGTTGCTGCCTATTTGGCTTTATAAGCATTATGCAACCCAGGGTGCATATATGAACAGGGCGCTGAGCAATGTGAGATTGAAATATGCATCGCAGTCCTCAGGTCTGTCAGAAAGGCTTTTGTGCCTGTCTGGAAGCAGGTGTGATGGAAGTCCTGGGCTTGTTCTTGGTGTAGTCCTTTATGCTTTTCATGTGTAAGAAGCACAGGTTAGTTACAGGGAGGGGATTAGTCTTGCTAAGGGCTTGCTTCAGAATGAATGTCTGCAGATCAGTAGAGATGAGGACAGGGACACCCAGGCCATTCCAGACTTTCTAGTCTAATATTTGGAAACACCAGGGCCCGTGAGGACACAGAATTTAGAGTCTCATAAATTACAGCAAACAAATGTGGCCTTTGCTGTTTCAGTACCCAGCCTTTTCAGTCTGCATGGTATTGAGCACTGTGGCTTTTTCAGCTCAATTAGGCTGATCCTCAGACAAATTGGGATCTTTGCCCATTCTCTGCTGGGCAGTGTGGAGATGCCTTTCAAAAATAACACATCTGCTTCCAAGTCAAAATCTTAATGAAGTCAATGGGATGCCACAACCAAAACTCAAGTTGTTAATGATGATCAGGGTCTGTTTCACTGTCGTGTGAGATCTGTGTTGCTTAGATCACTACCATTATCAGAAGTGTGTAAGTCTTCATCATCTTCTTTCAGTGATACTTAGGGTCTTACACAATTTAATATGCAATAATAAAAAAAAAGAAGGTATGTAACTACATAACTATGTCACAACACTCTCTGTTCACCCCATGTCTGGACTTTAGGAGGGCATTTTATGCATGATTTTGTATTCATAAACAAGGTAAGTAGGTATATATTGGGCAGGGCATTGCTAGATGCCTAGTTATACAGATAAAATTATAAGGGTAATGTCACGTCAGTATCCCATTTCCCATTGCCTTTTCTGAGCCATGGCACTTCTGAAACAAAGGTCCCAAAAGAAGACCACAGCCCCAAAATAGAGCTGAATCAAGTATGGGCAGCCGCAAGAGTGGATCCCACTGACTGTCACAGCTCAAAGCCAGAAATGATTTGGTAGGTTATCTCTGACTAGGTAAAGCTTGTAATTTGTGTGTTGCTGTAGTCAGCTGAAATCAGTGGGATTTTGGGACAAACAGCTGCTCTATGCTACATATAGCTTGGAATTTTGTGGCTTTTACAGAACTTACTATTCAGTGGTGAAAAGGGAGCTATAAAACAGAGGAAAGGCCTGGGACTCTGAACTCGGGGTCCATGGGCAAGGTCCTCTGCTTGGATAAACCAGTGTCTGACCTGCTCTCCTTTTAAGGTAGATTTGTGGGAAGGCAAAGTTCTGTGACTCTTTTATTAGAGGAGGAGCAAGAACTTGAAGCACTTTTCAGACTCAGTGCTTCCTCTTTTTCTTACTGGCTTTCTCCAGCTACAGTTGAATGTGACAAAAACATGAGACATGTCAGAAGTTCACTGCTAGATTAATAAAAACTCAAGAAAAGGGTAAATGTTTGTCCTCTTCTCCTAGTCACTCAGCAGGAGTTTGAGTACAGATGAAGATATTTTTAAAGGTGAGTTTTGAAAATAAGAGAGAGAGAGATCTCAGTAATGATATATTCTGATCACGCAGCCTAGCGTAGGGAGGATTTTTGGAGAAGGAGGTAAATAGATTGCAAAATCTATGAGCAATATTCCTCTGCTGACATATTCTGGCTTTCTGATAAGATGTTTCCAGTTCCAAAGCACCGGCTTCCAAGGCTGTACTTTTTTACATGCAGAAAATATTCTGACCAGCTCTTGTGATAAAGAATATGATGTATTTTCTACCCCATCTCTAAGTGACAGGGGATGAATTTATAAGCTTTAAATTCTAAAGTGCTCTCTATCTCTATTTTAGCTATATGCTTCCACAAAAATTCCTTTGAAAATGGAGTTTTTGCTGTCATGGAGGGAAATGCCAGAGGGAAACACTAAAATTCCCTCTTCCGTTACATATATAGCTACTTGCTGAAATCATCTCTACAACACTCACAAGAAATGCAAAATGCAGCTTTCCCCAGGTTTGGGTGCAGCAGATGGATGCCTACAATAATTTTACTAGATTACAGTTTAATCTCTCAATAATAACTAGATGCTCATGGATTTCTGGAGTTCATAGGAAAAGGAAATATAAATTACAGGAGGACTGCATATGTATTTGACTTCCGATAGTTCTGTACTATTTCATTAACTTCCCCCAGAACTGAGTGCAGTAATTGAAAAGCATGAGACATACACCCCAGAAAAGCATTTGGTCTTGATGCACATGCAGCAATGACATCAGCAGATGCCTGAGCCTTTGCTGCTCTGACAAGACTGAACCTACTTGATCAGTGGTGTTGCTTCATTCTTCCATGATCTCATACTGTGGTGCCTTGAGTTCTCATTCAAAGGTCACATCTCCCAATGAACTAAGCATTCAAGGAAGGAAAATGGAAGTGTGTTTTAGTGGTTCAGAATCAAATCCTTGTGGCAGGTTGGCAATGCTACCATAGGTAGGTATGATGGCACTACAAAGAGCATTTATCCTGCTGTTTGAATGTAAGTCCATAGCTCAGTGTTTCTCTCAGACTGTTCCAGGCCTTCCTATTTGTCTTGCTAGTAGGGAAAAATGTAGGTTGAAGGATATAGGTCACATTTCATTTCAATATGGTCCACAGTTATCAGGAAGTGGGGCCCATTCTTTCAAATCTGTATGTGTGTATTGTGGGAGGGAGACATCCTGTTGCACAGGTGTGCCTCAGACATGGTGTTTTCTTCAGGTTTGTGTGCATGTTGCCAATTTGTGAAGAAGACCAATTCTGAAAAAGATTGGACTTAGGGAAAGAAAAAAAAAGGACCATTACAAACGAAGGAAAAGGAAGTAGGGGACATAAAAAGGCATAGACAGGAAGTGAGGTCTCATGTCTTGGTGGAAATCATCAGGAATTGGACACGTCATATCTTAGGAGGGTACCAAAAAAGGGGTTCATTGATGAGCAAGGAGGTACTGCCTTTCTCATCAATAAAGTTTTGATATTTTCCAAGCATGTCAAATGGAAGGATTGAAAAAAATCTTCTTTTATGGTCAGTTACACTGTTCAGAGTGAGAAGGAATTTGTCTTTCTGACCTTACAACTCTTCAGTGGTGGAGACTGTAGCAAATCAAGGCATCCCTACCAGGCAGATATAAAATGCAGACTCTTTCCACAGTTTTTACCTTAGCAGATCTAATATGCATTGATAGATACTGATGAGGGGGAACTTGGCAATATCTTATATCCAATCTGTCATGCTGATGGTTCTGCTCTACACAGTGTTCTGCTTTTGTAACCTATCAAGCAGCAGATAAGGAATAGTATTTGCAAGCCAGGACCAGCTGTCAAGCCTCTAAAGAATTCCCAAATGCTTGGGTTCAGGTTTAAATGGGGATACGGGGGAGGGAATGGCAATGCTGTTACAAACTATCGCTGCCCATGGTAGAGCACATAAAGAATCTTTGCAAATGTACTAATCCTCCTTGAGAGACACGAACATAAAACCTATAATGCGTTCCATATGTTTCAGTGTCCTGTTGCTGCTCTAATTCCAGCTGAAAGCATAAAACTTAGCAACCTTTATATTGATGCTAAACACATTGCATCACTCCTAACATCGATATGCTTTATGCTAATATAATTAAACTTGCTTCAACATAATCCTGGTAAAATAAACACCGTTGCTGTCATGATAAACATTGCAGCTATGTGTCTCTCAACAGTAAAATGGAAGAAAGATGTGTTATCCAAACCAATATGAGGAGACTCTCCCTCTGCCACGCTCCGAGAATTTCCTCTCCGTTGTTTTTGCTGATGAGTGTGGTGCAGAGTTGAATGTTGTTACTCTGCATGTGAGAGCTGTCACAGATAATATTTTGTGCCTTCAATACTGAGTAACAATAACAAACTGAAAAATCCCACTCAGTCTCTGAGGATAAAACCCACATTTTGTGGTTCAAGTCTGCCATCACGCATAAACCCTGTAAGCTACCTCTACAAACACAGGCTGATGTTCTGTGAGAAAGATCCCTTTTCCTTCCTAAGGCTACCAGTGTTCACTCTTTTTTGTAAACATAACCCTTTTGTAGTTTCTGTAAACTGTGATATCTGGGGAAATGAAGTTTGCTGTGACAACTGGATGTTACTACCTTCTTCCAAATATTTCCCCACAATTTTTGCCAGGTAGCTAGGGCCCTTAGCAAACAAAATGTTGGCCTTAACACTTTCTGATTCACAGGCTGAGATAGCACTGCGAAAGGATGAGGAAAGTGATCTTGCATATTTTCAGCAAAACAAACCACTGTCACAGGGAACAGGTGAGAGCATGTAAGTAGTGAAAGGCTGGCTTAGAAGTGGCAGTATCATAAAAACCTCCTCACTTGTGTTAATACCTTCTGCTTCACATCTAATGCCCATCCTCTTTCAAGGGTCTGGTGGATATATTTTTGCAGTGGCTTGATCCAAGAATCTCAACCTCTTTACCAGCAAGATCACAGAATGGCAGAATGACAGAATCACTAGGTTGGAAAAGACCTTTGAATGATGTAACCACCTTTACAAAAATCCTGAGACAAAGCTACACTTCAGCTATATTCAACCTTTGTATTGAAAAAGGACAGAAAAGGATGACCACACTGATGGACTAGCTTTGGTTCCAAACATTTTCAACCATCAACATTCCTATTAACAAGGCAAGAGGGCAGGAAAGCAGGAGAAAGCAGTCTGGCAGACAGAAAAAATCTCTACTAGCAGGCAATATAGGGGTTTCCTTCCACTAAATTCCAGTAACTGCTTCATGGCATTGAGATCATGTGAAGATGATGCATCCCCAACAGACCAGAAGAATGGTAAGAAATAAAGTTGAGAATGTCCTGTCTGAAGGAGTTATGGGTCAAATTTAGTCAAAACCAGGATATGGACCAGAATCCACTTGAGTAACCATGGTCTAACACCCTGAAAAAGCACAAAGCTGTCATGTCCCTCACAGACTTCTTTTGTGACACTGGATAAGTGCTGTCGGTCATTTCAGTTCCCCATTTCATCAGTGTGGTATCCCTGCCACTTAGAGCAGGAGCAGTCTTGTCACTGAATGTGAGTCAAGGAAATGGATGTCATCTACCCTGACTTCAGCAAGGCTTTCGATACTGTCTCCCATGACATCCTGATAGAAAAGCTGAGAGAACATGGGATAGATGAGTGGACAGTGAGGTGGGTTGAGAACTGGCTGTCTGACTGAGCTCAGAGGGTCGTAGATTAGTAGAGCAGAATCTGAATGGAGGCCTGTGACTAGTGGTGTTCCCCAGGGATCGGTGTTGGGTCCAGTCCTGTTCAATATCTTCATTGACGACCTTGATGAGGGAATAGCATCCACCCTCAGCAAGTACACTGATGATACAAAGCTGGGAGGGGTGGCTGACACACAGGAACACTGCGCTGCCATCCAGAGAGAGCTGGACAGGCTGGAGAGCTGGGCAGGGAGAAACCAGATGAAATTCAACAAAAGCAAGTGTGAAGTCTTGCTCTTGGGGAGGAATAATTGTCTCTATCAGTACAGGCTGGGGGATGACCTGCTGGAGAAGAGCTCTGTGGAGAAGGACCTGGGGGTCCTGGTGGGTGACAGATTGGACGTGAGCCAGCAGTGTGCACTGGTGGCCAAGAGAGCCAATGGGATCCTGGGGTGCATCTGGAGGAGTGTGGCCAGCAGATCTAAGGAGGTGATCCTCCCCCTCTACTCTGCACTGGTCAGGCCCCACCTGGAGGATTGTGTCCAGTTCTGGCCTCCCTGGCATATAAAGGACAAGGATCTCCTTGAGAGGGTCCAGAGAAGGGCTATGAAGATGATTAAGGGCCTGGAACATCTCCCCTACGAGGAAAGGCTGAGAGAGCTGGGGCTGTTCAGTCTAAAGAAAAGAAGACTGAGGGGGGACCTAATTAATGTTTATGAATATCTTAAGTATGGGATGCAGGGGGAATTGACCAGCCCCTTTTCAGTGGTCTGTGGGGACAGGACAAGGGGCAATGGCTGTAAGCTGGAGCACAGGAAGTTCCGCACCAACATGCGGTGGAACGTTTTCACAGTGAGGGTGACAGAGCACTGGAATAGGCTGCCCAGGGAGGTGGTGGAGTCTCCTTCCCTGGAGATACTCAAGACCCATCTGGACGCCTATCTGTGCAGTAAGAGCTAGGGAGCTGCTTTGGCAGGGGGGCTGGACCCAATGATCTCTCGCAGTCCCTTTCAACCCCTACAATTCTGTGATTCTGTGATTCTGTATAAGTGATTGCTTAGGTCACAACAGAGCCTCCAGAGTGCTGGAACTCCCCTGAGACTGCCTGGCCCCTTGCTCTCTTTGGTCACAGAATTTCTCATGATACCTCATATAGCAAGCTCATCTGGAACAGAGGCTGCATTTTGCACTCTTCTGACAGGTATGTCTCCATCATTTGTCAGAATTTTTGGAAGCATCAGGACCCCATTCTGAGGGACAGCACAGGCAGCAGAAACAACATTCCAATTTCCTGAACAGAAAACTAATTCATAAAGAAAGAAGTCAGATGTGAGGTTTCAGAGAAGTTTTTGGTTTGGAAGGAGGTAAGATGTGAGAAATCTCATTAAGGACGGGCTCTTCCTTCTTTATACATCTCTTCCTTCATTACACCTACACCAGGGTGAAAGAGAAAGAGGAGGCAGTATGTATTTAAAAACCTTAGTCCACACATGGATTAGCTCCAGAGGTTCAGTAAAAACTTCTAAATCAGTAGTGAGATGAGATGACAGGAGACAGGACAGGATCCTCTTGCTTATGCCAGGTCAAGCTACTGTTTTTTCCTTACAGGGTTTGACTGTTCCTATCTGTAAAAAGCAAAAACCAAAATCAAAACCCTTCTTTTTTTCACATGATCAGAGAGCCATGAACTAAAAGCACCGACAAGCAGGTGGTCTTATAAAAGTTCTCTACAGAAGTAGTAATTTCACTGTCACCACTGATGCAATTTTAGACCCATAGGCTGTAGAAAATCTAACATGCCAACTTGGATGCATTTTGACTTCTGTTCTGCATCTCCTCTACTGCACAGGAAGAAGTCTACAGTGTTTGACCATCTGATCTTGTGACTGCCCAAGCAATAACAGCCTATGCCACACAGCATGAAATTGCATTGCACAAGCAAATACAGCATGGGACTTTCCTTCAGTACCCTGCTCATCAAAGTGCTACCCAAACTGAACAAATTATGTGGGGTCTGGGTTATGGGAAAATCCTGTGGGGTTGTTTTTTACTAAGTGGTATCCTGGAGGATAGATAATCTGTAGAAAGAGGTTTTGCCCAAAGTCAACAGTTCCAGTGTGAGGAGACGCTGCCTCAGGGCCGAGCCTTATCTTAGGAACTGGGCCCCAACACTAACAAGCTGCAAGTATGTCTCGTCAGCTCTCCCCTGAGCAAATCCAAGGGGAGGCTGGGAACAGGTCCAGGCACAGGCAGATAAAAAGGTGTGTTACAGCCTTGTCTCCTTGTATGCATTTTCAAAATCTAGTAATTAGTTTCTTAACTTTGTTTTGCAGCTGGCTAGAACTTGTTTTACGTTTCACCCAAATCTCGCCTGCTGTGCAGACTGATTTCAGAGTGATACAGCAACTTTGGAGGTGCTCTGCTCTCCAGGAAGTTACAAGTGATGTACTTTAGGGCAGGCAACACCCAAGCCACAGGTGGAATTCTCCAGAAGCATGAGTGACACAGGGCAGACATGGAAGTTGGTAGGGAGCTGGGACCTGAGAGACAACCTGGGCATGGGGCTTGGGTCTCCATAATCTCCCATCATTCTCTGCAAAAGAGTTCTCAAGGAACTGTCTCCTTACCTCTCCTTTCACATGAGCCAAATTACAAAAGTGGTGGTGGTGGTGGTGGTAAAAATCAACCTACCTGTTGTTTCTAACTTGCTACAGCCTCACATAGTAATCCAGGTACATGTTTCTTTCTGTGGTCTGTATGAAATTGCTCAGAAATAGGCATGTTGGCATAGCTATATGAATCGCACCATGCTATCCCCTGAGCAGCCTGTGTCCTGTTCACCACAGTGATTTTTTTGTGTTCTGTGTCATAGAATAATAAAATATCTTTAAGTTGGAAGGGACCCACAAAGATCACTGAGTTTGACTCCCTGATCCTGACAAGACCAACTAAAACTAAACCAGACTGACTGAGAGCATTGTCCAGATGCTCCTTGCACTCTGAAAGTCTTGATGCTGTGACCACTTCCCTACGGAACCTGTTCTAGCAACTGTCCATCCTCTCAGTGAAGAAATGTCAAGCTAGTGCAAAAGACATTTTGGTCTCCAGTGCTCTTACAAGGCTCCCTCAGCCTTGACTCAAGACTCTGAGTATGAAGAGTGGATAAGAGATGGTGCAGGTTTTACTGGGGAGATCAGGGACCTACATGTGCACAGAGAAATTATAATCAAGGTTTACAGACCTCTCCGTGATTAAAGAGATAAACTGCTATTTTGGTAACAGACTAGCTAGAGGAACAAAGTCAAGATCTGTTCAAGAGAAAAAACAGAGTTGGTTTGTTATCTATGCACAGGAAGCCTCTGGCACATCAATATTATGGGAGGAAATTCCTTTATTATACCCTTTACCTGACATCTGTAATGTGGTATCCCTTAGAGAGGGACAGGGATAGAAGAGCACAAACACAGAGACAACGTTAGTAACATTGTCATAGCAGTAATGGTCTAGCTCTGAAAGGGTAGCAAGGTCACATTGTTAGCCATTTCGTCAAACAGCCGATGATGATGCCATGTGTAATGGTCAGAGGACTGCAGGTGCCAGTTCCTGTGACACAGACATCATCACTCACTCACTGTGACTTCTCTAATCTTCTTGTGTCCCTGTAATTGGTCTCTGTTTCACATGCTGATATTTTCCATTTTGCTGTAGATCTGCTGAGATTATGGAAGCATTCAATCCCTCAGATTGGTTTCTCTGGGGAACAATGTCACTTTATAATCAACCAACAGGTATGCGTTGATTGAATAAACTCTCTCAGGTCACATATGTAGAATGGCTGGGCAAATGGGTGTCAGTTTTTAACATTACCCCAGAGAACGCAACGATAATTGGCAGATGCTCGTTCCAGTCTGCGTAGTAAATGCAGTAGTCACGGTCACATTCAGAGGTGGATTATTTTGTCTTGCTGATAATCTGTGCAGCCTCAGGTAGAAAATCTGAAGTGACCAGGTAGAAAATAGAACCACATCATGCCCTCCTTGGCATCCAAACCCAAAATAACACCAGAAAGAACCATTCTCCTGTGGCACTTCAGAGCAATTTTTTTTTTTTTAAACTTTCTTCCCATTTCTGTTCCATGTCAGGAAGTGAAGAGGTGTGTCAAAATAAAGCAATTACAAAAAGCTTAAGTGACCCCTTTATCCCTTCTTCTACTCTACCACAACCAGGATGTGTGTGGTGGTGTCCAGATCAAGCCAGAGGGGCCCTTTCCTGGACAGCTTGATTTTGCTGGCTGGAGAAGGCTCTTGATCGCTCCTTAAGTGGTGTAAGAGAGTCACCCTCTCTGCTGTTAAACCAAACAGGGCAGCATACCACAGCAACATGAGTTCCTGACAGGGAAGGTGAGATTCTGGGTTATTCTGCTCGATTTCTGGGTTGTTGCAAGAGATATTTTTGTAAATGGCAAACCCAGTGATTATTTGCAGCATTTTCAGCTTCTTCCAAGCATATGTCTTTGTAAATGTGTCTATGTTGTCTTGCAGAAAGCAGTCACATCCATATATCCACTTGCCCATGCCTCTCGGCAAACCAAAGCTTTCTTTTATCCATTAAGCAGTGTAACCGCGGAAGTAGGTAGTAGTTTAACTGTTTTTACCACGATGCGCAATTAAGGTGAGGAATTTCTGCTACGTGACAGTGGAAAGTCAGTAATAAAATAGGATTTCAAAAAGGAATTAGAAAAAAAATAATTTAAGATGGATGCGCATTTAACATGACACCATGTACACAGACAGAATTCGTAAACCACAATGGAAGCTGGGAGCCACGAATTGCAAAATATTCACTGTGTTTCTTGTATGGATTTCCTGAACATGTGCCTCTGACCACTGACGGAGACAAAATACTTCTGTAGATGAACATTTGGTTTGATCAAATACAAGAGTGTTTTATGAGCTTAATCAAATTTACACACACGCAGCCTACCCTCTGCACCCCCCACATTCCTCTGTTCGATATTAACCAGAACTCACTATGAACCCAGACTATTAGGACTCCTGCTACCTTTGTATCCAGCTGAAAAGGAATGCAGATTTTACAGCAAAGAGAAGAATTATGTGAAATTTCTATTGAATTCTTAACCAATCAGTCAGCTCGTTGGAGAGTTTATAATTTCCATTTACTATGAGACAATTTCTTTGCTCTTTCTTTCAGAACTTCTGCTTCTTCCCTAAGGCCAAATGAAAATTATCTCAGTGCCTTGAGCACAGGCTAACACAAATTGAGATGCACGTGCAGGAGGACAGATTCAGAAAAAAACTAATAGAACTTGCAAAACGTACTGTGTATTGCATCTCAGGACATCCAGTGTCTGATCTCATCTCTGCAGCTTGGACCAGTACTTTACACTCTTTGCAGTACTTTTCACCATTTTGTCTGCAATCTTTATGTAAACGGGCTTTTTATTATTTGTCTGCATAGACAGTAGATCTTTGGTGATTTTTGTTGCTTAAAATTCTACTGGCACTTTATGATTAAGAACAGACACCAACACCCTTCACATGCCAGCCTCTGCAGAAAAGGGAGAATTTTCACAGATTCACAGAATCACTAGGTTGGAAAAGATCTTTGAGATCACAGAGTCCAACCATACCTGTCCTCTACTATACCATATCCCTGAGAAACTCAGCTATCCGTCTTTTAAATACATCCAGGGTTGGTGACTCAACCACCTCCCTGGGAAATCTGTTCAGTGCCTGATAACCCTTTTGGTGAAGATTTTTTTCCAGATGTCTATCTGAACCTGCCCTGGTGCAACTTGAGTCCTTTCCCTCTTATCCTATCAACTGTTGCTTGGGCGAAGAGACTGACACTCACCTCTCTACAACCTCCTTTCAGGTAATTGTAGGCAGTGATAAGGTTTTCCCTCAGCCTCCTCTTCTCCAGGCAAAACAACCCCAGTTCCCTCAGATGCTCCTTGAATGGTTTGTCTCCAGCCCCCTCACCAGCCTGGTTGCCCTTCTCTGGACACAATCCAGGACCTTGATGTCTTTTCTCTAGTGAGGGGCCCAAAACTGAACATGGTATTTTCTCTCAAGCACAGCTCTTTTTCCTTAGTGATTTCTTACTGATTACTGTGGCATCTTCTTTTGCTGGATCTGTGTGTGAAATCCTGTCATAGTTTTATTCTCTTAAAAAATCCCACTTATGTTGGTGTTAAATTGTCTCTTTAGTGGTACACATTTGGTACTTTTAGTTTACAGTGCAGGTGTAATCATGCAAAGCATTGAAATTACCTGTGGTGATTCAGAGAAGGTAAGTAATTAGGGAATTACCCAGTCTTAAAATCAAGCTGGAAGACTCAGACTACTATTGTTAATAATCTTTTTTCATTAAGAAAAGCTTTAAATAACATCTGTTATTGTTCGTCTTTTGAAGATAACTAGATGTCCAGCCATAGATGCCGACTGTCATGCACAAAAAAGCTATACAAGGAGAGAACAAAAGCATCAGTCCTATCCCCAACAGCTTAAACAGCCTGGGATACCTCTTTTTTGTTCTTGCACATGGCCTTCTCCATTAAATGCTTCTGCTTGTTATATGGGAATGTTTTATGTCTGCTTTGTAGTTCCCACTTTCCCAGTGAGATCTGCAACGGTCAAGGAGAAGAAATTCCTGTAGCACTTGCATAGGTTGTTGCTGAACCGCAATGAGACTAATAGCTACAAACCTTTCCTCCTGTGCGTTGTAAATGGAGATGGACACAATTTTCATCCTCTGGGTCTCAGATGATTGTGTCAAAGGAGGCAACCTTTCTGAGTGACACTCACAGGTTTGTCCTTCTCTGGAAAAAGATGAAGGCTTACAAATAAAAAAACAAAGAGGGGGATTAACCAAGCAGGAGAGACTTAGAGCAATAGCAGGGAAGAGGGTTATCCAGCAGAGATGTTGCAATAGCTGCCTAGGAGAACATTTGCCTGTCAAAGATTACTTCAGGGTTTGTGGTGCCAATACAAAGTTTGTTGTGGAAAATGGGTGCTAGGGAAGAGGAGCAGGGCAACTTTTCCAGTTGATTAACAGGGGCTTTGACATAGGTCTGCAGAGTCACTCACTATTTTGCAAGACAGGCATAAGAGGAGGTTAATCCTTTCAACCTGTCACTTAAAGACTCTACTCTCTGTATTTAAACATCTCTAACACATTTCCTCTCTGGTGCTGACACCACTCTTTTTCATTTGAAGAGTCCACAGAACCGTAACATTTAGAGGCTGACCTGCTGGAAAGCAGCTCTGTGGAAAAAGACCTGGGGGTCCTGGTGGACAACAAACTGACCATAAGCCAGGTGCCCTCGTGCCCCAGAAAGCCAAAAGCATCCTGGGGTGTATCAAGAAAAATTTAGCCAAATTTGCAAAGAGAGACTGAGTGACTTGGGACTTTCTTGCCCAGAGAAGGCTGAGGGGGATCTTATCAGTGCTGATAAATACTTGAAAGGTAGGTGTCAGGAGAATGGGGTCAGTCTTTTTTTGGTGGTGCTCAGTGACAGGACAAGAGGCAATGGGCATAAACTTGAATATAGAAGTTCCACCTGGACACAAGGAGGAACTTTACTGTGAGGCTGGCAGAGCACTGGAACTGGCTGCCCAGAGGTTGTAGAGTTTCCATCTTTGAAGATCCTCAAAACCTGCCGGGATAC
Organism: Laterallus jamaicensis coturniculus; assembly: GCA_022605575.1. NCBI lineage: Eukaryota > Metazoa > Chordata > Aves > Gruiformes > Rallidae > Laterallus > Laterallus jamaicensis. The sequence continues at coordinate 1,358,887 of JAKCOX010000099.1, read as the reverse complement.
TGTCCTTTGCAGCCTGCTCTAGGTCATCCTGCTCTGGCAGGGGGTTGGATTAGATGACCTCTAGAGGTCCCTTCCAACCCCTATAATTCTGTGATTCTCTGATTCTGTGATTCTCTGATTCTGTGATAAATATGTTGGTCTGGAGGTCTTAGTCCATGACATCTCTGGAAACAGGGCTGTCACCAATGCTACTTCAGGGCATGCCAGCTTTGCCTAGCTGAGTGTCGAAAGGCTTCTGGGATGAAAGTTTTACAGCCTCTCTGGATAAACTGTTCCTGTGGTGCACCATCTTATTGGTGAAGAAGGGCAGCTTTTGTCATGCAGATAATATGATAACAGCTAGAGACTGAGGTTGGTTTCTTGGTTGTGGTGGGGTTTTGGGGTTTTTTTCTGTTGGTTGTCTTTTGGGGTTTTTTGGTTTGGGTTTTTTTGTGGAGGGGGAGAGGGAGTGGAGTTTTTGGGGGACCTTTCAAAGCCATAAACTATGTTTGGCATTCTTACAGAGAGTACAAAACCCCTTAAATTCAAAGTTCGTACTATAAGCTTAACTTTATTGATAAAATAGTATATGTTGACAAAGATATTCAGTGTACTTTCCTATCACAGCCTTTTTAGTCCACTCAGAGACTGGCAACACTTCTAGTCTGAACTAAAAGATCTCAATACCTTTTCCCACTTTTCTAATGGTCTCTGAGCACCACAAAAGCCATTGCTTATGATATACCATAACCATGCAAGCAAGTTGACGAGCGGCATATAACCAAAAATGAAAACACAAGATCTCTGCATTATTATTCCCGCTGACCTGTGCATCAGGTCCATTTTGTTTTGTTATATTGGATGGAAGCATTTCCAGTCTTCAGTGAAAACTAATAGGTATCCTTTCTTTCTTTCTTTACAAAATATCAGTTGTTTCCATGAAAAGTATATCGTTTATACATGAACATAGACTTGTGGTTTGGATTTTTTTGTTTGTTTTGTATTGTTTTTAAAAATCAATTTGCAGCATAGCGTCCATACTTTTGCATAAATAAATCCAAACATAGGTTATGATCTTGCCTGGCCAGGCTTCGAGAGTGTATGGAAGTCTGTTTCTCCAAATTCAATTTGCTCTTCAAACTTCTGAATCCACGACCTTTGATTTTGTTTAGACATCTATAGTGAAATGGATTTAAGATATCATTTTTTGCCCCTTAATATGTATGGTTTGTTTAGTGGTTTTTTAGAAAGTATTTTCCAGGATGAATGAAAACCTGCAAGACAATGTTGTATGAGTGTAGAAAGGAGGGAAATGTAAAACCCAATATAAGTACACTGAGAAAGCATGGTGGTTTGTTTGTTCGTTTGTTTTTTAAGAAACCGTAACAGAAAAAACCAACAAACAAATAAACAAGCAAAACCCTCAGAGTACCCTACAGGAATTGTAGCATAACCTTTTATCTGTCAGGTAAACACAAGTACATCCCAAGTCCAAATCAGAAGTCTTGAGCAGTGAAAGATATTTCTAAGCAGTGATGCATCAGAACTTTCTCTGGAAATAGCCCGACAGCAAATTCCCCTCCTTTGGGAAACACCTTCATTCCAAAGCCCCAGACATCTATTTATAATACATATAATTTATTGCCCCATCATCATAATAACAGTATTATTTATTTACCTAAGATGATAACAGTGACTAAGACCCTAGTTAGGAGCTTTAGAGATATATTTTACAGATTTAAAATGGAAGATAATGTTTTTTTAAAGACTGTTTGGTGTTAACTAACAATAGTCTTAGTGTTACACCGCAATGGAAACAGACCAACAGCAATGGTATGGGTAGATGACATAGCAATTCCCCTGGAAATTCAAGAGAAAGTAATCATGTTTAATTCGTCAATGTGCCAGGCCCGTATGTATCCTTTTGAGTTGAAAAGTTTGATTAACACTTCACTAGAGGTGCTATTTTCTCAAACTTCTGAAGCATCAATGTTCTTAATATCAAGCTGAGATGCATACACATACATAGACACTAAGGCCTTCAGTTTAAAAACATTTGCTTGGAGGAATGAATGAAGCATCATAAGAGGTAATGCAAAAAATGTTCTTTGAGGTTGTTAAAGAAAGTTAGTTTTGTGAACAGGCACAAAATCATAACTCACATCTGTGGAATTGATACTATGCTCATGATAGAAAAATTATTTCCTCAGGATGTACATTTTTACTGGAAATATGTGTTATGTATAGCTATTCATACTTACATCATCGAGTATGTTAGAGCATAAATGCTGATTGGGGGGATTATCTTGGATTTTTGTTGGGCGCTTTTTTTGTGGGTTTTTTATTTTGAGGGTTTTATTTGGTCAGTTGGTTGGTTGGTTTTGATGTTTTCTTTGGGTTTTTTTCTTCTTCACGGAGTTAAAGGGTAGCTATGGTTGTCTGTTGCATGTGGAAAGCCTGCGGCAAATTCCCATTCCAACACCTGCCTTCATTGTCTTGGCTCTCTGTAAGCACTGCTCAGCAGTAAATAAAACATCCCTGTGTTATCAACACTGTTTCCAGCACAAGTCCAAACCACGGTCACATGCCAGCTACTATGAACAAAAATTGACTCTATCCCAGACAAAACCCAAATGAAGAGTGAATAGAGCACAACAAAGATCTATCCAGCATGACATCCTGCCTGTGAGCCTAGGAGAGTATGAAAGAAGCAGGTGATTGTTTCCCAGAAAATTTTACCAGTGAATTCCTTTTCCAGAATAAATAAGTCTTTTTATATTAAAGAAATAGCTGCGTCTATGGTGTTGTTTTGTGTCTTGGTGATTTTTTTTTCTCTTCCATTGATTTATCTGGACTAATTTTCTTCCTCAACAGTTTCAGCCTTCATTGTCTATACTACTTAGCTGCAAAAATGTTAGTATTTTACTTCGAGGTTTGCGGAAGAAATACCTCATATTTGTCTTTGCAATGATATCTACCAATGTCATCATTTCAATTATGTCTATAAACATCGTTTGACGTCTCCAGCTGTTTGGAGAGAAAGCATGAACAATCAATTTCTAGATACTCTTTACACATCACTTCTGATTTTCTACACTTGCTAGTTGCTTTTTCGTGGGCTGAAGAATAAACTTGCTTATCCCTCTAATGAATGCCATGCAAAACCTTTAAATAAGACATTTGAAACTCTAGTTAACAGTCCTTTTCCCCCCACATTGCAGTGGCTGCCATGTGTTGTAGCCTTCCCAGGATTGCACATCCTCATGAAGCCATCAGGGTGGCAGAAAGAGGTAGCACCAATAGCTCATGCAAGTTGTGTAGGAATTGTCTGTGTTTTCATCTGCCCAAATTGGATCAAGGCCCCTTCAGCGGGGACAGGCACAGCGGGGTGTCAGAAGCTGTGAAAGTCCTGATGGTAGATCTAATGGTGCTGGGTCCTCAGGTAACCTATAAGGAGGAGTATAAGTTGCCTGTGGCAAGCCAGGTACCAAAGGCACCTTTGCAGCTGTGGCTGCAGCTTCAACCCACTGACAGCCCTTTCCAGCACTGCTGGCACTGTGGAGCATGGAGCTGGGTGCAGGCAGCAAAACCTGTCTGCCAGCCTGCCTGCACATGTTGGGGGTTCATGCATGTTGATCTGTGTGATACTGTGGCAGTAAGTACCAGTAACATCCCATCACCTTTAATATTCTTGTTATATGCTGCACGGTGGATATATGACTGTCAGAGAAGCACACGCTGCTCTGCCCTGCAAAACTGTGTGAGCTGAGTGCCTCAGACTGTAAAAGACTTTCCTCTTCTCAGCTTACTTATGGTTTAACAAAGATATGCCATCAGGTTACTGAGTACCTGTCTGACTATGTTAGATCCTGCTGAGGGAACTTCTGCCAGGATTGCAACCTAGACATTTTACTCCTATCAAATTCTTCCTCTGTTTCCATTTTCTGGGTTGAAAATAGTAATCGCTAAATATGATGATAGAAATTCCTATAGATATGGTAGGCCCAAAATTAATAAGTCCTCTCAAAGGGACAAGAATTGAGACTTGGAAGATAAATGGCTCTCAGTTTTCTGACACTTCTTCATCTGCTCTCTCATAATGCAAACTGTGGATTACATTTCCCTTCTTGTTTACATTGAAATTTTTCTCCTCAAGGGGTGGGGTTTAGTTCCTCAGTACAAACAGACTTTGCTTAGAGTCTTCAGTATTAATCTCTTCTGAAGGCTGTATTTCATTACATGACAATAACAACTGTTAGTGTTAATACCCTTTCCTGCAACAAGGAATTGAGTCTCGAGGGTAGGTCTGAAGTTAGATGCTTGAAAACCTCTCTGTTTTGATAACAAATTTGACTTCACTGTGGAATCAGGGGTGACTGTACAGGGTCAGTCTGCAGGAATATTCACTGGGACCAGATGCCTCCAGGAGGGCATTGTGTGGCAGGTGCTGATGAGCTGTTCCTCCACCAAAGATCTGGACATAGACCAACTACCTGTGTTGATGGAGCTTGATTCAGAAATGGGACCTCTAAAGTGCTTGGTGTTGTAACACAGAGACGAGTGAGCCCCCCAAAATTTCCAGGCTCCAGAACCAATCTTTCTGCTACTGCTGTAAAGAGAAATTTCACAGACACAGTATGCAGAAGAAAGCATTTTTTTTCTGCTTCTAAAATGAACAGAGAAAACAGTGTGTTTTGTCCCTACCTAAAAATACCTATGACTAGTAGCAACAGTTTGATTGAACTCTGTGTGCTAAATTTGCAAATTGTAAACCCAGTGTGCCTAGAGAATGATCTGGAGCATCACAGTATCATTCATATTTTTCTGTTTCAGGCACTTCATCTTCACAAAGAGCAGAGGAGATGGTGTGTAAGATGGTAGGGATCTGCATAGGTATATTCACATTTGGCCTGTCCAACTAGGGTTTTTTTCCTGAGTTCTCAGACTGTTTTTTGTACCAGCTGGTGATTCTAAGCAAACATGATACCAAAGGTACAGATAGACATTTTTACCATGGTAACAGTGGCAAATGATGACTCAAAAAGTGCTGTAGATAGACTTGACTTTGTACAGATACATGAAATGATACACACTTCACCAGGTCTCTGTTTTCACTACTGAGGTTTTGCTCAGCTCTGGAACACTGCTCCAGACAGGTGCTATGTCATCACACTGTTACAGTGGGATCTCTCATTATATAACAAGAAAAAGGTTTTTCTCTCCATTCAATATTTTTGTAGGATAGCCAAAATGACAAAAATGGTTATTCTCCATTTGGTCTTTTTGAAATATGTATTGCTTGGAGCTGTGGTGCTAATATGGCATTTCTTACTGTTACAGCTTTCACCTCTGGGCAGGATTATTCATGTTTCTGCTTTTTTGGGAATTGTCTCTATCTTCCAGTCCAAGAAGATGTTCTATACCTTAGTGAACTGCTGATAAGAGGCTTGGAATCTCTCAGTTCCCAGTTAAGAGGGAATCTTGAATTACGCTAGCTTTATCTTAGGAAGTTTCTGTATCTAGTAGCCATTGTAAGGACTCATAAGTCAAATAAATAGAATCATAGAATCATTAAGATTTGAAAAAACCTCCAAGATCGTGTAGTCCAACTGCCCTCCTACCACCTATATTACTTAATAAACCATGTCCCTAAGTACTTTATCCAACTTTTCCTTAAACACCCTCAGGGACAGTGACTCCACCAGCTCCCTGGGCAAACCCTTACAATGCCCAACCACTCTTCACCCAGAAGAGAAGAAATTTCTCCTCATTCCTAACCTGAACCTCCCCTGCCGCACCTTGCAGCCATTCCCTCTTCTCCTATTGCTACTTACTGTGAGAAGAGGCTGATCACCAGCTCACCACAACCTCCTTCCAGGTAGTTGTAGAGAGCAATGAAGTAATTCCTGAGCCTCCTCTTCTCCAGGCTAAACAGCCACAGTTCCCTCAGCTGCTCCTCATAAGACTTGTGTTCCAGACCCTTCATCAGCTTTGTTGCCCATCTCTGGACATGCTCCAGGGCCTCGATGTCTTTCTTGTAGTGAGGGGCCCAAACAAGAACACAGTATTTGAGGTGCAGCCTCACCAGTGCTGTGTACAGGGTTATGATCACCTCCCTGTTCCTGCTGGCTATGCTATTTCTGATGCAAGCCAGGATGGCATTGGCCGCCTTGGCCAACTGGACACACTGCTGGTTCATGTTCAGGCGAGTGTCAACCAACACCCCCAGATCCTTTTCCTTGTACCTTGCTCAGCTTTCTTTCTTCAAAATTTGTGAGCAGCTAATGGAAAATACAGAAACAAAGTTGCATTTTTAATTGCAAGGAAACTTTTTAATGATGGGATGCTATAGGTATTGAGGATATTTGTTTAAGACTCAGTAGAAATATTTTCCTACAGACCAAATTCTCATGGAAGAAGATCAGTTCTGGTAGTATTTTCCAAACTGAGTTCTGCATCTGGGAATTGGGTGGTGAAGAAAACAGGAGGGAGGAGAGAAAGAGAAAGTGAAAAGGAGACTAATTAAATAAATATTTCAATGAGGCCAGCACAGTAACAAGCTCCAGATGCTGGGGATTCCACGGACAGTCTCTGAACTGGAGAAGCAATTTTGGGTGTATATATGTTTGTTTACTTCTTTCACCCTAACACAGCCTACTGCTTTCTAAGCCAGTGAAGAACGAGCCTCTCCTAAAATACCCCTTGGACTTTGACTCTTCACTCCAGATTTTGATTTGAGTCACTCTGGGCCAATGTAAACCATGGAGGTGGTGGCAATAATCCAGGTATATTATGTATAATTGAAAAAACATCTTGGCCTTCACTCTGCATATAGTCTTTTCACAATGAAACAGCAAATGAGTGCATGAGACTACAGTCACAGCTATTGGAGGCTGGATTCTGATTTTTGAAGCTCTGTTAAACAAGTGGAAAACCGAAGGAGAACAAGAATTTGCAGAAAATGACGGCAGGCTTAACCCTGGCTGACTAAAGCAATTACACAAGGTGGACAACCATACGAATAACAAATGAGGTTGGCTGCAGACCTGACTACTTTTACATTGCCCAATTTAGAAATAAAAAGCTTCTGCTACATTTCCATTTTCAGTTCTGCTACTTCAGGAAAAAGCCTGGGAGCTTTTCATGGCTTATATGGAGTGAGCAGTGTGATTCTCAATGGCACATTTCTCTCCTGGAAGATGTCGCTTTGTCAGCAACAAAATACTTTGAAAAGACATGTCCATGATGAAAAGAAATATTTTTATGTTTCTGTGAGGAGAAGAATTTGTGGGAATAGTGCTAGTATTTCCAGATATTTAAAAAAAGCACAAATTCCATTATGAAATTCTGGCTTTTTAAAAACTTAAGCAATAGCACAAATAACTTTGAATGATATGAAAAGCCTAATTTTTGTGAAATGTTCTCTTTTTTTTTTTTTTTGTGTGGGGTGTTTTGTTGTTGCTTTGTCCAGCAACAAGGTGATTCATCTCTGATTAGCAGAATAGTTCATCCTGTGTAGTTTATTAGGCTGGAGAAGGAGACATGTACTGATGAAGTTTGGTCCTGATGATAAGGAGCCTGGAAATTGTCAAAAATACCTCTGAAGCTAGTTGTCCTTTGCTAGGCTGAATCCTAAGGAAAGGTGGCATAAACACCAATGTTGCCAGCTGAACTATGGTGCACAATGGTTCAACCCATTAGTACTTGATGCATATTTTTATCAGTATTTTCTGTGATTCAGCCAATGAATCCAGCCAAGAGGATACACTAGAGAAAGCAGTATTGCACTGTCAGGTGGAAAGACTAGTTTAGCTTTTTCTCATCTTGAAATCGTATGATTCTTTATCACCTTCCCCTTGGCCTCATTCAGGGTTTATGAGAGGGAATTTAGCCAGAAGTCTGACTCTTTGCTGCTCTCAGCATTGCTATCTACATCTATTTTCTAATCCTCTGCATTGTGTGTACATTAAGTACAAGTTTATACCATGCTACAGGAAGCTGTAATGAAAATTCTTTTTCCCTTCTCCTATTTGTCTTGGCTATAATATGATCCAAAATACTTAGAATCATAAATTCTTCTGCTTTTACTACATTGCTGTGAAAGTAATTAAAAATAAAAGGCATTTGGAAGATGCACCTATAGTACTAACAAAAAGGACACAGGTGAATCAAATCCTTACAGAGTATGTATTGTCACAGTTTCCACTATCATAGAAAGTCTACACCATCAGTCTACACCTGTAAATATTTTCCTCCTCATAGTGCCACTGCACAAGCCTCTGCACCTTTGTTATTTCTCCTATTTCTGTTGTTATTCACTTACTAAAGAGACATTTTGTGGAAAAAAAACCCAAATTGGGGTTTTGTTTTACCTTTGTATATACATACAGATTCAGACAACTTTGGATTCAGTTAGGGTCTCCAGACACTTAGATAAATTGGGGTAAGAAGATTTCGACCAGAAACATGTCCACTAGAAAACTGAAGGAACTTGTACTTTGTTTCCCAAAGCAAGCACCTGGATAAGACATCAGTTCATCAGTTTCCCCACAGAAATGGCACAAATTTATTTTTTTTTCTCTTCTCACTTTCAAGTTGTTGGTTGTCTCTCTGGAGATGATGCCTTTCTCAGCCAAAAAAAGAGAAGAAATTAAAGACAAGTTAAGGAGAATGCTATTTTTCTCATTTTTGGATTATCTTTTCCTTAAAGGTTTGGTGGAGGAATGCAGATCTGTTGACCACCTATCTCATGATCAGCAGATGCTTCTACTTCTGAGGTTGTCAAACGCAAAAAGGCAGTCATGGGTGACTTATGTGCTGGAGATTTCCCAGGCTTATACCACTGCTATAAAGGATTTTACAAGAATGATCTGGAATCTCAGTGTCACATCCTGGACATCAATTTTCCTTATACAAGTCCTCTTCTCAGCAAGGTTTAGGTGCAGATCTTCAAGGTCCTGAGTACAACAATATATGCCTCTAACTGGCTTTGGCTAAGTGGATCGTTGTGCTTACTTTGCTCATATCGGGAGGTTAACTGCTACCTGTGCAAATGAGGGTTTAGATTTTGGGGCAGCAGTCGACTGGAAAGCCCAGTGGGCTCTCCAGAGCTCTGCCAAAGTCCTCAGCCTAGTGTATCTGGGGTAGGGGAGAGGAAATAAAGAAGAAATCCTCTCACTTCAGTCTTTGTTTTCTTGCAGCAGAGATCTGGGAGGTTGATACGTATGCAGGACAGTTGCAATGGGATAAGACAGGAACAAGAGTATGGGAAAGCAAGAGACACAACTGCTCCAAAACCCAACAGACTGGTCTCAACTCTTCTACCATTTGTCCTTTCTCTATCCCTTTCTAATCTTCCCTCATATCCCCCATCCTTCATCTCCACTGAGCTGTCACCCCTACATGTCAATCTTCCCGCATACCCCTTTGCCTCCCAAGGCAACGCTTGCCTTTACCGTCACACCATGTTAGAGGTCTCAGTGCTGGGAATGGAGGAGTAGTTTACTCGCAGAGAACTACACAGTGATACAAATTGGCTCATGATTACTGAATAGCCATGTAAACACGGCGCCATGCCAAGGGTAATTAGTCTAATGTCTCAGAGTTAATTGGGTTGGGCTGTTAACTAGTTAGAGGAATGTGAATGACTTCTCCTACCTAGCACATCTTCCTCCTTTCCCTTGCCCTGTTGCAGATCCTTGCTCCCAGCTGAGGCTGTAGGAAAAATCACCTGATATCATCAGAGAATAAACCAGCAACAGCACTAGTTGCCTGTAGCTATTTTTATGGTATGCAGAAAAATACAAACAGCTAGAAAGTATGACAGTAAAAGTTGGTTCCCTTTATTTTTTTAGCTTGACCTCAAACTTCTTGGAGGAAAGGCCAGGAAAGGAAAAGCAAAGCAGCAGAAGAGTAGATGCCACAGAAGGACAAACTGCCTTCTGCCCGATTTTAGGACTGCTCCAAAGGTTTTATGAGCAGGGTTTGAGGACAAGTGGGAGGGTGTTGCAGGGAACGTGCATTCATGTAAATTGTGAAAGAACTTGAAAGGGAGTAGATGTACTCTAAATTGTTGTGAAAGAGTCAGGTAGAAGGAGAAGGAATAGCTCAGAGTGGACCCTAAGTACTGGTAAGTTCACAGTGGTTTTCCTTGGGTGGGAAAGCGGAAGGCTTGATCCTGTCTTGGCTGTGTTCCTCAAGGCAAGGCCTGGTCTAGCTCCCCTTGAAGTCAATGGAGAGAATCCCATTGACGTCAGTGGGACTTGGGTTTGGGCCATAATTACTGGAAAGGCCCGCAGTCTAAATGTAGAAATGTCTGCAGCCATACATAGCTCCATTCCAGGTTAAAAATAAAATTAAAAAGTGTTATTTCCAAGTTTAACCTCCTCAGAACTGTAAATAGACTCCTCTTTCCCCCATCACAGATACAGCACTGTTCAGATTGACTATCGATATCTTATGCAGCCAAATGGCTTGAGTTTTCCCCCAAGGCATAGAAATAAACATGAATACGTCATAAAAAGCAAAATAGAAGAGGGGAAAAAAAAAAGACAGAAAAAAAACAAAGAAGAAGAAGACGAAAAGAAGAAAAAGTAACCCTGGTAACAAATCCTCTTGGTGCCCAGACAGCAGATTCACTGGAGCATTTCATGAGCCTGGGGCTTCAGAAGAACACAAAACCAAATACATTCTTTGCCTGGGAGAGATAAAATTGCATTGTTCTTTTGAGAGTGAACAGTTGGGGAAGTAGCTGCCTGAGGTCCGTACTCCTCCAAATATAACTTCTAAGAAGCAAGGGGCTGCAGTCCTGACTCCCAAATTTTGCTTTGGCTCTTTCCTGATGCCAAGAACATCTAAACCCAGCAAGTAAGGGTCAGTGTTTCTGTGTGCTTGCTGACTCTCAGCTGGGGCACATTGCTAGCATCACTGCTTTCCTCTATTATGCCTTTCCTTACAGCTCACCTTCCAGACATACACGAGTTCTTTTGGCTGCTACCCCAGGGAAGGAACAAACATCCCAGATAACTCTTGATACCAGAAGTGCATGGGTCCCAAATGAAGGACAATAACCTTGCATCATGCACACCTTGCACTGAGACCACAGTGTGACCCAAATGAATGGACATAAATAGGAAACTGCTGGGTTACACACAGTAACATTGTGCTGTCCCACAGGGAAAGCCCTGCCCTGCAATCATATCCTGGAAAGATATTTGCTGATGAAGCTAGCAAGTGGCTTTACATGGGTTTGCCAGGGTTGGCTGGTGTTCTTTCATTATGAAAAAGCACAAATTAATGGCAAGACTGTTCCTTCTGCTTGAACCCAGGGCCTGTTTGTTTTGGTTTGTAGCTCTATTCACTTGGTGAAACAGTTTGATCTGCTGATGCCTGCAGAGCTGTTTTGAATGTGTAACCACTACTGTAACATCCTCTTGTTATTGTGAAACATCATTTATGAACACTGCTTTTATTAAACCATTGCTTAACAGGGAAACCGAAACACTCTTACTAATCATCCCATGCTCCCCTGTCTCCCTGTGGAAGACGTCTCTTGGGATTTCCTCTTTGGCAGGAACTCATCATGAGCCTCCTTGAAAGTGAAGGAGCTTTTTCTGTTGACTTTACTGGGTTTTGGATCTGCCGCCTGAGAACAATTCCGACATTTACACCTGGCAGGAAGACAGCAAGCATTTCTCTCTCTGCCAGTTACTTGTACGTGCAGGCTGATGTCCATGTCAGACCACAGAGGAAACAATAAGTACATGGGGTTAAATTCTTCCCTGCTCCACAGCCTTTCTGTGCATGGTACAAAGTGGGTGTATGGAATGAGGAAAGCTTACACACAGATAGCACTGGTGCTGACAGAATTGCTACACTGTAGGTCTGAGAATAGTTGTGCTGGGGAAACATGAACGACAGGAGAGCAACGTACTGTTGCCAGTGCCTCTTCCTGAGTGGGACCTGCTACCTTCCTAGACTTGCTTGGCTGGATCAGACAGGTTTGTCTCTCACAGGAAAGCTCATATTTTTCTTTATGGTTCCTTCATATTTATCTTCCAGTTAGCAGTCTGTGGGTTTACCAAACTTGGAAATTTTTGGACTACACCTGGATCTAACTTCTATGCACTTCCAAAAATTCCTTTTTGAAGGCATCCCTTTATCCTTTCAGTCTCCACTGTATTGCATGGCAATACATTCTATATTTCCCGCCCAGCAGGAATTAGATGTAAGCATGCTTTTTCTGTTTTGGTCTTTATCTTAAAATTCCTGACTTATATGCCTGAAATCACTGTGTCACAGATCCTCCACTGCATTACAGAGTGAATCCTTACCCTTTCAGCTTCACTCCATCATTCATTATTGCTTAGGTGCCTATCACTTCTCCCCTATCTTCATCCTCTTCCAAGCTATTCTACTCTACCTACACTCTTTAGCGTATTTCAGGCTCTGAAAAATCCTTTTGATCAGCCCTATGAGTCAGTTTCCACATTCACAAAATAAAAATTGCATGAATTTTTCCACTGAAGCATGTCAAAGTGCTTAGCAAACTCGGAAAAATCTGAATAGGTCTGATAAAGTAATATTGTATGAGCTTTTATTAGTGTGGCTCCTGAGAAACTGCTTTTACAACTGGATACGTGCTGTTACTGATCCAATGGATGCTGGAATAGTGATTTGGAAATCTTCTGTCTGAGAAAAACTGAGGAATTTCTCTTATTCTTACTTTTGGTCTTTATTTTAGGAAGCAATCAAACTGCTCCCAGCTGGGTGGATCTTTGTTTCCATCTTCCCTCTAGTGCTAGGCTATTTTAGTTATAACTACGTCCTGATAAAAGTTTAAAAATCATAAATGGTATCTAGCTTAGGAAAATCACATTCAGAACAGCATTTGGACATTTGCACTTTGACCTAGTGGGACCAGGCTAATTTGAGAGAAACACTGGAAGTGCAGCTAGTTAGGGATACTGTTAATACAGAATGGTGTGGGAGAGACCTGATAGAAGCCAGTGGCTGCAAATGCAAATCTGGGGAACCTATGAATTGTGAAAATATATTAGTCACCTGAAACTTAATATATTTCTGTGCCATAGCGAGAAACAAACTTTTGTATTCCTTCTCTGAAACATACAGAGTCAATAACTGCAATGTGAAGGGCAGCATTTAAGGCATCTCCCCTCTCCTCAGAGGTAAACCAAAGGGGTTCAGTGCATAGCTGATTTTGCGAGGTATTTTGTAATTGCAAACTGGATTTATGCCAAAAGAGCTCAACTTCTGTTGAAGCCCCCAAAGAGGGGCCCATATTTCCTGATTTTGAAGAATTCTTCTTTTTTTGTGCTGTTCAGTTTCGAAACCCTGGCTGGATCCCAGCTGGAACATGTGGCTATGGGCTTCTTTGAAATCTCAGCTCCTGCCTCCCTGGGTCCCCCCTGGAAGTCGCAGCATCAAATGTGATAGCAGTAGATGCATCAAGAGCTGTGAGACTCTGCTGTCAGGGAGAGTGATTATGAAAAGAAAGTTCCTGAGAAGAATAAGAAGGCCACATCTTTTAGATCACATCTTTTAGACCCCTGCAGGGCTTTTTTTTTTTTTTTCCTTGTTTTTGGGGTGGTTTTTTTTCCTCCTTTGGTTACCCACACACCTCATTTATCTAAACAGCTCTGTTTACACAATAGCAAGATTTTTCCAATCACTTTTTGGCCTATTTCTCTTTCCTCATCTGACACTATAGTTCCAAGGAAGTTGCTTGTAAAGGATATACTTGAGGCTGACACAAGAGTCATGGTGACTCAGTATATCAAAAGGTCAGTGTCATTAAAGCAGTTCTGTTTTTACTTAGTCAAGTATTACAGCACTTTCTGCAGATGTATCCTGGCTTGAAAATTATATGTCTGAGAAATAAAAAAAGGTACTCAAATCTGATTCTAACATGCATACTGATATCTTAATACATTGATGGGACACACCCAGGGGTGTTAAGGGAGCTGGTTGATGTAACTGCAACACTACACTCAATTATGTTCAAAAGGTTTTGGTGAATGAGGGAGATTCCCAAGGGCTGGAAGAAAGTAAATGTCACCCCTGTCTTCAACAGAGGCAAAAAGGAAGATTTGGGGTACTACAGGCAGGTCATTCTTATATTGCCGAAGGAGCAATCTTGAAAGATTTTCCCAAGCATACTAAGGACAAGAAACTGACTGAGAGTACTCAGTATCAGTTTATGGATTTACAAAGGGGATATCAACCTCCCACTGAGGGCTCCATATCTGCTGATCCTCCTTCCCATTCATCCACTTAGACTTTGACTAAAAAGTTCCAGACTCCATAAGGCTTCTACGTCCCTCCCTTAGCCTTTAACATCAGTGACAGGAGAGGACATTTCACCTGCTGACAGAGCCCCCATATAGCTGCACAATGATAGGTATGTGGTGTGTCTCTTCAGAAAGAGAAAAATTTTACAGTTGCTGAGGGAAATGTGACACTGGCAACCTGATGTCTTCCCTAGAACAACTCAGCTGAAAGTCTTTGTAAGAGGAAAATTCAGGAGTGGCAGTAAACAGGCTACCCCACAAATCTATATAAGAGCCTGAAGATGTTCAGGTGGAAATTTTTGCTTACCAAAGTCTAGAGACAAGGTAAGACTAGGGTTACACTGGCAGTATTAATGCTTTTGAAAGGCAATGAAGAAAACTGGGCACAAAACCAGGAAAATCTGTCTTGTTTGCCTGTTCTTTTAGTTGCTGGGCAAAATTTTTGAAATGCAAGAGAACCATGAGAGTTCTTACATCAGAAAAAAACTTTACTCTGCCGACGTTAAACAATAAATCAATGCAGAGGATGATAGCAATATATCACTGACAGCACTGGACTTGCATTACTCATACAGGATGTACAAGGAGTGTTATTTAGGTTTTGTCCTTCCAAGGAAACTCCGTTTTCATTCATTCCTCTATTGTCTTCATCTTCCTCAGTTCATTGTGAGAAACCGGAGAGGAGCAGGATGTGTCACATAGCACAGACAAGGGTATAATGCTATCCTGTCTGTACAGTGTGATGCTCAGAAATACACACAGCTAGACAGAAAGTTGATAAAACTGAAATGGTGTTTTGTTTTCATAAAATTACAACTTTCAAGTGGATCAGCAAAGTAAATTTGAGATTTCCTGCCCCCCTTCTACCAGGGATGGCCGTTAGCACCTCAGAGACTGAGATGAATTGGACTCATCAAACTGCATGGAGTGGAGTACAAGTGCTTGCCCACTGCGTGGGATGGCTAATTGCACCTTGACTACAGGCTGGGGAGGACTGTAACTGACCTCATTGGTCTAGGATGATGCCCAGGGAAGATAAAGTCAGCTGATGCCTTTAGGTGCTGATGTCTCCACCTTGGTGCAGGATTACAGCCAGGCAGGGTTTGTGAGTGCTAAACCTGCAGAGGAAATGGGATCTGGTTTGTCCTGGAATAGGATTCAGCTTCCCCTTCAGGTTTCAAAGCAGTTTCTGCTGGAGTTGAAGTGAGAGCTGGAGGAATTAAATGGACACAAGGGGTAGTAGTGTGTCCGCTGCGTGATCCAGTTCCCCCAGGTGCACACCTAGTTGCTGTACTTGAAGGAATTTTATTTTGATACCTGCATCAAGGAAACTGAACTGGATGCACTGCTCCCGGACTCACTCTCCATTCATTCATCTTATAGCCAGCTGCCTTTTCACACCGAAAGAGGACACTGACATGAAAACACCCTGGTACCTCCATAGGAATGTCAGGAAGGTCATCCCCACTCCCGTACTGGAGAAAAGATGGAAACTCTACATGCATAAATCTACAGGGATTTATTTCCTCAGAATGGAAGCAGCATTTGGCAGCCTGGACACCAGTGACCAAATCACTCTCCTCATAGTACAAGCACTGCGGAGTTTCTGTTAATCCTTCCCAGACCTCCTCTCTGGGAGCCTGTGTAATTCCACGCACAGTTTAAATTGGCACTGCTGCCAAAGAATTCTGTTCCAGCTGTTTGCATGCTTATGTGGTAAGCCAAAACAGGGAGTTAATGCTGCTGAAAGTGAAATGGCTTTGTCATTGTTTTTGCTGGGCTAACCAATGGCCAGTGTGGAGCAACCTGGGGTGGAAGCAGGTGAGCAAGGGCATGAGAAGGGCCTGCTGCTTGTGGGAACAATGCTGGCTTCATCTTCAGTGAACCACAGATTGAAGTTTTGCTCTGATTGCTGTGGTTGCAAGTTTTTTTCTTCTGTTGTTTATCATGTTACTTCTACAGTGCTTTATGCTTGTTTTGTATCTAATCTGTAAAAGGAATTTTTAGATAGAAAAATTGCCATGTGTGTATCTTCCTGGAGGTGCCAGTATAAATGAAATTAATTTTTAAGATAGGTCTCTTTTCCTCAAGCGAATTGTAACACTCTCTAAGAAATGCCAACTCCCATCTCCTTGGCACAGGCTCCCGCTTGTTACTCTGAGAGTAATGTACCCCTGTTTTTCCACAGAGCGCTGAGCAAGAGTTGCCATGTAAGACCAGCAAACATCAAGGCTTAGGACCTGCCTGAATCTAATATCTGTAAAATACAGATATTTATCCTGGAGAGTCACAATATATCACTGTGACTGCTCTGCCTCTAAGGAAAGAGAAGATAAACTGATTATAATGAATTCACACAATCATCTTTGGCTTGGTAAATGTTGCTGTTTGAGTCTGTAGTGTTTATTCAACTCAACCCTTTCAAATCAGCAAAGCAAAAAATGAAAGAAATAGACAGGAAAGAAATAAAGAAAATAGCCATTCTGCGTATGCAGTCTAACTTTACACATAAAATGATTGCTTTTGGTCTTGTAAATTATTTATTTCATAAGTAAATATGACCTGGCACAAAGTTTTGCAGATTGCAATTCTAACATGGCTTTTGGGCTGTACCAGCTTATTGGGTGTCTTAAAAAATACAACACACCTCACCCCTGACTTACCTATTAGGGAAAAAGCAGACTAATAGTCCCATTCTTTCTTATGCTGGTGTTAGGAGTGCAACACCACCTTGCACTGTGGCACTTGCATAAGAATTTCCATGAGAGATGGGAGATGGTTTTGCTTTCTCTGGGGAGGCTGATGTGGACACCAGTGTCTAGACTAGCGAAGTAGATGCTTTGGAAAGAAGCAAAAGGTGGCACATCTTTTCCTTGCCTCCTCTGTGGATGTGAAAGCGTCCTTTCTCCCCACACTCACCATTCAACACATATAGAGCCTCACCATAGCATGAAATTATGGACATGGAGACAGGGGATAAGGGACTGGACTCAGCTGCCAAAATGTTGATATCTAATGCTCTTCCAGCTGCTCAAGGAATCAAAGACAAATTCACATGTCTGGCAAGCATGAAACTCAAGGCTCTGCTGATGGAGACAGAGTACCTTAGTGCAATCAAATGTCAAGTTTCAGACCCCAGTCTTCCCATGTATGAATTTCACCCATGTCATTCCATTCATCTCCAGCCTATGACACTGTAGGCAAATGACTTCCCACATTTGCTTGCTTGAACATGGCGTGAACAAGTTAAATTGGAAAATACAGAGTTTTCATAAAAGTGCTCCCCAAGACTAGATTTGTCATGTGAGCTGGTGGCCTCTCATCTTTTCCAGCTGGACAACATGTCAGTTACTTCCAATAACTTCCTTTCCACTATGTGGCAACGAAGCATTTCAGTCTTAGATGCATAGGGTGGTGTTAAAAAAAGTAACTTGTGGGAGTTTTAGGACATAAGCATTATTGTTTATCAAGATTTATAAAGTTAAGATAGCAAATTGCATCATTAAGTGCCTTTTATGTAAATGTCCAGTGTATAAGGGGTTATGCCCATTTCATCCAGATGAAAAGTCAAAGTTTATTTAAAGAGTGAATTTAGAAGGAACACAATCAATGCCCAGCTATTGGAAAACTGAGGAAAAGGGAGGCAGATATCCTCAGTTTTACCCTGGACCACCCACAGTGTAGCACTGGTTGAAGCTGCTATCCCTTAACTTCTCCTCCTTCACTGTGAACAAGCAGAGGAGCTGGGAAGAAGATGGCCCTTTACCAGCTTGTACCCACAGCTCCCGTAGGACCTCAGAGGAAATGGTCTCTGGCAGCACTTTGCCATAAGTGGTCTATTTCAAACTGCCCTTTCCAGAAGTCATAGTGCTGACTTGTTTTACCCAGGTTCGCAAGTAGCTGTCACCTCTGAGGCCATGGAAGTGAGCTGTGGCCTGCGGGATACCATATTTGGCATTTCTTTTCCCAGACAACTGCCTTCTATTCCTTGTAGTAACCCACACAGGACACATAAGGGATTTTTAGATAACTGCTTCTCATCTTCTCATCCCTGCTCCCTTATGGATCACCACCCTCATACTGATGAGCAGGGAATGCACACATTAGGTCTCTCGCCTCTTTGTTTTCCAAAGCACAAGAACAGTGGGTTGGTCTCTGCATGTTAACCCAGAAAGAGTCAGCAGACAGTATAGCCAGCTTGCTTGTAATTTATAAATCACCAGGTACTACCAAGTCTAAAGTTGCTCAAGGAATTTAGGTTTATGATGCACATCTTTGCCAGGGCCATTGATTTGAGCATGATAGGGTGTGAAGCCCTCATAAATAATTTGAAGCAGTAATTAGCAAATTCCTCACCCTTGTTTATCTATTCACTGAACATGTCTTCTCTGTATAGAAGAGAGCTGAAATGATCCTTAAACCTCTTTGGTTTTGGTTTATTTGTTCCAAATAGCTTCCATGGTGGGATTGATGCCCAACGGTGGTTGCTGTTAGGATGGGCAGGGCAGCCTATCCCAAACACAGCTTACAGCTCATCCTTGCAGTATACAAGGATAGGCTGTGGCTGGGGATGAAGAAAGCAAGAACCCATGATTCAGTGGAAAGCTAAGGAAGCTACAATGCCCTGCACGGTAAGGAATGCATGTGGGAATATATGTGGACAATCTGGTCCCATGGTTAAAAACACTTCCATGTTTGCTTCATAAACACTTAGCACTGAGCTAAGGCCTTTGGGCTGAGGCGACCAACCTGTGTCTAGATAGGCAGATGATGAGCAAACAGAGGGCAATATGGTCCTGCGCAAGGAAGTAGGATTTCTCAGAATAATTTTGTTCTTACTCCTTGCACTGGTTTGTCTCCCCAGCTCCATCATCCTTCACTTCAGAGGAGCTAAGCCCGAAATTTGAATGAGGATGCGCAGTATCTTGTTTAGTAATTACATCTAGCAGATCAAATATGTTGCTCTAAAAGAAACCTCGTTTCAAGAGATAAATGTTATTATTTTTAATAATAATTTAGGCAGTGCAGTCACCATTTAATAACATAATTGAGCTCTTTGATGGAATGTTTTATCCAGGGATCTTATAGGGTTAGTGGTAGGAAGTTGGTGGTGCTGAACTCCAGGAACTGATGTAAAAACTGAGACAGGGGAAGGCTCTTATTTCATGCTGTCATAGAGCCTGAGAGCCTGTAGCAGACAGTTCACTCATTGCTCTTTTGCCACTGCCTTTAGCCGCAGGCCAGAGAACAGAAACCTTGCAGAATGCTAGTCAGAGGAAAGGCTTCACTCCACACTCCTCATAGTGTCTGAGCTTTCAGATGTACACAGGATGTTGGATCATGCTCCTTTCTTATCAACGAGGTTATAAAGCATTTCTGTGCCATAGATATTCCTTGAGTGGTGCAGACACAGGTAAAAGTATGCAAGAAAATAAAATATTAAACTGAGTCTCATCTGCAGGCAACTGCTTTCTTATTTATTGCACTATCACTGCTGGTCATTAAAATCACTCCCTGAAGCACCTACAAAGGAAATGAGGTACTCCTTCTCCCAGGGTAACCCAACCCCTTCAACTTAACCTCTGGGAGTGATGAATGCCTGCTTCATTATAAAGTGGTTTAACCTTAGATGAAAACTGGCATGTGTGATAGCCATATCTCAATGTGGTCATTCTGTGCATGGAAGAGATTGGGAAGTGAGTTAGCAAACAGCCCAAGTGCATGTTGAATCAGATTTTGTTCCTGAACCTCTGAAGACGTCCTGTTTCAGGTCAAAGTTGGAGTCACTGACAGGCCAGGTGGAATCAAGTTTCTCATGCGAATTCATTAAGGGCACTGTCATCTGAGTTCCCCCTTCGTTTATGCCCCATGGATATACAGCCACCTTCCAGAAAAGTAGTGAAAACCAGTAGAAGCTGGAGGAGAGGTCTGCCTTACGAAAGTTCTGATCTCTTCTGGGATTTTTCCTACCTCCTTCTCCACTCCTTACAAGTTGCCTCTACAAAAGACTTATCAGGAGTAATTCCATTCTTCTGTAGCAGCTATTTTCCAAGTGACCTCATAAAATGCTATCACAGTGCCAAAATAAATAATGTATTCTAATGATCAGTATCACTATAGAGATCTAGGGTGAACTGGCCTCTTTCTTTAAACTTTTTTTTTTGCCCTTTCTCAACTCCTCCATAAGGCCAGCAAAGCTGTTGCCTTCTTGAAAGTGTTTGGGTCACTGTGACTCATGGGCAAACTCAGTGCCAGAGTTGCACTCTCTGTGTTAAAGTCAGAGCTGTCTGAGGAGGCAGAGGGCACTGCACTTGATTAGACACTGATGCTCTGTGGGCAGTTGCCTTAGCATCCCCAAAATTTAAGCTGTTGATAGCTCTTTTAACTTGCCAGGGCCCACATGCTGCTAGTATCCTCATCCTGAGTTTCCTCACAGTTCCAATTATGGATATCACCTTAAATTTTTATCAAGGTGTTAGCCATATCCTTTGTCTAGAAAGTTTCATCTGCAGACTCTAGAAGAGGTTAACAGGAGAGGCAAGTTGGAGGATTTTTATTGCATTTTGTGGAGAGGATGGACCAACATCACTAGGAAGTAATCCAGCATTGATATCTGACAATTCTAAGTACCACCTGTGGGTATTCCTGGATGTCAATGAGAGGTCTGCAGTGTGAACACGGCTACTGAAAAATCTGTATTTCTACCTGCATCCAGATTTCTCAGCTAGCAGAACAACTAAGTGGGATGAAGAAGAGGTAGGTCAGGTGATTGAAGAATGACTTGTGCCCCTGGTCATCGTTGGATAGGTTGATTGCATTGGGACTGAAAAAAAGACACACCTTGTATTGTGCATCTGTCAGTGGCCAACAATGGATGGACAGGGAAGAGTACACAATGTAGTAATATCCTGAATGTTCTCCATCCACTGCCTATTTGCAGCTCAGGAGCTTCATGACCCAGTTTGGTTCTTACGTGTTTAACAGCTCTGAATGTCTTCTTCTTCCAGGAACCTGTCCAAATGGCCATGAGCACTTTGCAGTGAAAGAGGATTGGGGAAGGAATCTGTAATGGTTTGGGTAGAGGCAGAATCATTATAGGCTAAATCTTGTTGCTCCTAAGGACCTCTGGAAAGGGAGCAAATATTAGTTGTTGGGAAGTGGTTCCTGACAGGTGGAGGGTAGCAACACTGTTAAAGGTAGGCAACTTGCCAAGTCTCATCCATCAGAGCTGGGATGGGGGGCAAAGAGATAAATATGCAAACTATGGCAGAGCATCAAGTTGTTCTTAAGAACGCCTCTCCTTCCTTCCATCACTCCCCATCATTAAAAAAGAGTGGAGAATGAAAATAACAACAGCCTGAGACTTTAGTGTCATGTGTGCTGACACTACTTCTTTGTGTTCCGTAATCGGTTGCAGTATCCTAAATATTTATTTACCATGTTTATAATAGTTATAATTTTTTTCGATATGCATTCATTGTTTTAGTACAAAAATATTATATATCTTCTCTTTGAATATTGAACAGAATTAATAAACAGCTAGTTACTAAATCTTACATGCACCAGCCTGAAGGTTTAACTCCACACATTCCACCCCAAATGTTCAGGATACATGAATTTTTGGCCCCTGGTGAAAGGTGTCTGTTAAATTCAGAAAAAAAGTAGAGTGCTGTACATTATAGGTCCATCATTACAGGCAAACTTCAACAACGTCTAAAACAGCCTGTGAGGCACACAATGCAAGTGAAAAACCAGCGTTCCTCACAGCCTCAAAGCAAAGCCTCCAACACTGTTGGTAGCCCATGTTCACCACGTCAGCTTTGTTCTCAGAGAATTACTTTCAGAAAGAAACAAACAAGAAAATAAAATGAGGCAGTTATTTGGCATGTTCCTACATTTGCTGCAATGAGTTTCTGCTCTGAAACTGCCTCCGGGGCTCATGCTGTTCCATTTACTGCCATCACACAACACTTTGGTTTCACAGCAGTCAGCAGGTGCAGTGACATAGGGTGCTCTTTGCTGTCAGCAAATCACATTTAAATGAAGAGTTAAGTCCTGGAGTTAATAATGATAGTATAAAAAATAACAAACAAAAAACTTCCACCAACATTAAGAAGGAATTTCTATGGCTCGTTTTGCTTCCTCTGAGCCAAACAGTGCTCACCACACGTATGGCACAACCCTCTCTATTGCTGCTTGCCACGTTCCTTGAGTAATTGCTTCATGTAGCAGCTTGCTCTGTTTCCATGACAGCTTTTACACTACAATGAAGGGGTCTTCAGGTGCTGGTAGGGTAGTTTTGGTCTAATAAGACCATAAAAAAAGATGGTGCATTTTATTGGTAAAACCACTGTTGAGTGGTGAAATAGATGATAGACAAAAGCTTGGCCTGGTGGACACAATGTATGAAAAGAAGCTGATGACAACATCCAATGGATTGAGCTCTTTAGCAGTTCTAGTAGCTATCACTAACCTGTTACCCCTTATTCTTCTCACAGCTGTTGTATCCTTTTCTCTTTCACCTTGTAAACTCAACTTTTTCTTTCTATGTTTATGAGGAAGAATACAGACAAAGTGTCCAAGCAGGCAGTGATCAGGTTAGAAAAGCTAGAGTCCTGGTAGAATTAAATCACGACATCAAGGACAACAAGAAAAGTTTCTATAGGTATATCATTGATAAAAGGAAGATGAAGGAAGATATGAACCCCCTCCAGAACAAAATGGGAGACCTGGTTACCCAGGATATGGAGAAGGCTGAGGGACTCTATGAATATTTTGCCTCAGTCTTCACCAGCACAGCCTCAAGTCACTCTGCTCAGGACACAGTAGGCAAAAGCAGGGACTCGAAGAATGAAAAAAACATCCACTTTAGATGAAGATCAGGTTCATGAACATCTAAGAATCCTGAAGGTGTGTAGATTTATGGGACCTGACAAGATGCATCTGTAGGTCCTGACAGAACTGGCAGATGACGTGGCTAAGGCACATTCCATCGTAGTTGAGATACTATGGCAGTCTGGTGAAGTTCCTACTGACTGATAACTGGGGAACATAATCTCCATTTTTAAAAAGGGAAAATAAGAAGACCTGCAGAACTATAGACTGGTCAGTCTCACATCTGCACCAACCAAGATCATGGAGTAGATACTCCTGGAAACCATGCTCAGACATATGGAAAATAAGGAGGTCATTGGTGATAGCCAGCATAATTTCGCTAAGGGCAAATCATACCTAACAAAATCAGTTGAATTCTACAATGAGCTTGCAGTCCTGGTGGATAAGGGAAGAGTGACAGATGACATATCTACCTGGGCTTGTTGAAAGCATTTGACACTGTCATGGACTCAATGGATTGACCACTCAGTGTATAAGGAATTGGCTGGACAGTCACACTGTAGGAGTTGTTGTCAATGGTTCAGTGTCCAAATGGAGGCCAGTGATAAGTGGCATTCCTCAGGGGTCAGTATTGGGACCAGTACTGTTTAACATCTTTCTTGGAGACATGGACAGTGGGACTGAGTGCATCCTCAGCATGTTTGCCAATGACATCAAGCTGTGTGATGTGGTTGACACTCAAGAGTGAAGGTAGCGTTGGCCCATGTGGGCCTCATTAAGTTCAACAAGGCCAGGTTCAAAGTCCAGTACAAGAAAGATATTGACCTCTTGGAGTGGCCACAAAGGATGGCCACAAAAATGATCCAAGGACTGGAACACTTCCCCTGTGAAGACAGGCTAAGAGAGTTGGGTTTGTTCAGCCTGGAGAAGAGAAGCCTCTGGGAAGATGTTATTCCAGCCTTCCAGTACCTGAAGAGGCCTACAGGAAAGCTGGAGGAGATTATCAGTCTACACAGTGGTAGGACAAGGGGGAATGACTTTAAACAAAAAGAGGGTAGATTTATGTTAGACATTAGGAGAAAAAAAAAAAATCGTTGTAAGGGTGGTGAGTCACTTGCACAGGCTGCCCAGAGAAGGTGTGGCTGCCACTTCCCTGGAAGTGTCCAAGGTCAGGCTGGATGGGACTTTGGGGAACCTGGTCTAGAGGAGGGTGTCCCTGCCCATGGCAGGGTGATTGGAACTGGATGATCTTTGAGGTCTCTTCCAACCCAAAACCATCCGTGATTCTACCATTCCATAACTTTGCAGCACTGAGGACAAGGAGACTCACTGTTTGATGCCAGTAATTTGTAATTGATAGTTACTAAAGGTGTATTGACTAAACAGAGCTTTCAGATCCTCTCCAGCAGAAGCAATGATCCTGGCGATTCTTGTATCACAGAATCCAAGGAGGATTCTCCACTTGGCATGTTTTCTAATGAGATTTTTTTTTCTATTTCTGTCACTACTAGAGGCACCAAGGGATTGAAAGCAGACAAACATAGTATAACAAATCGAAGCAGGGCTGTCTTGGCGCTGACAAGAGGAAATGGATAGAAAAATTCCTGTGTATATGAATTTGCTCCCTGGATTAAGTCCTGTTTAGAAAAGAACTGTTACATATGTGTGTTCCTGTTCCAGCTCTGCAATGACAGGTGGAGGTAAATTATTGCATAATGGAGTGGTAGGTGTTGCACAGAAAGAAATCAGCCCTGGAATGGATTAAGTTAGTTTACTAGTTTTTAGTTAGCTTTGCATCTGTGAAACTAACAAGATGATAACTTCCTGGTTCAAGGAGGTATCAGGGATGTAGGGGACCACTGACTTCAAACAGCTATGAAAACTGTGTCACAGAATAAGGAAAGATTTGGTACCCAAGCGTCTGCATGAAGATTCTAGTTCTTCCTGCAGTATATTAGCATTTCCTGGATGCCAGAAGACGACAAGGTTCAATTTCTTGGGAACTAAGAAAACTATTTTTCTCAGTCCCTACTTTTCAACCTTTATAAACTGGGTAACCACACTGAAATTGTTGGTCAACCATATCTGGATGATGATGATGATGATAAGTGCATGCATGTTTTAGTAACAACCAACATCTGGCAGGTTTTTATTTTTAATGTAGATGAGACTTCTGGGGTCAGATGCACGAGATATGAAACCTTGAACTCTCACAAATGAGTTCAGATATTAATTTTTTCCTGTACCTAACTGAAACCTCTCGCTAGACAGGCTCCATTTATTACAATGAGTGCAATTAAGGTGTTGTAATGTTCCCAGCTGTGTGCTCATGATCCAGCATTTATAAAACCAGGATAATGAGCTCAGTATTGGATTTTCAGTACTGTTAAAGAGTTGTGAAGGAGTTGCAGAAATGAAGGTGATAAAATGACACATACTCTTATGCACTCTTAGACTTACTCTTGTCCCTTTGAACTAATTATGACTCAGCCCCTTAATGGAACATGTATATTTTGGCTGCAAACATGTTATTCTTTCAGCATGCTTGCATATAGATCTGTGGAAAGCCATTTACTTCAGCAAGCATCACCTTAGCAGAAGGTTTAGTGTCCACTTTGTCAGTCTAACTGAAGATAAAGGGGTGTTAACCTGATTTTGAGGTCTCTTTTGAGCTGTGCAAGTTGGTAGATAATGCATGTTACCTAGTGCAAAGCAAGGAGCCCTAACATGTGGGTTCCCACAGATGATGGGGCAATTCTTCAGCTGTAGGAGTTCAGCACAGAGCCACTGATGCTAATATCCAAAATCTCCATCTTACTTTTCTTTTGTTCCAAAAAATCACAGAATCACAGAAATGTAGGGGTTGGAAGGGACCTCGAGAGATCATCGCATCCAACCCCCCTGCCAAAGCAGGCTGCCTAGCTCATACTGTGAGGGATTCTTTTCTATGTTTTTCAAGTGTTTTGATGTAACAATGACATTTTAATTATTTGTAAATAAGCCCCGTGATTATTTATTTCATACATCTGCGTACATTCCGCAATACATTTCTTTAATAGTGGTCCCAACTCCAGTTTTGTTTTATGTTGCTGAAATAAAAGTGACTATACAGCCACCACACTGACACACTCGTTTTGTGTTGTCTTGAAAAGATGGAAATCAGTGCCGAGATCTCCCATTGACCTTACTGAGGCCAGGATCAGGGGTAAAGCTCAGTGAAATAATTACTGTATTTCTATAATGAAGTCTCTTATCTGACCCCTTTTTGTTTATGTCTCTGTCTTTTCTGTTTTCTTAGGATTATAGCCTGAAGGGATGCTGATGGGTGCAGTTTGGAGCTGTTATTCACAAGGACTTCAGGATTTGGAATTTCAGTGTTAATTACAATATTTGCTCTTCCCAGCTCAATCCCTATTGGGATCTCAGAAGAATTCTCCCAGCTTGTGAAATTGTCATGCTCATTTGTCTAAGAAAGGCAGTTGTGAGCCAAAAGCAATCATTAAAATATTAAGGACTAAAATTGTCCGTAAACACCAGAATCATCATTACTTCCACCAATCAAGGCACCAATAGTCATGCAATCCTTCTGTCAGTTGCAGAGTAATCCATGTCAAAATTTCCCTGGTAGGAAAGGAAATGAGGTACTTCCCACTGCAAATGGAGAAATAAAGGGTGGAAGTGAAGCCCAGAATGTTCCAAAAAGCTGATGTCTCGTTAAGCTCTGTCCTTTAGAGGCAGTTCTCAAATTCAGTATCTTATTGCCTACAGATTTCACTGTCTTTTCTGTCTTGCTTTTTACTGCAATGTTTGCAAAGTCTTTGAGTATTGGAATGATTTCACATGTTGTTAAGATGCAGATGGAATGAAAGGTTTTGAGTCTTCCTACATGGTTATCAACTGCTTAGATCTTCTTCTGCTTGTTGTCTTCACGTTTTTGCAAAATAGGCTGCATAATTCTTCTGTATATTTCTCTCAGTAAAAACTATTTGATTGTAAACTATTTTGTTGAAGCTATGGGTAGATTTTCAGTAGTGATAAGCTGCTTTTTATTCAGATCATTGGTAAAATTGCCACATGGCAAATTATGCCAGCTGAAGATCTGTGCTTCTATCTACGAAGCCACATCAGCATACAATTTTCCTTAGTCATCTGATCCAGGAGATGCAAGTGGAAACCTCTCTTCACAATAAAAGGATATTTGAGAGTCTTCTACACCCATCAGCAAAATACTTTAACAAGCTTAACTTAATGTTTGTGATCAGTGTAATAGCAGCTGCCTGAGCACTGTGCTGAATCAGTTCCTTCCTTCTTCTTTCAGCCCATCTTTCTCTTTGAAATGCAAACACCATCAGAGATTAAACTGCAGTAATGCAGATAGGCTTGTAAGATTTATTCAGCACAAATCATGCAAATGTTTTTTGCAGTATTTGCCCTGATCTAAAGTTAAATTGCCTTCTTCAGTTGCCAAGGAATGCTGTTTTCCAGCAGTCTCCTGCACTTCAGCTCCACTGGAAATGTCTGTTTCATGGTCCTGCATTTGTTGTGTCAGGCTTGATACAGTTTTTGCAGCATAAGGATGTTGTTTATCACAGCAGGAAGACAGACTTCCACAAAACGACTCTGCAGAACCCTAACACAGGGACAATTAAATGAGTCAAGTGGAGATCTGACCACACCTTTCTCAGTCAGGTCCCCACATGTGTTTCAGTTAATTTGAGACTGTGATGAATGAAGATTAAGTGTAAGCTCCACAGCCAGTCCATATTACTTCCAGCAGAATCAGTCTTCAAGGAGGAATGGTTCAGGCTAAGGTCTGCATGACCCAGAAAGGAATTTGGTTAACATTTTCCAGAATTTCCCAATCTTTTTTGTCTCTCATGCTTTCCTGAAGTTCTGACCTCTCACTAATAATTGGTTCTTTTCACTTTTTATTTTTGTTCTTCATCCTGTAGCCATAAAAGCCTGTGTGAAGCCAGTTATTAAACTGCCATCATCAGTGAAAAGATGTGTTGTGCTAGATTAGCAAGATGCAATACCATGTCATTTTTGTAGCCAACCTTAAATTTGATTGTCAACTATACAATATTCCAAACAAATTATACATCACCTTGTTCAGGAAAACACAATCAATCCTCAATTTCTCTCCCACGCTTACAAAGCTCAGTTAACTCAAGTACATGTCTTCATATAATCAGCCTTGAAGAACAGTGATTGTCTACGGGCAACATTGCAATTTTAAAGCACTGTGATGGAAACCAAGACAGTGTAGTTCTAGTTAATTTAATAAGTCCTATTTTAATTTCACAGCTACCCGTTTTTTTAAGCTTAAATCAGCTCCTTTTCTTTTGTTTTGGATGTGTATCTTGTTGCACATACTACAATGAAACTACTCAAAGAAACGGATTTGCACTCAGGAAGTGTAAGGCCCGGTAGACTAGATATTCCTACCATACTGGCTGAGTAAAATACAGTTTAACTCTGCTAGGACTCAGGACAGGCACAAGCCAGGAACAGCTCAAAATAAAATATTCATTGCTCCTTGCATAAAAAAGTACGTGCCAGTAACAAATACCTGTTACACTGATGTGTAGTAAACAAGGCATGTGAGGTAGCAGATACAGTGCTTGGGACTTCCAGTCTCTGAGGTAAAAAGTACTTTTGGAAATGAAGGCTGTGGGTTTTTTTTTTTCCTTGACAAAGGCAATCCTGGTGCAAGAACTTTTTTAGCGTAATACAAAGTTGAATGGGCTCCTGCGTTTTTTACCTCACAGTTATGAAAGGGAGAGTAGACCAGTGGTTGTCAGAACGACAGCCAGGAGTTTTCACTGGATGGAGAAATACAGGAGTATTTATTTCTGATGTCTCCAAATCAGTTAGATTTGACTTCCATTTCCCCTCTTACACTTGCATGCCTACTGACTCATATGAATCAGCACTTTGAGGTGCCTCGCATCCCAGGCTCTGGGAGCACTAGCAACCAGGAACACTGCGAACAGGACAGGAAAACAGGGTGTGGCACGGCAGAAGGGCATGGCATGGCAGTTTGCACGGCAGTTTGCACAGGCAGGGCAAACAGGCAGGGTAAGCCCAGCTAGTGCTCACAGGGTATGCAGGTCGAGCCAAGGGATTCCTGTCCGCTCTGTGTTTAGACTGTTGAACCATGGTCTCCACCAGGCGGAGAGGTTCCCCTTACACAACTGGGACAACCCCATTGGAGGGCCTGACTAGGGATGTCACGGTTCAGGTCTCTGGCTGCAGGGAATGCCTGAGTCTGCTGCTGCCTGTGTGAGGTGTGAGCAGGTGGACGAACTGCTATGCATGTTAGTGGAACTAAAAGAAAAGCTTGAAAGAGTGAAAGCTATCAGGGAATGTGAGTAGGAGATTCACTGGTGGTGTAGCTCCCTGGCATCCCAGAGGGAAGAGTGCCAAGAAGACACCACAGAACTGAAGATGGTCCCTCTGTCCCGGCCTAGTCAGGTAAATGGGAGTGACCCAAACCCTGAGGAGGGCTGGAAGACAGTCCCATCTCTCCGACGTAGGCACTCCCCCTGCCTACCTTCCCTGCTTCTCCAGGTTCCCCTAAGCAACAGGTTTGGGGCCCTGGAAGTTGAGGAGGAGGTATGTAGGGGATGAACACAGTCCCTCTGCCACAGAGGAAACAG
Source organism: Laterallus jamaicensis coturniculus (assembly GCA_022605575.1). Lineage (NCBI taxonomy): Eukaryota > Metazoa > Chordata > Aves > Gruiformes > Rallidae > Laterallus > Laterallus jamaicensis. The sequence goes on along the minus strand of JAKCOX010000099.1, from coordinate 1,329,102 downwards.
AAGCCTAGAGTGAAGCGAATGTCCGCACACCTCTGTTAAGCGAGAGAGAAGGGTAGTAGTGGTAAGGGATTCCCTCCTCAGGGGGACAGAGGGCCCCATTTGTAGACCTGACCTTACACGAAGGGAGGTGTGCTGTCTTCCTGGAGCCCGGATCGGTGATTTTACCAGAAGGCTCCCAGGGCTGATAAGACCCTCTGATTACTATCCACTATTGATTGTTCAAGCAGGCAGGGATACAATCATGAAGTGTAGCCTGAGTGCTATCAAAAGGGAATTTCGTGACCTAGGGCGCTCTGTTGAGGCAGGGAGGGGAAGCTCAAATCATATTCTCATCTATCCCTACTAGTGGGAAGAGGGGTTCGGAGCAGGTCAGGAGAACCCATGTGTGGAATGAGTGGCTGAAAGACTGGTGTCGGCGTAAAAACATTGGGTTTTTTGACCAAGGGAAGGTGTACTCTGCTCCTGGCATGATTACTGCTGATGGGGCTCACCTGACCCAAAGGGGAAAGCAAATCCTTGCCCAGGAGATGGCAGGGCTTATTGATCAGGCTTTAAACTAGTTAGGAAGGTGGAAGGGAACACTAGGAAGGGGGAAGGGGGCATTAGGAAGGCTGCTGGGGTCAGGCAAGTGCTTGAGGAGACATGACATGAGTTGACGGTGGAAGAAGGTAAATGCCTGCAGTACAGTGACGGACTTGGGGATGTTGTTCTTTGTGACAGTAGGGAAAATTCTGTGGATTGCCCTGAGGACTCCTAAGTGGAGCCACAATTGCCCTTCCCCTGTCGGAAATCTCACTGTGATCTGTTGAAGATACCTGCATCTGCTGCCCCATTAAAATGCCTTTATACAAATGCACGTAGCATGGGAAACAAACAGGAAGAATTAGAGATCTTCGTGCAGCAGTTGCACGGCCACGATCTCATTGCAATCACAGAGATGTGGTGGGACAGCTTGGATGACTGGCACGCTGTCATGGATGGCTATGTGCTTTTCAGGAAAGACAGGCTAGGGAGGCGAGGTGGAGGAGTTGCTTTTTATGTCAGAAAGCAGCTGAAACGTATTGAGCTCCACCTGGGGAAAGATGAACCATCAGTCAAGTGCTTGTGGGTAGCGTACACTAGTATGAGTGACACTGTTGTGGGTGTATACTATAGAACCCCTGATCAAGAGGAGCGGGCTGATAGTGCTTTCTATAAGCAACTAAAAGTAGCCTTGAGATCCCAGGCGCTGGTCCTTATGGGGGACTTCAATTACTCAGATATTTGCTGGGCAAGCAATACGGCCAGTCGTATGCAGTCCAGACAATTTCTGCAGTATGTTGAAGACAATTTCCTGCTACAGATGGTGCAGGAACCTACAAGGGGAGGGTGAGTGCTGGATCTTGTTCTTACTAAACAAGGATGGGCATGTTAGGGAGGTGAAGGTCGGGGGCAGCTTAGGACAAAGTGACCACAAAATGATAGAGTTCAAAATCGTGGTTGTAAGAAGCAAGCCAAAAAGCAGGATAGCTACCCTGAATTTTGGAAGAGCTAACTTTGATCTCCTCCGCAACCTATTCGGAGCTATGCCTTGGGCTATGCTGTGCATCCCTTTGAGTAAGAAATCAGGAAAGAGAGGCAGAAGACCTGCGTGGATGAGCAGGGAGCTCATGAGTAAACTCAAAGGGAAGCAAAAGGTTTATGAACTGTGGAAACAGGGTCTGAGCACCCGGGAAGAATATAGGGATGTTGTGAGGACCTGTAGGTATGCGACTAGGAAGGCTAAAGCCAACCTGGAAAAGAAACTTCAAGGGACATGAAGGGCAATAAAAAGAGTTTTTTCAGATATGTGAATAGTAAGAGGATGACCAGGGATAATGTAGGTGCCTTGCTGAATGAGGCGGGTATCCTGGTAATGGGGGATGATGAAGAGGTGGAGATGCTAAATGCCTTCTTTGCCTCGGTCTTCACTCCAATGGCCCCTCGGGACCCACAGATGCTGGATGAAAGTAGGAATGTTTGGGGAACCTCTAGTTGAGGTAGGGGAGGTCCAGGAGCGGCTCAAAGGGATTAATGCACACAAATCCATGGGCCCAGATGGAATGCATCCATGTGTGCTGAGGGAGCTGGTGGAAGTTATTGTGGAGTCGCTCTCTATCATCTTCAACAGGTCTTGGAGAACAGAAGAAGTGCCTGAGGATTGGAGGATAGCCAATATCACTCCAGTCTTTAAAAAGGGGAAGAAGGAGGATCCTAGAAACTATAGGCCATTCAGCCTCACCTCTGTCCCTGGAAAGGTGATGGAACAGCTTGTTCTGGATGCCATCACCAAGCAACTGGAAGAGAAGGTCATGAGGAGTAGTCAGCATGGATTCACCGAGGGAAGATCGTGCCCAACCAATCTCATAGCCTTCTATGATCTCATCACCGGCTGGGTGGATGAAGGGAGAGCAGTGGATGTCATCTACCTTGACTTCAGCAAGGCTTTTGATACTGTCTCCCATAACATCCTGATAGAAAAGCTGAGAGAGCATGGGATAGATGAGTGGACAGTGAGGTGGATCGAGAACTGGCTGTCGGACCGAGCTCAGAGGGTGGTGATCAGTGGAGCAGAATCTGAATGGAGGCCTGTGACTAGTGGTGATCCCCAGGGATTGGTGTTGAGTCCAGTCCTGTTTAGTATCTTCATTGACAACCTTGATGAGGGAATAGCATCCACCCTCAGCAAGTACGCCGATGATACAAAGCTGGGAGTAGTGGCTGACACACAGGAACACTGCGCTGCCATCCAGTGAGACCTGGACAGGCTGGAGAGCTGGGCAGGGAGAAACCAGATGAAATTCAACAAAAGCAAGTGTAAAGTCTTGCACCTGGGGAGGAACAACCGCATGTATTAGTACAGGCTGGGGGTTGACCTGTTGGAGAAGAGCTCTGTGGAGAAGAACCTGGGGGTCCTGGTGGGTGACAGGTTGGCCATGAACCAGCAGTGTGCACTGGTGGCCAAGAAGGCCAATGGGATTCTGGGGTGCATCAGGAGGAGTGTGGCCAGCAGGTCGAAGGAGGTGATCCTCCCCCTCTACTCTGCCCTGGTCAGGCCCCACCTGGAGTTCTGGGCTCCCTGGCATAAAAAAGACAGGGACATCCATGAGAGGGTCCAGAGAAGGGCTACGGAGATGATTAGGGGTCTGGAACATCTATCCTATGAAGAAAGGCTGAGAGAGCTGGGGCTGTTCAGCTTAGAGAAAAGACTGAGGGGGGACCTAATCAATGTTTATAAATATCTTACGTATGGGATGCAGGGGGAATTGGCCAGCCCCTTTTCAGTGGTCTGTGGAGACTGGACAAGGGGCAATGGCTGCAAATTGGAGCACAGGAAGTTCCGCACCAACATGCGGAAAAGCTTTTTTACAGTGAGGATGACAGAGCACTGGAATAGGCTGTCCAGGGAGGTGGTGGAGTCTCCTTCCCTGGAGATATTCAAAACTCATCTGGACGCTTATCTGTGGAGTATGAGCTAGGGAGCCTGCTTTGGCAGGGGGGTTGGACCTGATGGCCTCTCGAAGTCCCTTCCAACCCCTACAGTTCTGTGATTCTGTGATCAAGAAGTTTTTCAAGTAAAAGACGAACTAGAGACACTGGGATATTTTTGTGAGTCCTCATTACCGATCAATAAGGTAGTATGAAGAATGTAATAAACAGCTTCAGACTTTTCCAAACCTGTACCATGTCCCTTTCAAAAGATTCATTAATGACCTGATTCGTATTTTTGACAAAATCACACTATCAGAGAAGATCATTTTTACTTGTGGTAGAAATGCTAATTTAAATGTTTGAAAGTATTCCTTTCTCAGTTTATTGATCTGAGAAACTAAATGTGTTTTGACTCAGTACGGGAAAAAGAGATATTCCATTCCAAATCAGCCTTTTAAACATCACAAATATATCCTCATCCTCCCCCACCCCCTTTTTTTAAATAAAATGCTTGATTTATTTTTGACGTACCTGATTTTTAGCGCTTCCTCTGGGAAATTTCAGGTGTGTTCCCTTTTTTCTTTCTGATTCCTCTCAAAGCTTTTGGTCTAGTTTGAGAACAGTTCAGACCCTCAGTGACACTGGTGTGGGGAGCACGGGTGCCTGTATTTCATTCCAGGGTGAGTTTCCTCACTAGCACCTGGCTAACTAAACCTGTGCTCTCAGTGGATACTATGTTCATTGGTTTTGTTTTGCTGTTTTGCAATAAAGGGAGAGCTATGGCTATTTCTACGAGGCAAGAAAATCCCTTTTAAGGTATGTATAACAGTGGTGTTGATACATGCCCAGTATCACTAGAACTTTTACCAGTTGGGCAACAGTCCTGTGGTTGTACTGTACAATTCAAGAAACCAGGGCAAGTTCCCCTCCACACCTTTGCCTTCTTGCTTCGTGCAGCAGTGCATTGAGCGCCTAGACCCCTTCATTCTACCCAGACCTCAGACAGTGTAGCTGGGGCTGAATGTTTCTCTCCTTTGTAGAAAATATCTGTCTATGACACTGGCTGCTTTCTTGATGTCAGAGGATACATGACTGTGGTATGTTTAATATCTTCATTGATGACGGAATAGCATCCACCCTCAGCAAGTACGCTGATGATACAAAGCTGGGAGGAGTGGCTGACACACAGGAACACTGCGTTGCCATCCAGAGAGACCTGAACAGGCTGGAAAGCTGGGCAGGGAGAAACCAGATGAGGTTTAATAAATACAAGTGTAAAGTCTTGCACCTGGGAAGGAATAACTGCTTGTATTTGTACAGGCTGGGGGATGACCTGTTGGAGAAGAGCTCTGTGGAGAAGAACCTGGGGGTCCTGGTGGGTGACAGGTTGGCCATGAACCAGCAGTGTGCACTGGTGGCCAAGAAGGCCAATGGGATCCTGGGGTGCATTAGGAGGAGTGTGGCCAGCAGGTCGAAGGAGGTGATCCTCCCCCTCTACTCTGCCCTGGTCAGGCCCCACCTGGAGGATTGTGTCCAGTTCTGGGCTCCCTGGTATAAAAAAGACAGGGATGTCCTGGAAAGGGTCCAGAGGAGGGCTATGAAGATGATTAAGGGCCTGGAGCATCTATCCTATGAGGATAGGCTGAGAGAGCTGGGGCTGTTCAGCCTAGAGAAAAGAAGACTTAGGGGGGACCTAATCAATGTTTATAAATATCTTACGTATGGGATGCAGGGGGAATTGGCCAGCCCCTTTTCATTGGTCTGTGGAGACAGGACAAAGGGCAATGGCTGCAAGATAGAGCATAGGAAGTTTCGCACCAACATGTGGAAGAAATTTTTCACAGTGAGGATGACAGAGCACTGGAATAGGCTGCCCAGGGAGGTGGTGGAGTCTCCTTCTCTGGAGATATTAAAAACTCATTTGGATGCCTATCTGTGGAGTATGAGCTAGGGAGCTGCTTTGGCAGGGGGGTTGGACCCGATGATCTCTTGAGGTCCCTTCCAGCCCCTATGATTCAGTGATTCTGTCATCACACTCAGATCCCGGCATCCAGTCAAGGATGTGTTTGCTCCTCTCCAGTGACAGAAAAATGTTTGGGGTATTTTCTGTCACATGTCTGTGTCCTTGGTCTAATCAAAATGCAAGAAAAAATGCACTTTTATGCCAACTGAAGATGTCTGGGGGGATGGCTGAAAAGCAGGCAAACACAGTTATGCCTCTGCTTAGTGGCCTGACAGCCCCAAAGTGTTTGTGCCTCAGGATATTCCAACCAAGAGATCGTGCCTGCATGTTACAAGCCCTGGGCTGGTTGCTATCCTAGGAATATGTTCCTTCACCAAGCTGATGGCAGGGACTCAGCAGCTCAATCATTTATTTGTCGGGATTCACCTCTCACTGTGACTGCTTACCCTGGCAGATTTTATTTATGCCCCTCCTGCTGTGGAGGGGTCCTACCATAACTCCTTTTATAGAAATATCTTTGATAACCTCCATATCATGTCCCTGAGTAGTGAAGGTCTGAGCACAAGTCTCACATTAAGGATTTATTTTAATCACTTATCACATGAAGGAGCACAGTCAACTGTGCATTGTTGCAGGTAAGGTCCTCTGTAACTGACAAAGATAATAGCACAGATACGGCTAAGCATATATGATGGTCTATGCCAATACATCATCTTCAATGGGTCAAAAAGTTTATGGACAACATAAGGAATCAAGGGAATGAAAGCAAGCTGCAGTGATATAACTCAGAACAGCCTGTTGCAATCTCTGCCACTTTTCCTCCCTTCCTTTCTTTCTCTTTCTCTCTCTCTCCTTCCTTCCTTCCTTCCTTGTTCCTTCCTTTTCTTCTCTTTTGTTTCCACTCTTGTTCTTGCTCTTGCTCTTTCTTTCTATAATTTCCAGCACAGCCCTCTGCCATTTATCACTTGAAGTCTGTTTCTGCCAAAAGCTTTTTTTTTCCCCCCAGGTTCGAAATGATTGTTGGATTTTGCATGAGGCCATTTTGCACAAGATTTTAAGATATGTATTCCTGCTCCTGCTTTCTATGTCCCAGTATGTAGAAGAGACAGAAATATAAAAATGGAAGGAAATTTTTGGTGGGGTATTTAGAACAAGACACTATATCTATGACTGTTAATTCCTCTCATTATTTGTACAGTGAGCTGGTATCTTAGTGGCAGCTGTGACTAGTCAGTAGGAATATCTTCCTCACCCCATCCCATCATTAAAACACAGAATGTAACTTTTGCTTCAGGTTTAATACAAGATTCTCCAATTCTGTGTTGTTTAATATTTGGGAGGTAGGTGTGTGTTTGGGGGTTGGGTTTTTTTCCTTTCTTCTTTAATATTTTCTGCGGAACTCTTCCCTTATTTTACTTTATTCTGATTTATTCAGATTCTCATTTTCCTCACTGCAGCTTTTCCATACTCTAGAAAGTTTTGAGATCACACAATGGAAAATTTCTGAAAGAAAGGACTGAGCCCCAAAAGCTGAAAACTTCATCTGTTTTCACTTCATTGTGAAGTGAACATATCCATTGTCAACACCCCAGCGAAGAAATGTGGTAGTGAAGGAAGACGAAATTGAGGAAGGATGGGCAAGCAGAGCTTCTTATTAGCTGAGCGTACAGTCCCTCTTCCTCACTAGACTGAATTAAACGTTTGATACTTTTTTGGGTTTGATCTCCACTAAAATTAACCTAAAGGTGAACTAGAAGTATTGTCTGTGCAGTTGTAATCTATTTGTCTGTCCAAATCTCCTTTCCCGCTTGGTTTAATCAGGAGGGAGGCAATGGGAAAGTTGAGCAGGAGAGGGAAGTTGCCTAGTGATCTATAGAGATGGAGCAATGATTAGAGAGCAGAGGTAGAGGGAGATGCAGGATCATGGCACCCAGGCTCAGAGAGAGGCACCACGGGGAAGCAGGTCATTCAAGTCAGGCCAAGTATCTTTTTGTCTGCTGTCTTCTCCTGACCTTTGACTTCTTAAGGTTAGGCTGCATTTTTGTATCTTTCCAACCATCATTTACACTGATTCATTTTTAATATCTGTGATTTTAAGTATAAGTGATTTTCTACCTAACACCTGATTATTAATTTTCATGATACACTAAAATACAGAGAAAATACACCCAGCAGATAAACTTGACATGTACCCACAAACACTTCCACATCACCAGGATTTAAGTGGGTCCTTATACTGCCAGACTCATTTTACAGAGCAGTGCCTCCGATTTATTACATCTCCATTGTACCACATAACGTAAGACACAGGGAAAATAAAAGACCATGCCTATGCAAAAATGTTTTACAGACTACTTAGACGGTGCGTACAACAGACCTGAAGTCAGCACTGCTTGTGAAACAGAGAGCTGCAAGCAAGACAGATCCCATTACATCTATTTGCCATGGCATTTTGTTCTTTTGAGTTCTTTGTGCAGAGTACCTTCCCCACAGGTCACTGCATGACAGCACATCTCACACTGCACGTTCCTGCACACTGGCTGCGGCTCCTAAGCCAGCTCATATCCGTGTCTCACAGGAGGGAATGTTTTTCATTGTTTTCTGCACTGTCCTTCTGCTCTTGATTGGAACAAGCTGCTGTCCCTGGGGTAATCCTTGGGCCACTGCCCATTGCTGTGAGTGATGTCAACACATTTTTGAATGTGTGGCTATTAGCACTCTTTCCAAACAGGTTACGAAAAAACCTCCACGCACTATACTGTGATCTGTTTGGTAGATGTTCCCTCTCGCTTGTCCCCTTGCTATTGGACAGAGTGACTAAATTTTTTTCCGTTTAAACATGTAAACTGTAAATTATTGCTTGATGACCCAAATTAAGGCTTACAGCTGCTTGGAAGACTAGTCAGTGCACTCCCTTCTCTTTAATAGCAACCAGTAGGTGAAGATTTGAATGAAAGTTTAGTTTTTCACTTCAAACGAGGGGTGCCATGGGTGAAGGGAAGCAGGTGAGGTGTATATGCTGCTCCTCCTTATGCTGGCTCAACTCCAAGGCACTGTGGGAGTTGAGGGGCTGCAGATTTCACCTTGGGAAGTGAGTCATTGAACGAAGAGAGAGTGATGGTTTCGCTCACTCCATGGGAAGATCGAGGAGACCAGAGACCGGGCTCTTGTTCATATTTAAAGCGAAGCTTTTAACTACTTGTTCTTGCCAGTAGTAAGGCAGCAACCTCCTCCATTTTGGAAAGTGGTCAGAAAGATGCCCTGTGGGTGTGCACAGGATGGCTTTCCCCCCACCCCTCCCCAACTGGGCTCCTCAGCTGAGGCAGCTGGAGTGAGCGAAGAGTATGCCACAGGGGGCAGAGGAGGTTGAGAAGGGTGGTGGAAGAGATGGCAAGCAAGGACTGCCCGCCTCTTGGTCCTCTTGAGGACTGCATGACACAAGTCACCCTTGCTATCAGCAGAAACCCTACAAGGGACAGCTCTTGCACTGTTTAGCATTGTTGGCCTGCTGGGGCTGGGGAGGCTTAAGGTGAAGCAACTTCTTTAGAGCTGAAGGTGCTGTGTAAGTATAAAGTCACACTCTTTACCGCAGTTGGGAATAAATCCACCTCTGTGCTGTGATTTACGGCTCTGAGTAGAGCTACAAGAGTCAGTTCAGGCCAGTCCTCCCTCCAAGCATGCCACACACTCCACATTCTCACCTACTCAGTCCTTTACATATTTGTGCATAGACATCTTTATGTGTCTACATATACACTAAATTATGTGTCGATACATAATTGGCTCCATAATTCTTAACATGTTAAAACTCCATAATTTTGCAGTAGAGCTGGATGATACTCTGTTGTTCTTTAGGAATTTGTGATGGCGATCACAGTTACATATGCACTTTCGTAACACTTTAAAACCCAGATTTTAAGAATCACTTTGTGGAGCATCTGTTTGATTAGGATATAAGGCATTCTGCAATGTGATCCCAAAGCACTGAACAATTCTCTAGTCACAAGTGCTTACAGTGGAATAAATGGGTTAGTGTATGAATACTGCATCTTCAAGAAGACAGGGGTAAGGCCAAAACAGTTGGCCTTATTATCTATATGAAAAGTTATTTCGGATAAAAACAGCAAGAGTTTCAAGCAGAGATTATAAAAGCCCAAAATCCACACCTGCATGGTGTTCTGGTTTCACCTAGTCTGGTAAACGCTCGCATTAGGTGTGTTTAAGCACATACAAATCTTCCCTTCTGGTAACAGCACAGAGGAAGCCTCTGAAATTATTTTAAACATTTTGGAGGAATGCCTTGTAAGTGAGGAAAACATGTATTCAGCTGAAGTGAGGTTTTTACTTGGAGTATCTTACTTCTCTGCATGTACCACCGGACCAGCACAATATCTGACTGTCCCTAGCTAGCAGTGGCAAGACTTCCACAGGGGAGGTCACAGAGTGTAGTTGGAAGAAGAATGGATATTGTTGGGGAAAAGGACAAAGAAAATGAAAGATCGCAAACATTAGGCACATGCTGCCTTTTGAAATGGTTGGTGAGTTAAGGAATCGTAAATTACAAACAGTCCCGGGTAGATTAATTTGTACTTGCTAGCTTTCTCAGATGTGTAACCGACAGAGAGCAGCTGTCTGGCTGCTCCACTCTTACGAAGCTTTCAGCTAGTTAGTGCCAGAGTCTGACTGCACAAGGAGCCATGTATCTTCTGCTAACAAAAGCTCTGCTGCTTTGAGTTCTCTGACCATTAAATGGTGGTGTTCCCTGAAATGTTTTTGCACAACAAAACAGACATGCGAGTAAAGTCTGTGTTTTAATCCAACTGTCATCGATAAAATAACTGTCTATATAAGTTTTGGTCTTCACTAACAACTGGCCCTGGATAGGAGTCTACGGGAGATTAATAGTCCTGTTGTCAACAGATTGTCACTGTCACGTTTAGTGATGGTGGATAAAAGAAAACTCTGTGAGGCATGTCTGCCTTTGACATGGTCACACTGTTGTGTCCCTGTGTTGTCATATTCCTGGTGTGGCAGCACTTTTCCAAGCATAAACGGAGTGACATCCACCTGGCAAACCAGTGTGTAGTCCTTCATGTTCTTACTTGAAGAACTGGTGACATGAGATGGTGGGAATGGCCATTCTTTTCACAACTACCATTAATCTCTCGGTCTGCCCATCCATCTGTTTATTACTTCATGTAAAAATATGGGAGAAGGTAGTGTAAGCTAAACTATGGCAGAGGGGTTTTATGCCCTCTTGCAACCTTCTAGCTTGAAATTTAACTTCCTGTAAAATTAGTCATTCAGATGATATTTTTCATCCCATTATTTTAGTAGATTTGTCCAAATGAGCTTTTACTTTGTCTCCATCTAAAAAGACGCCATGAAGAATTACAAACAGGTTAAAGATAGCGGTAACTGTGACTGGCAAAAGTAATATTCTAAGATACTATGCTTCATTTTATAGAATGATTTCAATAAAGTGCGTAAGAAAGTAAGAACCATATAGAGGCTTCAGATGAGAGAGCACCTGGCTTTTTGGAGGGAAATTAATGGTTAAAATATATTTTTGGTTTCTGTTTATTTTAGTTAATGTTTGTTGTAAATTATCATTCTTCAATTGATTTCATGGTTTGTACCATGGTGCTTAGGTAGTTGCCTTCTTATGGTTTCTAATTCTAGACAGTAAAGATATGGAAATAAAATCTTTGTGCATACATACAGAATTCTGATTCAAAAGAAAACAGGAGGTGTATGGTTTTGCAACTTCCTTTATCTCTGATAGAGCAATATTGCATACATCTGTGACTATGCCTGCTATTTTTGCATTTCTCCAGGCTGTTTTACATCTTTCTACTGAGGTAAAATACATTTTTCTGTCCAAAATATACACCATGAACCTCTGCAATGGACTTCATTATTTCTGCCTGTATTTCAGTACAGACATTGCTTTTTGACATTTCAACATATTCAGCTTGTTCAGAGATGCATTAAAAATATTCATTAATGTTTCACATAGCTCAAAGTGAGACCTGAACTTTTTGAGAGACCTGAAGTTTTAAACTGATAAAACAAAGACTCGTTTTAAAAGTAATTTGTAAGGAAATTTTCATATCTGGTAGTTTCTTTCTGTTATTTGATATTCCTCTCACTTCCTTGTTGTCACTCTAATTGTTAGCAGGTACTGCCCTTAAATTTTCCTTTTTAAAATTGGTAAATCTTAGATAAATAACATCTGGAAGATGAAAATTTTTTAATACTTTATGAAAAACTGTTTCTATGAGAAGAACATACAATGATGGGTTTTTTACAGATTTCCCTGTAGGTTTTGTAATGTTTCAGTTTAAGTTGGATGCCTGCTTTAATTTTGTTGTTAGGGTCTTTTGGAGAAAAAGGAAAGTGAGGGAAGCAATAGCATTCTCCCAGTTATTGTATATATATTACTATGTCTTTGTTTTGCATGCTTTCAAGTACAGTTGGGAACTGACTAATAACTTCAGGGGATTGTTATAATCTTGTTTTTAAATTATGTTATAGGAATGGACTAAAAAAATATGTATAATAGTGCAGGCAATGAAGACAAATTCTAATTAGGTTTAACATCAGTAAATGGTGCATAAAGTTTTTCCAAGACAACTTGTATCCTTCCAGAAAACTATTTAGTGAAAAGCTCTAATGTTGAAGCATTGCAAAGGATACACACCTCTGATTTCAGCCACATATTTTACCCTTACTGATTTCATGCACAAAAATTATTATGAGTCCATTAATTTTTGGAAGTCCCTCCAGTTCTAGAGTTTCACCAGCTTTCGCAGAAAAAGGATGACTTTGTAAACAATTCACTATTTCTCTTGGATAGTGCTCAAATATTTCATGTAGTCATTGAAAAATAGGGATGTAAAGAACTTCTAGATGTAGTCAAGCCTCTATGCCAAAGTAAAATCATCTATAACAGTGTCATTACAGAAATATATTTGTTTAATCTGCTTTTTAAGATCTCCTGAGACAGAGATTGCATACATTACCTAGGAGATGCATTTTCCTGAAAGATGATCCTCATGTATGCTTTCTCATAACTCCCTCTTTTATTCTCTCTTCAGGCTAAGTAATACCAGCTTTTGAATCTTTCCCTACAGGTTCAGTTTTCTGGTTGTTTTTCATTCCTATTACCCTCTTCTGTGTATTTATCAATTAGAATATATATTTCTTGAAACACATACCAGTTAGGTATGTGCTGGGTAAAACAGAGGGAATGTTACTTCCCATGCCTTGTGGGACAAAGTTGCGTTCAAACCTCTCAGTGCTTTTTTCTGCCCAAACTATGACATTACTGGTTTGTGCTCAGCTTTTGGTACTACACAACCCTGGTGGATACCTGAAGAATGACTGCTGTGTTAGTTGCACCGATCTCTCGACATTTCTATTTTTTTCAGAGCTGTTTTGGTTCTTCCAAGTTTTTTCACCAGATTTTTTTAAACATACATCATATTCTTCCATCCTAGCTGTTTCTGAATACATTGGACATGTCTAAGAAAAGTGGACATATGAAGAATGTTTTCTCACCCTTCTTCTTATTCTAGCAATGAACTGTGCCTTACGGCTTTCTAAGTGCCTTTTCCAGGCAGTTTTGTCCACATTTGACAGCTTGGAAATGTCCCATGAAACTGTATCAGAAGTTTCCTTTGGGTACAAGACTCTTCATAACTATTATTTCTCCTTAATGCATCAAAGCCATTATCTTATAATAAAAAAAATTTTACTATCTACAATGTTTTTTGATTGACAAACTAGTGTTTGTTGCTTACTCATTTCCTTGGTTTCTTTCAGATACTTATATACTTTTCAGACATTTATTTGTCCCAATTTTTGTTTTGGAGATTAAATTTAAATCTCCTAAGCCTTACATCCAAATAAAGTTTCATTCCTCACCTGATAGTTTTGTGAGATGAGATTTGTATGTTCATCTTCTAGTCCTTTTGCCCTTGTTTTGGTGGAGAAGAAACCAAGGAATGTGGATTATGATACACTTGCACCTTGCGTGAGGTGGTCAAAAGAACTGAAGGCAGCATGGACCAACATCAGATATATACAGTTTAAGATCCCAAGATCCTTCAACCCAATGTTTATGCTATCAGACTGAATAGTACCAGAGGTTGTACTTAGGTGGTAGAACAACCTTATCTGTATAGTTTAATTGTATGAACAGTTCCTTCCATAATTTTAGTGTGTACCAGCTCCCAAAATATTTCCAGCCATGTAAACAGAGTTATACCAAGCCAACCAGCAGCTTCTGGGTGACTGCTGTAGCTTGGAAGATATGAGAGTTTAATATTATGCTTGTAGTCAAATGGCATGGTATAATCCAGAAAATAAGCTCTTGTGCTTTCTAGTGTTCCTGAAATTTATTAGCCCAGCCTGTCCGAGGCCTTTCCATAACAAAGATCTTAACTCTTGGTGTTGATATGGTGTTAGGCAGCTGCTCATATCTGATCTTTCATGAAATGTTATGCAACAAAGATATTAATTAAACACTTCAGCCTCTCCTGCATCTGTAAAATTTGCAACCAGTTCCTTTTTATTGGGTAGAAACAACCGTTGAAGAGATTCCCTGCAGATGCTTGCTCTGCATCAAAAAGAAAACAAAAATAGCAACAATTTCTGAACACTTAGTTGGACTGCCTTACAATAAGAGAATGTTTTCAGTAGAAAATGTGCATATGTTCTCAGCAAGAAAGTAGGTGACTTGTAGATGGACAACCAGGATGTTCTTTTAGCACACAGTATGCGCTAAATAGCATGGGAAGCTAGCTGCAAGCTCTACTTTAGAAACATGCAGCCTGAACATGTTTCCAGTGTGGTATGAGATTATTTTTTCCCCTCCAGCATACTGATCTGATGCAACTTGGATTTTAAGTGCTCTAAAATTCCATTTCATTTAAGATCAAGTGTAGAGCAACAATACTTCTACCTTGAAATCTTAACATTTTCACCCTTGCCTTTTTTCTTCACATTTTTGTTTCAAACTTTTTATAGCTTGTTCAGTCCTTTTCAACATTTCTTGCTTAATGACCCATCCTTACAAACTAACACCATATTTTTGATTGTCATTCTATCATGTTCCATCTGGACTGATGTTATACTGTTCCCTCCTGACCATTTTAATAGCAGAGTGTTGCAATAAAACCAAAATGCTAAATGCAAATGATCAAGAACATAAATATCCACTGGAAGAAAAATATGAAGATAAAGAAAAACAGAAACAATATAGAATATGGAGAACATCTATCTCTGTCTCTCTTTTTCTCTTTTTGTTGAAAACTCAAAATTATCAGCCTTAAACAAGTTTTTCGGTGTTTTTTTTATTCAATAAATATTACTCAAATTAAATAGGAATGGTTAATATTATGAAGTGCAACATTCATAAATAAACATTCAGTGTGTGTGTGTGTCAGTGTGTTTAATTATTTGCATCCCAAACTACACAAATAAGTATAAACCATCAGTGCAACAGTCATTTCCCCCTGACTTAAGGTGTGGTAATAGACATTTCTGGTCAACCTGAAAAGAATACCGAAGAGATGAAGTTGATGTAATGGCTAATCACAGGAAGATGAAGTTGACCAAGGGTACTAGAGACACTGGTGTAACAAATGAAGACTTTGTAGGTAAAGTATGTGGCAAATGCCTTTGCACCAGCCAGGTCCTTGTGCAGTTAGCAGTTAATTTCTGTATTTGAGAAATGACATTTCTGAGGTGGACTAAATAATCTTATGCCCGAGAGAACTATCTTTCTCAGTTTAAGTATAATGTGGTAGATAAATGCAAATATCTGTGTATGTTCTAATGAAGATCCCCTGCACATGTACCACAGGTTTGGCTTTCATGAAAATCCCCGTAAAAATTGCTTCCCTGAACAAAGTGTCCAAGTCTGGCTGTTTGATGCCTGTGCAGGTCATCAGCAGTTATATGACACCAAACAAAAGATGATATGAAACATAAGTATAACCCCTTATTTAAACCAACAGAAAAACAAATAGGTTTGTATTTAGATGTGTTTGGTTTATGACTAGAAGACCACCAAGTAATTCTGCCCATGTTTAAATTCAGGATCAAAAACGTCCCATATGTATCAAGGTGTTGCTTTACATATTTAGAATTAAGCTGGGCTTTCAGTACTTAGATGGACTGAGGTCTATTTTTATAACTTTTTTCTTTTGCATGTGTCTTTTTTTTTTTTTTTAAAAAATTGAAGTTTGTCCCAACAATATCTCAGCTGAAGGGAAGCCCTTAAAGCTATCTTATTCTAATGGTTAGGGAAGTACTCCCATTTCTTGCTCAGTGTGAGAGTGTTTAGGTAGTTGGGTGGATCAGGGAAATATCACCATGTGATCAATAAGGATTCCTTCTTTGGTGTTTCCTTTAACTGAAGCTAAGCACTCTCTGTGCATTTTAGGGATACTGGATGTCAACTGTTAGTGGATATAGAGAAAAAACCTCTAGTAAAAGCAGAAGGATGACACGCTGTCTATGAGACAGCACAGAGATATTGATATGTGAAATAATACATATTCCTAGTGATTACTGGCTGCAAATAATGTATATAAATGATAACTGCTTAATCCTGTAGCTCTGTTATTGGGAGCTACAGTAAAAGCAACACTGTATTTCATTTCTGGTGCATTCCTCACTAGACTGTTGCTGGACTTTCTATTTCTTATGTCTTCATTTGCACATATTTACTTTGTCAATGTACATATTCTTTCACACAACTGATCCCTGAAGACAAGCATGTGCATGGGTGTCATGAAGGATCCAGACCAAAACCATTTACATCTTTTCATGCCCACTCCATTTGTTTCACCTCAGGAATGAGTTGAGGTGATCATCCCATAAGCTGAATCTGGCAGGCAGACCTCCACTGCACATCAGATCTGGAGGCATCTCTGTGAGTCACTCCCTTACTAAATGGGGATCCTGCGTGAATTTAGTAAAGTACAAGGGAATTTGGGACAGATAGTGACAAAGACAAGTGTTCTTAATAGCTTTTCATCTGGAACTCTGATAATTCACCCAGGTATGATTTGGCATATCATGCAGGTCTTTTTATGGCAAGAAGGTGAAAGATTTAACAATCCTTCTGCTGATGATAAGGCACATAAGGGCAATCACCTCCTCTGCTTTCAGCCACACTGTTTAACTGTGGCAACTACTCAAAGAAGGCTAAGACAGCTAAACCCTATAATCATTTACCTTCCCAAAATGTCGTTCCCTTCCCTTCTTCTGATTTTGCATAAAAATCGTAGAAACATCACTGATGGGAAGGCATGGAAAAGGTTCTTTACACAGAGTCTCCCTCTTAGTACAGGGTTGGCTCCTCTAATTTCTAGAGTGTGTCTCTAGAGCCCATACCAAACCAAGCAAACAAAGCAATGTTTTCTTTCTTAGCAGAATCACACGTACTCTCAATTTTCTCCAGTTCAGTTTTCAAACATAATCTTATTATATTAGAAATCAAAAGCTGTTCCCTTTCTTTTCTGGTGCAGGCACTATGGCAGCATATTTCTCAAATCCTTCTTGTGTGAGTGAGGCCAAGACTCACGTCAATCCACAGAAGACAGAGGGCAGATACGTCTTCACTTCAGCAAGTTTATAATGGGCTCCATCAGCTTTCCTTGGAAATGCAGAAGGACTTCTGGCAGTCAAACAAACTCCAGCTGTGGCTGTTCCAGTTTTCTCCAAGATTTAGAGCATGAGTCCAGAACCTGGAAAAATCCTGGTCTAGTTGTGTAGAGAGATCAGCTGAAATGAGTTAGCCCAGATACTGGTAACCAGCTCCTTTGGGAACATAGAGATCAGAAAAAAAAATGGACATCGTTCCACATGAGTAAAGGCAACCCTGTGCTTAGGTTGTCAAGCTGTAAGAGATCCAGAAGACTCCTGGAGTCCATGGATGAGAACTTTCTAGTTCAGGCATTGGACAGAACAACCAGAGACAGCCTGGGCTGCAGCAACCATGCCCTGGTTGAGTTTGTGATCTCAAAGAATGTGGGCCTGGCAAAGAGTGGGATCAGGATCCTGAACTTTAGGAGAGCAAAGTTTAGGCTGTTTTGGCCAAGATCTCCTGGGAGGCGGTCCTTAGAGACAGAAATGTTGCGGATAGCTGGCTACTCTTCAAGGATGCCTTTCTGAGAGCTCAAGAGCTCTCTGTTCCTCTGAATAAGAAAGTGGGCAGGAGGGGCAGGAAACCAGCATGGCTAGAAAGGGACCTGCTGGTCAAACTGAGGGAAAAGTAAGGCAAATACAAGCTGTGGAAACAAGAGTGTGTAACCTGGAAAGAATACAGGGATGCTGTTTGGAATTGCAGAGGTGGGATCAAGAAAGCCAAGGTGCAGATGGAACTGAAGTTGGTGAGGGATGTTAAAAACAGCAAAAAGAGAATTTACAGGTACATTGGCCAAAAGAAAAAGGCCAAAGGGAGCGTATACCCCTTGGTAAATGAGAAAGGAGAATTGGTTGCAACTAATGAGGAGAAGGCTGAGGTACTGAACGAGTTCTTTTCCTCCGTCTTCTCTGGCAGCCAGGATTCTCATAATTCTCAAGTCCCAGAACCTTGCATCCCTGGACCTCTAGGTGGGAACTGGGGTAGTGAATCCCCCACACACCTCCCCCCCACTGTAAGGGAAGAGCAAGTCCGAGATCACCTCATGAAACTGAATGTCTACAGGTCTATAGGGCCAGATGACTTGCATCCCAGTGTCCTGAAGGAGCTGGCTGATGTGGTTGCTGAGCCGCTCTCCATCATATTTGAAAAGTCGTGCCTGTCAGGAGAAAAGTCAGGAGAGGTCCCTGGGGACTGGAAAAGAGGTCATGTCACTCCCATTTATAAGAAAGGGAGCAAGGAAGAGCCAGGGAATTACAGGCCGGTGAGCCTCACCTCTATGCCTGGGAAGATCATGGAACACATCCTCCTGGATGACATGTTGGAGCATTTGAGAGAAGAGCATGTGATCCGGGACAGCCAGCACGGCTTCACCAAGGGAAGGTTGTGCCTCACCAATCTGGTGACTTTCTATGATGGAGTGACAGCATCAGTAGATAAAGGGAAGGCGACCGATGTCATCTACCTGGACTTGTGCAAGGCCTTTGACACAGTCCCCCACCACATCCTTATATCTTAATTGGAGAGATGTGGATTTGATGGGTGGACCATCCAGTGGATAAGAAACTGGTTGACAGAACGTAGCCAAAGGGTGGTGGATATCTGGTTGCAGATAACACCAAGCTGAGTGGTGTGGTTGACACAACAGAAGGAAAGGAAGCCATCCAGAGGGATCTTGACAGGCTGGAAAGATGGGCCTGGGTGAACCTAATGAGATTCAACACTGCCAAGTGTCAGGAGTTGCACTTGGGCCGGAAGAATCCCAGACATAGATAGAGACTGGGAGAAGAGCTTCTTGAGAGTAGCCCTGCTGAGAAACACCTGGGTGTCATGGTGGATGAGAAACTTAACATGAGCCAGCAGTGTGCTCTTGCAGCTCCCAAGGCCAATGGTATCCTGGGCTCCATCAGAAGAGGGGTGGCCAGCAGGGACAGGGAGGTGATCGTCCCTCTCTACTCTGCTCTCGTGAGGCCCCACCTGGAGTACTGTGTCCATATCTCGGGCCCCCAATACAAGAAAGATGTGGAACTGTTGGAGAGGGTTCAGAGGAGGGCCACAAAGATGATTAGAGGGCTAGAGCACCTGCTCTATGAAGAGAGCCTGGGGGAGCTGGGCTTGTTCAGCCTGGAGAAGAGAAGGCTGCAGGGGAGCCTCATTGCAGCCTTCCAGTACCTGAAGGGAGCATACAAACAGGAGGGGAATCAGCTTTTTAAAAGTGTAGAAAATGGCAGAACAAGGGGGAATGGATTAAAACTAAAGGAAGGAAGGTTTAGATTAGCTATTAGGGGGAAGCTCTTTACAGAGAGAGAGGTGAGGTGCTGGAAGAGGCTGCCCGGAGAAGTGATGGATGCTCCATCCCTGGAGGTGTTCAAGGCCAGGTTGGATGGGACCCTGGGCAACCTTGTGTAGATCCTGGTCTGAAGGTTGGTGGCCCTTCCTGTGGCAGGGGGTGTTGGAGCTCTATGATCCTTGGGGTCCCTTCCAACCCATACCATTCTATGATTCTATGATCAGGTGGGTCTGGGCTCAACCAGATGTGCAAATATAGTGTGGTTGAACAACTAGCAAGGGAGCTGTACTGGGGCAGGGCAATGGGAAAAAGAGAAAGGAAAGTTTTGAAAGCCACCAAAAATGGGAAAGTATTATTCACTCTGTTCAGCAGGAGTATGATGCTTTGACTTGGTTAGTGAAGTTCAGCTAAAGGTGTGGAACAACCAGAAACAACCCAGGGAGAGCAGTGAGGAAGTTAAAAGTCCCTTAAACAAACAACACAGCTACTGAGGAAAACTTGTTAGAAAAGAGGCTTAACCTAAGGAAGAAAAGCTCCATAAGAGAAAAGGAAGACAGTGCTACTGCATCCATTAAAATGTGCAAAATTCAAAGGAACAAACATAATATTTAAGTAGTAATTGCTTTAATTATTTTTTAATCAGGATAAAATCAGTAAAATAATTTACCTATAACATTTATGACTCAATGATAGTATGCATGTATGATAGTTATATGTGCTCACGTAAGTGTATATACATACATGCACACACACACAAACACGCAAGCATACTTAAATATTATTTTATGTGCATATGTGCAAACCTACTACATGTGCATGTAAATTAATAATAAATACAATTAAAATTGGGGAAAAGTTTCAAAATCATTAAAACTTAGAAAAGCTATTCACATCTTCAAAATATTTTTAAGGCAAAAATTTGGCTAGGTGAAAAGTTCGCCCAACTATGTCTATGGATTCAAATGCAGCATTAAGAAAACACTGTTTTATGGTGCAGCTTGCATAAATAGCTGGTGTATTCCCATTGCTATTGATGAGGCTTGGTGATTGATTTATGGGAGTGTAAAGTTATGGATGAATGTTGGATTAAAGTCGTTGTTTTGCAAGCTGTTCAGCTGGACAGCTACAATAAAGTATGCTAGTTCTCTCTCCTGCTGTTTGCAAGCCAGACACACTTTCTGCTTATCTGTAACATCAGTTCACCTTAGAATGAAATTATGTTGATGTCTGTTTCCTAGGAAACACTGAATTTCATTCATCTTCGGACTCTCTTGGCTTCTGTGGTCTGGCACGGGCCACAGCACAGATGTCAAATCCTCTGATAGAAGGAACAGATGACGCTTGAAACCATTTTATCTCAAGGATCATGTGCCCAACCAGCTCTTCCTCAAACGTAAGTGATGCCATCTTCTTTCAGATATTTGTGGCATGCCTAATCTTCACACCTGTACAAGAGTCATCCTTTTGCTTTAAGTCAGGTTGCGGTTTACATGAACATGCTGCAACATCTTTAAATATAATGAAATTGAGATCAGTGGCCAATATTTTATCCAAAACTTTGGTTCATTTTTGTTCCATCAAAAAGATGTACTAGAACTAGGATTACTTTATTAGGAGCAAACCAAAGGGTTTATTTCACTCCCACCTAACCAAAGACAAGTGATAGGAGGAAATCACAGTATTTCTGGATGAACTCTTGGTGGCTGATTTCTTCCTTTCTGGATTATATTCCATTGACATAAAAGATTGCCAATGAACTGTCATTCACCATGTTTACTGGCATTATACATAGTTAACTTCCATGCCGAGGTGTGCCCATGCAATCTTGATTTAACTTATATATTTTCTCCTCAAGAGGTGTAGCAGCATGCATTAATGAAGATCTAAAACCTTCTGAAGAAATGGAAATTTGGGCAGTCTAGTGTTTTGAATTATTGGTATGACCATCTGCTATTCCACAGAATAAAATGAAGTGGTAGGAACTTTGTTTTTATAACAAATAAGAGTTATAAAGAGAAAATGGATATGTGAACAGGAAGTACAGTCATAATTGTATTAATCATAATGCAAATGCATCCATTAAGAATAAGAGATAAGGATGAAGATGTATTTAATCTTAGTATATTATTCTATGTCATTCAGAGTGTGTGAAAAGGAGAACATGTAACATTATAGATGTGTAATATTTATAATGTCTCTGCCTGTCCTAATTACTTTGCATGTTATCTTACAGAAAAGAGTATTTTCTGGATGAAACATTCTGATTGTGTAGTGCTTTAACCATAGCCCGAAATACAGGTAATCTGTACTAAGAAAATGTATTGCAGATTTTAATTTCTGAAAGGCTGAGTCAGAATGGTCAGTCTGGAAGACATTGTCTGAACGATGATGGATGGAGACATCAATTGAAAGTTTCAGTCCTTAGTGGTGGTATACCGTTTGGTTCCTGGAATGGGCACATGGAACTGCAGAGAGATGTCACTAGAGCAGAGAAGGGAAGTGTGTGCCACCAGATTATGCCTACAACTGAATTGTGAATAAAGGGGAAATACTGAGTACTATTAAACATGGTGCCTTTTGTTCATTTGAGGAGTGGACCAGTGGACTGGAAGGTTTGGAGTCTGTTTCTAGTTCTGCCTATGACTTGAAATGTAACTTTTGGTAGTCTATTTGAGTTTGTCCTAGAGTACTTTTTTCTCAATGCATAGACATTGTCCTCTTCACTTTGCCTACCCTCTCCCCCTCCAAGAAAAAAATCAACAAAACTACAATTCCCTCCTCCTCCTCCCCACACCCTCCCCCCCCCCCCCAAAAAAAATAAAACTAGGAAAAAATATCTCGGGCTTTTTTAAATGGGATGATGGATCAGTTCATTTAGGCAAGACATAGTCCATGGAGCCAGAAGGCATTATAATACCAAAAACTTCCTGTCTTTGCACAATAGTGGAAAAACTCTGTTCCAATTGCACTGTCCAAATGGACCCATAAGAGTCTTCCTGGTTCAAATTAGAATGAGGAAACAGCTCATCAAAGTAGCATCATAGCTCACATCTTCAATGTAATTTGAGGATTTTTTTGTGGAAAAAAATATATTTCCTTCATAAGAAAATGAATGTTTACAAGCACCCTTGAAACCATAATTTTATGGAAATTTTTCTTGCTTAATTACACTATTAGAAAGGGGGGGGGGAGGGAAAGGATAGAATTTATTGCTTCCAAATTTATAAATATTTAAACAAAGATAAGCTTGGCTTTCAATTCCATCCTCACTAGAGATTCACATTTTATATCTCACTTTTAATTTTTCTCTAAACACTTTAAGATTACTGTTATTAAATACCTGCTTTATCTGATATATTGCAAATGGTGTCAAAGGCATCGAGTATATGATAACATAAGATACAGTCTTGAGGGTCTGGAATTTTTCAAAATTTTCAATGTCTGAAAATTCCCTTTTTAAACAGCAGCAAAAAAGAAATCACTAAAGCTACATCATGAAAAAAATAAAATGTGTGTGTATGTATATGTACTTGCATGGACGTACATATGCATGAATACATAAATGCACATATATAGACATAAAAAACTGTATCAAATATAGTTTAATGTTTGCTCTGCCCAGTAATTCCCAACAAAGTCTCTTTTAAAGCACTCTCCACTGATTTTAAGGATGCCCCTGTAAGTAACTTTCTACCATTCACTTTTCTTATTAATGGTGAAGAAAATATTTCTTTGGTTTTCCAGTTGCAGTTCTGTCATTGTTTTCATCTCCCACCTAGCTTTATTCTTCATAATTTCACAGCTGAGGTGGACCTAGTGGGTCTTTTGTGAGTAGAAGACACATCACCCATGTTAGTGTTTAAATAATCAAATATGTTTAACCTGTTTTTAAAGTGTATCCTCATTTATTACTCACTTATCTGTGATAAACTATATGTAAATGTGAGAAGAGGAATGCCATGAATTGAAGATTTTCAGTAGCTGGCTTCATAATTCCTACAAAGACTTCGTTCTCTAATGTCTTAGCATGTGTTTTGAGAAACCTGATACACATCAAAAAATTTATATCAAAACAAGATGGTGTCCTGCGTTGCAAATTTGTACTCTCTTTCACTTGTGGGAACAGGCAGAAGTAAATGCAGAGCAGAGCAGGCCTATGAAAAAATGACACAGACTAACAGCAGAGAGAAGCAGTTTTCCCTAGTACAGCTTGGGTGGCAGTCAGCATCCTACAGACTTAGAGCATCTGCGGTATCCAACTGCTCCCAAGCAAGAAGGGTGACACTCTGGGTCGCTAAGGAAGAGAGCTCAGGCGAGGGAGACCTGGCGTTGGAGCCTTCTGAAAGCGGCAACCCCCGAGCATTGATCCTCGAGGGCAAATAAAAGAAGGAAAGAAGAAAAGGAGAGACCCCGCGACGCACCCGGCGGCAGCCATTGCCTCTCGCTGAGACTGCACGTCGGTTTGACTCATCAGGGGCGGAGCTTAGCGCGGCAGCGGCAATCCGACTGCATACAAGAGGGGTCTCTGGGAGCGGGGAGCGCTAGCGACCAGGAGCGCTGCGAACAGGATGGGCAAACAGGGCGTGGCGCGTCAGGAGGGCGTGGCGCGTCAGGAGGGCGTGGCGCGTCAGGAGGGCGTGGCAGGAGGGCGAGGCGTGGCAGTTTGCGCAGCAGTTCGCGCAGGCAAGGCGAGCCTTCCCTCCCAGCTCAGAGGGGAGGTTGAGCACACCAGCTCAGAGTACACAGGTTGAGCCAAGGGTTCCCTGTTTCTTGTGTGTCCAGACATTTGGACCATGGTGTCCACCAGGCGGAGACCTTCCCCCTACAAATCTGGGGCAACCCCCATGAGGGACGTGGCTAGGGACGCCTCGGTCCAGGTCACTGGCTGCAGGGAATGTCTGAGTCTGCTGCAGCCAAGGGAAAGAGGCAAGGGCCTCACCTGTGTGAGGTGTGAGCAGGTGGATGACCTCCTCTGCTTAGTTGTTAGAGGATGAGTTCGTGAGGCTGAAAGTCACCTGGGAAAGGGATCGAGAAGAGCTTGCGAGGCTGAAAGCCACCCAGGAAAGGGAACGAGAAGAGCTCGCGAGGCTGAAAGCCACCTGGGAAAGGGAGCGAGATGAGCTCGAAAGGCTGAAAGCCATTCGGGAATGCGAGATGGAGATTGACGGGTGGAGTAGCTCCCTGGCATCCAAGAGGGAAGAGTGCCAGGAAGGTTCCACACTACTGAAGGCGGTCCCCCTGCTCTGCCCTAGCCAGGTAAATGGGAGCGAACCAAACCCTGAGGAGGTCTGGAAGGCGGTCCCTACTCGCTGCCGTAGACACTCCCCCAGCCTCCCTACCCCACCCCCCCAGGTCCCCATAAGCAACAGATTTGGGGCCCTGGAAGTTGAAGGGGAGGTATGTGAGGAGATGAATACAGTCCCTCTACCTCAGAGGAAGCGTAAGCCCAGAGCGAGGAGAGTATCTGCACGCCTTGAGACGGCCTCAGCAAAGTGAGAAAGAGTAGTTGTGGTTGGGGATTCCCTCCTCAGCGGGACGGAGGGCCCCATATGTAGACCAGACCCTACACGTAGGGAGGTGTGCTGCCTTCCTGGAGCCAGTGTGAGGGATATTACCAGAAGGCTCCCAGGGCTGATTAGTCCCTCTGATTATTACCCACTATTGATAGTTCAAGCAGGTAAAGATGCAATCACGAAGTGTAGCCTGCGCACTATCAAGAGTGAATTTCGTGACCTAGGGCGCTTCGTTGCAGGGGCAGGAGCCCAAATAATATTTTCTTCTATTCCCACTTGTGGAAGGTGGGGTTCAGAGCAGGTCAGGAGAACCCATGAATTGAATCAGTGGTTGAAAGGCTGGTGCCTGCACAAGAAATTTGGGGGTTTTGACCAAGGGATGGTCTACTCTGCTCCGGACATGAGTACTGCTAATGGGGCTTACCTGTCCCATAGAGGAAAGCAGATCCTTGCTCAGGAGATGGCAGGGCTCATTGATAGGGCTTTAAATTAGTTAGGAAGGGGGAAGGGGATATTACAAAGGCTGTTGGGGTAAGGCAGGTGCTTTGGGAGTCACAGCACGAGATGCTGGGGGAAACAGATAAATGCCAACAGCACAATGGCAGACTTGGGGATGTTGCTCCACACGAGAGTAGGGATAACTCTGTGGATTACCCCATGAACTCCTCAGTGGAGCTGCTTTTGCCCATCCCCTATCGGAAATCTCGCAGTGAGCTGTTGGGGATATCTGGATCTGCTGCCCCACTAAAATGCCTTTATACAAACGCACGTAGCATGGGGAACAAACAAGAAGAATTAGAGATCTTTGTGCGGTCACAGGGCCACGATCTCATTGCAATCACTGAGACGTGGTGGGACAGCCTGGATGACTGGCACGCTACCATGGATGGCTACATGCTTTTTAGGAAAGATAGGCTAGGGAGACGAGGTGGAGGAGTTGCTCTTTATGTTAGAGAGCACCTTGAATGTATTGAGCTCCACCTGGGTAGGGATGAACCGTTTGTCGAGAGCTTGTGGGTAAGAATTAAAAGGCAGGCCAGTTTGGGTGACATAGTCGTGGGCGTGTACTACAGGCCCCCTGATCAAGAGGAGCGGGTTGATAATGCATTTTATAAGCAATTGGAAGTAGCCTCAAAATCGCAGGTGCTGGTCCTTATGGGGGACTTCAAGTACCCAGATATTTGCTGGGCAAGCAATACGGCCAGTTGTATGCAGTCCAGACAACTTCTGCAGTGTATGGAAGACAACTTCCTGATACAGATAGTGCAGGAACCTACAAAGGGAGGGCAGGTGCTTGACCTTGTTTTTAATATCAAGGACAGGCTCATTAGTGAAGTGAAGGTTGGGGGCAGCTTAGGACAAAGCGTCCGTGAAATGGTCAAGTTCAAGATCCTGAGTGGAAGAGGCAAGCCAAAAAGTAGGATTGCTACCCTGAATTTTGGAAGAGCTAACTTTGATCTCCTCTGAAATCAAATAGGGGCTATCCCATGGGCTGCTCTGTTTGAAGGAATGGGAGCCTGTGAGTGCTGGCTAACATTCAAACAGCACTTCTTCCAAGCACAGAATAGGTGCATCCCTTTGAGTAAGAAATCGGGAAAGAGAGGCAGAAGACCTGCATGGATAAGCAGGGAGCTTATGAGTAAACTCAAAGGGAAGCAGAAGACCTATAAACTGTGGAAACAGGGTCTGAGATCATGAGATGAATATAAGGATGTTGCCAGGGCCTGTAGGGATGCAACTAGGAGGGCTAAGGCCTGCTTAGAATTTAAGCTGGCAAGGGACATAAAGGACAATAAAAAGAGCTTTTTCAGTGATGTGAATAGTAAAAGGATGACCAGGGATAATGTAGGTCCCTTGTTGAATGAGGCGGGTGTCCTGGTAACGGGAGATGGTGAGAAGGTGGAGATACTTAATGCCTTCTTTGCCTCGGTCTTTACTCCGAAGGCCTCTCGGGACCCACAGATCCCAGATGTAAGTAGGAGTGGTTGGGGAATGAATGGCTCCCCTCTGGTAGAGGTAGAGGAGGTCCAGGAGCAACTCAAAGGAATGGATGCACACAAATCCATGGGCCCGGATGAGATACACCCACTTGTGCTGAGAGAGCTGGCGGAGGTGATTGCGGAGCCGCTCTCTATCATCTTTGATAGATCCTGGACTACAGGAGAAGTGCCTGAAGATTGGAGGATAGCCAATGTCACTCCAGTCTTTAAAAAAGGCAAGAAGGAGGATCCCAGTAACTATAGGCCAGCTAGCCTCACTTTTGTCCCTGGAAAGGTGATGGAACAGCTTGTTTTCGATGCCATCTCCAAACAACTGGAAGAGAAGAAGGTCATGAGGAGTAGTCAGCATGGATTCCAAGGGGAGATCGTGCTCGACCAATCTCATAGCCTTCTATGATATCATTACCAACTGGGTGGATGGAGGGAGAGCAGTGGATGTCATCTACCTTGACTTTAGCAAGGCTTTTGATACTGTCTCCCACCACATCCTGACAGAGAATCTGAGGGCACAAGGGATAGATGAGTGGACAGTGAGGTGGGTCGAGAACTGGCTGTCAGACCAGGCTCAGAGGGTCGTGATCATTGGAGTAGAATCTGAATGGAGGCCTGTGACTAGTGGTGATCCCCAGGGCTCGGTGTTGGGTCCAGTTCTGTTTAATATCTTCATTGACGACCTTGATGAGGGAATAGCATCCACCCTTAGCAAGTACGCCAATGATACAAAGCTGGGAGGAGTGGCTGACAGGCAGGAACACTGCGCTGCCATCCAGCGAGACCTGGACAGGCTGCAGAACTGGGCAGGGAGAAACCAGATGAAATTCAACAAAAGCAAGTGTAAAGTCTTGCACCTGGGGAGGAATAACCACATGTATCAGTACAGGCTGGGGGAATGACCTGTTGGAAAAGAGCTCAGTGGAGATGGACCTGAGGGTCCTGGTGGATGACAGGTTGGCTATGAGCCAGCAGTGTGCCCTGGTGGCCAAGAGAGCCAATGGGATCCTGGGATGCATCAGGAGGAGTGTGGCCAGCAGGTTGAAGGAAGTGATCCTCCCCCTCTACTCTGCGTTGGTCAGGCCCCACCTGGAATACTGTGTCCAGTTCTGGGCTCCCTGTTATAAAAAAGACAGGGACATTCTGGAGAGAGTCCAGAGAAGGGCGACAAAGTTGATTAGGGGTCTGGAACATATTCCCTATGAGGAAAGGTTGGGTGAGCTGGGTCTGTTCAGCCTGGAAAAAAGAAGACTTAGGGGGGACCTAATTAGTGTTTATAAATATCTTAGGCATGGGTTGCAGGGGGAATTGGCCAGCCCCTTTTTAGTGGTCTGTGGGGACAGCACTAGGGGCAATGGCTGTAAGCTGGAGCATAGGAAGTGCCGCACCAACATGGGGAAGAACTTTTTCACAGTGAGGGTGACAGAGCACTGGAATAGGCTGCCCAGGGAGGTGGTGGAGTCTCCTTCTCTGGAGATATTAAAAACTTGTCTGGATGCCTATCTGTGGAGTATGAGCTAGGGAGCCTGCTTTGGCAGGGGGTTGGACCCGATGATCTCTTGAGGTCCCTTCCAACTCCTAAGATTCTGTGATTCTTACCAAACTCTGTTGTGTTCCTTTCCAAGGAAGCCATACAATTGATTTTTTCGAGCTTTTTATGGAACGTCTGTGTTGAAAAATTTCTTCCTACTTAAACATTCATAACCACTCTGAAAAGTAGCTCCATGAAGAAATGCTCGTATTGGTCATTATTCAGTCATTTTTCATGTGGTCAGCTTGCAGATAAAGGGTTTTGTAACTAGTTTGGTTGTAAGACAACAACCCAAAAGGTCTTTCCTAGCTTCAGAAGGATTTTTTCAATATTGAAACTGTGTGAACATGTTACTGAAACCAAATAAGCATTATGACTGCAGCATCCCACAAAATTTAGGCTGTTAGGCTGATTTACTGTGATCTACTTTTCTTCTTGCACACCAATTCCGATGTTTGCAAGTCACTTAGTACTGCTTCTCATGGATTCTGTAGTGTTTTCTGTCACCTAGAAGATCAGTCAGGAGAAGATTATTGTAGGAGGCCAGTGAGAGTGGATGTTGCAGTTTAAGATCAGTGTAACTGGTATTTCCTTTTATCACAGGAATTCTGGGCTGGTAACTGCTGGGCACTACAAAGCAGCAAAGCTGTTCATGAGTGGACATGTGTTAGCTGTCTTCAGCAAGTCTCAAGGTCTTATGACAGAGAAGCGATTTGAATTAAATGTCTTAAACAAGGCATTAAACCCGAGTGCTAACTGCAACTAACAGAACAACACCACTGTTTGATTTTCACCAGATGGGCATTGATCACCCACATCCTCAGGTAATCTGAAACTTCAAATCTCTTCTGCCAATTCAATTGGGGAGAGAATAAACTGAAGCTTTGTAGTCTGGGGAGTTCTAGGGGACAAAATTTCTGATATAATTGGACTCAGTGTCCCCATGGGAGTCAGTGGCATCTTAGGATGGCAAGCAGTGCTGAATTTTTATGAATTAGATGTTCTCCTGCTACTTTTTATGGAGGATAATTCAAGGTGGCAGAGCAGTTGCAGTGTCTTGTTGAATTTCTAGTGGGATTGAGTTCAGTGAATTCAAAATTCAGAAATATGAGAATAAGCAATGATAAAATCAGTGTGTGCTAGAACTCTCATAGTTACTGTCAGCACCTCTAGATGTTAAGCACAGAGGCAAACTAGAAAGAGGTTTAGAGGAACTAGGGTTAGAGCTGTTTTTCAAACATGTTCTCATGCTCGCAAACTTAAGCAGTTTTAGCCACTAAGTCCTGTTGTGGCCAGGAGACAGGAAGAAGCAAAATCAATGTTTTCTTCCTCAGGTCTTGTCCAAATCAACTAATTTGTTATTAATCTGGAAAAAAATTGGAACTCCCCTAGGTCAAAGAATGTGGTAAAATTTAGTAAAATGTATTTTAATAGCAATTAAGAAACTAATAAAAAAAAAGAAAAATGGGTTAGGTAGAAGCTTTGTATTAAATATGCCATTTTTCCTTAAATTTGCTTTCTGCTGTGTTCCTTGTTTACAAGTGCTAGTAATAAAGTACAAGGAAATATGCATTTAAAGGCAAGTGCATGTTGCTGATGAACATCATTAAATAGCAACAACAAAAAATCAAAAGTAAAATAACTCCCTCAAAAACCTTTAGTTCACAAGAAATAGTGGTGACAACACTTTAGTTATAAAGATGAGCCTGACTTCTTTGGGATGACAGACCCTCATGGTCAGTGTGTTTTTCCACACAGTCCAATATAAGGCCAAAAAATTGAAGAAATGGTTGTGGGATTTGTACATGGACTGCTGTAACCTGGAACTGTGTGACCTTGAAAGGGCTGACATATGGTGGGTAACCCATATGAATGAGTGTTCCCAGAGTTGATGCTGTGATCAGATAGCAAATATGCTCTTCACTGAGTATCGAGTAGGCATGATGAGGCGGAATTAGGACTATAAAACATGAGTAGCATCAGAGTATTGTGTTTAATCCTGCAGTCCACATTCACATCCGATTTTGGAAAATCAGAGTGGGTACAGAAAAGAGTTTCAGAAATTATTGGAGGTTGGGAAAAAATCTGCCTTACAGTGAGAAATAAACTAAATCTACTTACTTCATCCAGAAACATTAAGAACTGATGTAATTACAACATGCAAGTACCTACATGGGGAAAAGATTTCTGATACGAAACTTTCTTAAACCAGTAAACAGCAGAATGCAAGCCAGCACTTGGAAACTGAAGCTAGCCAGTTTAGACGAGTAATAAGGTTTGGACTTTTTTATGGAGAGGATAATTAACTATTAGAATAACTTTCCTTAGGGGCATGGGGAATTCTTCAATCTTTAGATCAAGATTATCATCTTTAAAAATAAGATATTGTATAGCTCACACAGAAGTTCTAGCCTCATGCAGAAATGCCTGGGTGAGGCTCTTGGCAAGGCTAAATTATCCTGGAGATCTCTTCTGACCTTGCTAAAAAATTAAGGGCTACATACAGTGAGCATATATCCTGCTGTATACAACTAATTTCTAGGAAGCTGATGTTAGTTCTTTTCTCATAATAGAGTACTAATACAAACCTCAGAGGATTTTGGAAGCATCAGTGCTCGGACCACATTCTTAATAAATGTTGTGCTTAGTTTGAACATCTTGAATTACTCAATTTGAAAAGAATTGCCAAAGACAAGTTAATCTAGTAAACCTAGGCTTAGTTAACCTACAATGAGCCTCAGGAGTCTCCTCTCTGAGTTACATGTGAACATCACGAAAGGATCAAAAAGGACATATTAAGGAGAAGTCACTAATGTGTACTCGTGCAAGAAGGAGCAATGATAATATCCATTTCAGGTTGTTTTGAAGTGCATTATCCCAAAGTTTTTTTTCCTCATGGTATAACTCTTTAGGAAGTGTTACTCTCACTGATTAGTACCTGAGAGATATTTTGAGGTCCAGAGCTGTAAAAAGTGCAGTGAGCGGAGGAGGCAACCTGGTGTACTGGAGGGTGTCCCTGCTCATGGCAGGGGGGTTGGAACTAGATGATCTTTGATGTCCCATCCAATCCAAAGCATCCTGTGATTCTATGATTCTAACTACTCTGGGGCAAATTCTTTCCTTGTCTGTCTGTGAAAAAACTTGTAAATGGGAATGGAAACAGGAATCTTTTCACATCAATCAAAGATCTAATAAAACAGCAAAACCTTTCACAGAACAGTTGTATCTCTAAAGCTGAAAGGTCTTGGAATTTGCTGGAGAGGTGATGGTGCTCCTAATTTTAAGAAGGATGCTGACACAGGTATTCTCCAGGGTTTGAAGCCCTTTTTGTCCTGCAGAAAGGTATGATACCAGTAGAAGGGAGGTATGAGAATTTGCTCCTGTTTTCTCTGAGAGGTCATGTGTTTTCATTACCTTCTTTGGCCTCTGTATTCAATAGTCACTTTGTCAGCACCTGCTGCCAAGCTCACAAAGTGTACAGATTTTCTTGTGACGCAGCGAGAGAGGTTTATACCTGTGATCTTTGTGGTTCACTTTATACTTCCATCTAGGACAACAAATATCATGTTTATTTAAAAAGTGGGCTCTAAGCAATGGTGTTAGCCAGTGCTGACAGAACACAGTAGTTTTGTTTCTTGTGGATTTACATATGTGCATGTTTTGTATACCTATGGGCCTCAAAAACTATTTCAGTGGTGTTGGTGTGTTCCCATGTGGCTCCTAGCAGTGCTGGCCTGACTGCCTTGGAAGCTGCTCAAAAAACAGCAGGCTTATCTTGAAAACCTCATCTCTGCCTCAGAAACAAGTCCAGTAGGAAATGGGATGGACACCTAATCCAGACTGTAATAGTGTTGGCACTGATTCTTGACACCTGCTTTCAGCACAAGAACAACTAGATTATAAGGAATTCAGGTTTAAAAAGAGAAGCAGCTTAGTTCTTGGTTACTAAATTTGGCTGCATTATGAGTGGTCTTTTTTGAGGATTCCCATCACAGCCTGCCAGGGTTTTGAGAAGCTGATAAGCAGAAGAATTTCCATACAGCTAACTCTCTCCTTTGGGTGCCAGGCTGTGCATTTATTTGGCAGCACAGGGATTCAGAGATGCTTCTCCTCCTCTGCCACAAAAAGCAACAGGGTAGGAGCAGGTCAATGTGTCAACTGTCTTCCTCCATCACACTTTTACTGTTTGCCCTGCTGAGATCAATGAAAAGCATGCTGTCTCATGCTGTTATGCAGCAGCCATTGCCACTGCAATAATTAGATTCATGCTCCTTGCTAAATAAGTATCAGGCCCTGGTGACTCATGATTGCCAGGATCTTCTTTGACCTCCCCTATGCTTTGCCTTCCCACCCCCACAACCCTCGCCACCCGCAACTCTCACCCCTTCCCCCCACAGCCTACAAAGCTCAAAAGTAGACCTAGAAAGTGGAGTATAAATCTATGCTGAGCTGCCAGTACTGAGGGAATGGAGCTCCTTCCACAGCTACAGTCCTCCGGCTTTATCTCTGAGCAGGAAACCTTATCCCTGTGCCATGGCAGCAGGACATAGCTAGCCAGCAGGGTCTCCTCTGCTGTTTTTCACTAACTCAGTGCCATGGTGCTGCTTCAGGTGCCAGTGGAGCAACAAGCACCCTTCACACAGGCAGCAAGACTTCTTGCACGACAAGGTACTGCTCTACAGGAGTAAAGGAGACAGGATCTGTTCCCTGCTGCCTTTATTTTTATTGGTGCTGGGAAGCTGCTGCATTCCTGTTCCACTGGACTGAATAGCAGCAGGTATAAGCACCACAAGCAAAAGTTGTCTAATGTTGAAACATGCTCTGGCATGGAAATAGTAGAGTGAATCACCCACCCTGCTGCTAAGCCTCCCCCTTATTCCTGCTGAAGTCTATTTTTCTCCCAGTACATGCTGGTTTCTAGACATGCTCCTTCTTTCTGTTTCTTTGGGTAACGTGGTGTCAGACCCTACTGGCTGTGATTAAGAGTATTTTTCTGTCCCACAGGTGCCACCATAGATGTAGGGGTCCCACCTGGGAAACTTTGGGGTAGGGTGCAATGATGGAGAGCCAACATGCTTGTTGCAAATGCGAAAGGCCAGCGTTCACAATGCAGCGCAAGGGGACTACAGTTGTGCTTTGGAGCCTGAGTTCATACTATGGGTACTGTGGGTCTGAGCCTCTCTTCTGATTCAACCAGGGAAAGGTGAAAGCTAGGGCGGCAACTGCTTTCCCACTTCCTCTGCTGCTGAGGGATAGATTTCTACTGTGATTTCTCCTGTTTGGGTGCTAGCACTGCTCCACCTTCTGGTGGGAATCCAAGACAATACTGCTTAATCTATGTCTTCTATTTCCAGTTCAGGTAATCCCGCTCAGTCATTGCAGAAGCCCACCAGAAGGTGGAAGAAAGGCAGTGGTGAGGCAACTGAGTTATACATAAACAGCTATGCTGAGAGAGCTCTGCAGAAGACTGGTAGGGGCTCAAGCTCCTTGGAGCACACCCCTGTAATGCTTCAAGGTGTGGAGTCTAATCAAATGCACTGTTAAGTACAGGTCTCTTTCTCCTTGGGAGAGAGCAGGAGCAGATGAGGGGTTTTGGGGATACACAAAGACTAGCCGGATGGGGAAAATTGTTCATCAGCTTTCTTCTATGGGAAGAACTGACAATATGTTTGTGCTGTGTGTTGGCTAGCAGTTGTTATTCACCTGCAAAGACTTTCCACTGAAGCAGGCTAGCTTAGTGGGCTTGGATCAATGTTTATCCAGCCTATGAATGCCTCTTTCACTGGCTCTACTCTTCATGCATGAGAAAAGCACTCAGGAAAACTGGGGGCTCACTGCTAACAATCAGCAAAGCCATCAGTAAAGGGCTGGGGCTGGTGAGGAAGCAGCTTTGCAGTCGTCTGGAGGTAAGCCCTGTTATGCAGGCTGAGGACAGCATCCAGACATTTTCAAAACATTGGATATCTTTTACTGCTGTCTCAACCACTTTCAAATTTAATGCAGTGAAGAAAATCAGGCCACTGCTACTAAAGGTCTTGAAAACTCTTTTTGGTCTGTTCTTTATCCAAGGTGTGTGCAACAGCAGAAGGAAGTCTTTAATCTGCCTGATGCTCACCACCAATGACAGCACTTGCTCGTGGCTGTAGGCTAGGTCTTAAACTGTTTTCCAAATATAGATGCCTAAATTAGTAGACTAAAGGTAGAAGATTTAAGGTGAAAAAGACAGGACAGACTCCAGATAGATCAAGATCCCAAGTTTGATTGTTATCCTAAAATCTTGCTAATCCTTTATAGAACCCTATACTGTTTCATTACTAATGCTAAACATTCAGTTTGAAAATCGTGCAGGGTTTACAGTCCTGATAAGACCAAGCCCTTGCCAAACCCTGAAGTCAATACAAGTTCCCAAGCAAAGCTATAACAGGTAGCCCAGCCAATTCCAACCTGTGCTTGGTAACATGGCTTGGGTTGTGCTTTTGTTACTTTGTTTGTTTAAATTGTTTAATTCTTCTTAAATTTCTGGATCTTAAAACTTCCACTTGGCAGTTCAGAACAGGTCTATGAAATGGTGGGACAAAATCCAAAGTATTGAAATGGTGCAGTAACACTCCTCAAAATGTTTCTCATTGATAGGCAGCATGTGCATCCTCAGTGTGACCATAAGTGATATGGTGCAATATAACTGTGGGCTTGGGAGAACTGCAAGTTTTGATTTCCTATTCACACACAAGCTCACTACCATTTTGAGGTCTTTTTCACAGCAAAAATAATCATCCTCAAAAATTAAAGTGGATACCTGTTACATAATCCACACAGGCTCTAGTTTGTTTCTTTTAAGTGAAAGTAGTCATTCGCATTCTTCAAATATTAACAACACTGCTAATGATACATTGGAGATTGGGTAATGTTGAGCTATTTTATCTGCTATGGTTGAGCCCATGATCTTGTTCTGTGCTTCAGCAGAGATTGTGGCAGAATTATGTTTGTCATCACGACAGTGTTACAGGAAATAAAGAGAGAACATGTATAGAGATTGGGTAGCTGGTGATGTCTTTGGATTTGCAAATTTCTAAATATTGAAAAAACCCCACCAATCTGTTTCTAATTCTTTCAGAGCAGTCAACTGGATGCACTCACTAGTTGGACTAATACAAATGCCAACTTGGCAAACTGCAGCATGATATAAATCTGTAGAGACAACCCAACCAATACAATTTAAATGGAAACATACTTTTTTTTTTCCTGATCAGATATTTGCTGTCCATTTGGATGTACAGCATTAAATTCAAATAGATTTTGTCAGAATTGGCAAAAAGAGCAAAGAATCTTTCCAACTCCAGATGCCAAAGAGCCTCATCCAGTGTTTAGTGATGTCATTTGGAGTCTTTAAGTTGACTTCAAGAGACTTTGGAGAAACATCTTAATGTTCATTTTCTGTTAAGTAGCATTCATAGGCAGTGCATAACATGACTGGGTGGGTTCAACAGATACTGAAGGGCTATGTAAAACTTTCTGTTTCTAATTGTTTTATTCCTGTTTCCTTCCCATACCTTCTTTCTTATTCTCCAAAACTGAGATGTCCTAACAATAATGTTTATGATCTTGGATGAAGCTTATACAGAAGTGTTTTGGAGTGGAGCATTGGTGTGGGAATAGGTTTAATCAAGAAGATAAATGTGGGGTTTTTTTATACTTCCATGACAAAACTTTTTAGTTTTGTAAGAAGGCTTTGTTGTGGCTTTTTTTAACTTTGAAGAGAATGAGGCCAGATTCACCAAATGTAATTTTTTATTTCCTAGAATTTAACAAAATATTTATGCGATAAAGAATGTTTTTGGCAGGTTTGCATTTCAAGAAAAGGTTGTTTGGTTTTTTTTTTTAATTTGGATCAAGCTGATCTTTGTTTTTATGTTCTTTTTTCTTTGGACAACGAACTGGAAAAAGAGCTCTTCATGGAGCACTATTTTTAATAGTCTTTGAGGAAAGGAAAACATGATTTTTAAAGTTTTTTTTTTAAAAAAAGACCTTTTTCTAAATGAGCATCTCATTTTTTAAATAAAAGATTATTTTCAAAATACTTCAGTCTAGGAACAATTTATTTTGACAGACAAGTAAATTGGTTCTTGGAAATGTATAAGAGTGCCTCATAGGATTTATGGCTGGATTGCTCTATCCATTTAGTTTCTCCTCTTGGCTGAACTGTGTATCCCATCATGCACTGTATAGCCCATCATCCAATATAACCACCGCTCTCAAAAAAAAAACCAAACTATGTTGTCTCAAAGAGGGTGAAATCTGTCTGCAGAGCATATAGAAACTAACATGGATTTGTAATAGATTCACAAGACTACTGCCTTGTGGAGGAGTTTTTCAACAAACAAAACAAACAAAAATAGCTTTGCAAAGACTCATCTTTCAATGTACACCAGTTTTGATGGAAACATTGTTTTGGAGTGGTTACTTATGTTCATTACTGCTTACATGGGAACCTGTTTCACATTTCATATGGGTATCTCTTCTTTTAGCAATGTTCTCCATCTTTCTATTCTTCTTTATGAAAGTCTTGCTCCCTCTGTTGAATATCGGGTGGCCAGTTAACATCAGAAATGACTGAAAAACACTGGAAAATTGGTGAAACAAGTATCTTGTAGATAGGGCACTAAATGAACTTAACCTTTGAAACACTTCATAATGATTATTAATTAAAATTGAAGTTGGCTTGAATGTCTTTTTTGCAGAAGAAAACAGAATTACCAGATAACTTACTGGCTGCAAGTAACTACCTACCTTTCACAATAACTTGTATTCAGCCAAGATCATAGAATTATGGAATCACAGAATCATATGAACATAGAATAGTTTGGGTTGGAAAGGACCTTTAAAGGTCACCTAGTCCAACTCCTCTGTGATGAACAGAGACATCTTCAATTAGATCAGGTTGTTCAAAGCAACATCAAGCCTGACCTCGAGTGTTTCCAGGGCTGTGGCATCTACCACCTCTCTGGAGAATCTGTTCCGGTGTTTCACCACCCTTACTGTAAAAATTGTCTTACTTACATCTAGCCTAAACCTACCTTTTTTTAGTTTAAAACCATTAACACCTTTCATATCACAACAGGTCTTGCTGAAACGTTTGTCCCCATCATTCTTAAAAGCCCCATTTAAGTATTCAAAGGCAGCAACAAGGTCTTCACAGATCCGGCTCTTCTACAGACTTCTAGCCTGTCTTAATCAGAAAGGTGCTCCAGTCCTGAGATCTTTGTGTCTGTCCTCTGAACTTGCTCCAGCACATTCATACCTTTCCTATACTGGGGACCCCAAAGCTGGAGGCAGTACTCCAGGTGGGGTCTTATCAGGGCTTAGTAAAGGGGGAAAATTACCTCCCATGAGGTCACGCTTCTTTTGAGGCAACCCAGGATACGGTTGGCTTTCTGGGCTGCAAGCTCACATTGCTGGGTCACGTTGAGCTTTTCTTCTACCAACATCCCTAAGTCCTTCTCCTCAGGGCTGCTCTTCATAGAATCATAGAATCATAGAATGGCAAGGGTTGGAAGGGACCCCAACGATCATACAGCTCCAACACCCCTGCCACAGGCAGGGCCAACAAACTCAGGCCTGGATCTACACAAGCTTGCCCAGGGCCCCATCCAACCTGGCCTTGAACACTTCCAGGGCTGGGGCATCCACCACCTCTCTGAGCAGCCTGTTCCAGGACCTCACCACTCTTTCTGTAAAAAAACTTCCCCCTAATATCCAATCTAAACCTTCCTTCCTTTAGCTTTAAACCATTCCCCCTTGTCCTGTCATTATCTGCCCTTTTAAAAAGTTGATTCCCCTCCTGTTTGTATGCTCCCTTCAGGTACTGGAAGGCTGCAATGGGGTCCCCCCGCAGCCTTCTCTTCTCCAGGCTGAACAAGCCCAGCTCCCTCAGCCTCTCCTTATAGGGCAGGTGCTCCAGCCCTCTAATCATCTTTGTGGCCCTCCTCTTAATCCAGTAACCACACAGTCTGTATTGATATTAGGGGCTGCCCTGACATAGGTGCAGGACCATGCACCTGACCTTGTTGAACATCAAGGTGTTCACATGGACCCATTTCTTGAGCTTTTAAGATGTTTGGTGAGTTCACAAAATAGGTGTGGTATTTTAAGCGCCACCAAGTCACAAAAATTAAGAAAACTTTTCTCTATAAGTTGCATGAGGTTTGACACATACTGGTTTTGCAGGCATGGTTTAAGGATGTTTAGTTTGCCAGTTCTGAGACTTACACATTACAGTGACTTACACATTACAGTGTCCAAATAGAAGTGCACATTTTGCTTCTCTCAAACAAACAGAACTTGAGGTATTATGATACTTTCAGCATGTGCTTCTTCAGATGAAATGTGAGGGCAATAAAAAGAAGAACAATGATCTATAGCGTGCTGAAATTTTGGAGGGCTTTGGCGGTCTTAAAATTACACTTTATTTACTTTTTTACACTTAATTGTGGAAGAATTTTAAATCAAGGTTATTTTATTAGCTGAAAAGTCTTGTTTTAAAACCAATTAGTCATAAGTCAAAGCCTTTGATCTTTAAACTTGTAGACAGCACTTTCTTATGCTCATAACAGCTCTGAAGTTGGGTTTTTTTTGTGGGTTATTTAAAAAGAAATATTTTACTTTAATTTTCTGGATGATTCAAATTACTGTTGCCTATATGAAATTGTCATCTTGAGCTCAGTGTTAGAGGGAACACAGACTAATTTTAAACACTGTAAATTAATTTCACATTAAAGAAGAATGCTGAGTACGACATATTTTCTTATGAAGAAAATTAAAAAGAAGACTCCTGTAATACTGAATAATATTTTTATGGCTTCTTGGGAATCCAAAAATTGATAATATGAGTTACTGAAGGATGAATACTGCATATCTGAGAAGCAAAGAAGGACTTACTGCCAGCTCCCAGAGAAGTCACATACAAACAATGCTGAAGAACTGGGTTTGGCTGTATCCCATCAAGCTTTCTCTTCTCTCAGATGATAATTTTCCCAGAAATCATCTGTGTGCAAAATATCAGTAGACTTTTAGGTAGAAACAGATACATTTTGTTTTTCCCTAACTTATATGGACTGAAAGAGGATGAGGAGAAGATGGAGAGGTTCTCCTGGTGTATCTAATTTTTGGAAGGCTAGATTTGGCTTTGGGAATGAACTGAAACTTGGAGCCTCTATTTGTGTTTCACACTGATTACAATTATGAGGGAGATTAACATCTTTTCAGCATGAAGAATTGAGATAAAAGCAAGCATGTTTCTTTTTGTTTTTCCCCTGACTTTATTTTCTCTAACCGAATCACTCCCTATCTTCATTAAAAATAAAAAGTTTATGAAAATCTTTTCTGTAAGACAAGCTATTTTCCACCAGGGAAACTATCCAGAAGAAGGTTAGCTAGTTCTATTTATAGCATGGTTGAATCATTTCAGATAAATTCAAATCAACCTAGGTAGAAGATGAAGTGATTTCAGCTCATTTCAGAGCAACATCTTGCCATTCATCAGTAACACTTATAAAATGTACTGTTTAATTAGTAAATCAGGTGATATATGAAGGTAGTTCCTAAGAGCCTGAAACAAATGCATGTACTTAGAATAATAAATTCAGAGAATCATAAAATGTGTTAGGTTGGAAGGGACCTTAAAAGGTCATCTAGTCCTTAAAGGTCATTTACAGTGAGCAGGGACAACTGTAACTAGATCGGGTCAGAGACCCATCAAGCCTGACCTTGAATATCTCCAGTGATGGGGGCCGCTCTGGGCAACCTGTTACAGTGATCTACCACCCTCATAGTGAAGAACTTCTAATATCCAACCTAAATCTCCCCTTTTCTAGTTTAATAGCATTATCCTCTGTCCTATTGCTATGTTTGGAATAGTTCTTCCCCAAATTTCTTATAGGCACCTTTTGGGCATTGGAAGGCCACCATAAGATCCCCCTGGAGCCTTCTCTTCTCCAAGCTGAACAAGCCCAACTCTCTGAACCTTATCTTCATAGGAGAGGTGCTCCAGCCCTTTCATCATTTTTGCAGCCCTCCTCTGTATGTGCTCCATCAGGTCTATGTTCTTCTTGTGTTGAGGGCTCCAAAGATGGACACAGTATTTCAGGTGAGGTCTCACCAGAGCAGAGTAGATGAGAATCACCTCTCTCAATTTGCTGGCCACACTTCTTTTGATGCAGCCCAGGATGCTGTTGGCCCTCTGGGCTGCAGATGTACATTGGTGGCTCATGCCCAACTTCTCCTCCATGAGTACTCCCAAGTCCTTTTCCTCAGGGCTGCTTTCAAGCACATCATCTCCTTATTCTGGTAATGGTTTCTAGTCCCAAGAATATTCTGTAATGAATATTGTTTCTTGTAATTAACCCTCATATAGGTAAACAAAAAATGCATATTATGTATTTTCCTTTAATTCCATTCTGATACTGGATTTCAATTTTTTCTATGTCACATATACATATGTGTGTGTGTGTGTTTTAAATAGACTATTAGTGGCAAGATCTTAGCCTGAATGTGAGATCTCAGAATAGCAAACCAGGTGTTTCTGTGTATTTCTGGCAGTAACTGAGTGTAAGAAAGATTGATTGCAGTGAGGAAACATATTGTATTTTCAATTTTACAAGGCTTATATAAAATATGAGTGAAAAGGGATTCTTAAAGTTATGAAAGCTATTTTGCCTGCATCTTATCAAAGTAAATGGAATGGTAACATCCAAAGAAACATGTGTAAATGCTTCCACAACATTTATTTCAATTGTCATGCAATGAAATAACTCTTCCATGATAACATTTGCTCTCTTTGTCAACATGCTGTACTTCAAGGCAAAAGATTTATAATTCTACAGGTATTCTGTTTTAACTAAGTGTTATACCAAGCTCGTTTTATGGCCTAATATTCTGAATTAAACTTGGATAACAACCTTTGCTTTGAATGTTCTTTGCCTGAATATCACTCTCCAGCATGATGGGCTTGATACTCAACTTGTTGACTTCAGGCCTTTTCAGATCTGGTTCTAGGCACAGAGCCACCCCTCAATGCAAATTAGAATAGCTACAGGGATGCTTTATCTTGTGCCAGTTGGAAAGGCTCCTGCAGGACAGCTCGTATGGTACCAGCCCCTTAGTGCGCAGT
This sequence comes from Laterallus jamaicensis coturniculus, assembly GCA_022605575.1. Taxonomy (NCBI): domain Eukaryota; kingdom Metazoa; phylum Chordata; class Aves; order Gruiformes; family Rallidae; genus Laterallus; species Laterallus jamaicensis. The sequence continues at coordinate 1,287,540 of JAKCOX010000099.1, read as the reverse complement.
ACATCTTGCCATCACTCAGATTGCTTTGGAGACTGCTCTTGCAGAGATAGGAAGAGCTCTGTGCTCACCAGCATGGCAGCAACTGGTGATCCAGGCAATATTAAATTTGCATGGCACCACCACTCTGACCCAAAAGGATGCTAATGTCAGGTGTTGTCTGGTGCTGTTTTTTCCATGGTGTGCACAGCAATAACATGCTGTCTTCTGATTAAAGATGCCATTAAGCGTAACCGCTTGTGGCACCCAAGAAAATTGTACTCTTATCTTAGCATCATCAAATCTCAGTTTTCATTTACTCTCTAGTGCAACAAGTTGATGCTGCTGCTAATCTTTTAATGAAACATCAAGCTTCATAATTCTCATTGCATCCTCAGGCAACGTGGAATTAGGTGCAGATCAGATCTTACAGACACGTTTCTTTTTTGAATGCTGTGGGCCCCTGAAGAAGGAAAAATAATGTTCATACTACACTTGTTCTGGATTAATTTAATTTTTGTTTTCATCTTTCTGAAAATTCAGTAAAATTTTGGCTGAAGTCTTTAGAAATAGAAATATTACTGGGGTACCTCATAGGAAATGCAGTAGGATGAGGCTACCTGATTGAGTTGCATCTCTGAAAACAGGCACACTTTGTCATGGTTTTCTTTCCTTTTATATAAAACCTGGATCTTTAGCAGGTGTAAACTGGTGCTTTTCATTAAGGTCAGTAAGCCAGGTCAGTTTACAACTGCAGACCCATCAGGCAACCTGCTGGCTACTGTAACTTTCTCAGTTCTGGGAGGGGGCAGTTAGTTAGTTTTAATAGAAACCCAAGTTTGACAGTGAAGAGCAAGTAATAATTTTGTTTATTTGCTGGACTGAAGGCTTTAGGCAGTAACTTAGAAATGAAGTTGCAGTGCAACAGCAGTTTCATTCCATTTTTCTCTTGTATGGAGCAGTTGCCCACACATTTTTTCCAAATCTAAACATTAATAAAAGTGGCTGACTTCAGTAATGAATTGGTTCTTACCAGTGAGTTTAAAAAGCTTTTTCATCCTACAGTTGCATTACTATTACACTACTGCAAATTGTGACTTTTCTATGTCCCAGTAGTGTGTTCTGCAACATAGTTATAAAGGAACCAGAAACATATATGACTAGGAACTTCAGAGAGCCTTTCCAAACTGCATGTCCCACTGCTACTTAAATTGTGCCAACAACCTTTTGGCTCTTCCTGGCAGAGTCTCAACAGTAATGCCAGCTTGATCCCCTTCACTTGCCTTTGCAGTAATTTCTTTGTTTCTATGCACACACATTCCTTCTTCTTTTCTCCTGCTTTTTCAATGACCACATACACCATCCCTGCAATTTTTACAGTCTGCACAGAGAAACTTATATGGTTCCTATTTTTGCAAAATATTCCTTACCTTTAAAGTATTTTGCAAATGAATAGATCAGAGAGGGATTCATGTCACATCTAAATAGCAATTTTAAAAACTTAAATAATTTCTGTCAATGGTACAGCTAGACAGGGTGATTGTTTTAAAATAAGAAGGTGCTGTTGGAAAGACCAATCAAAATAATTGTACCATCTTTTCATGATGATACATTTTCTGTAATGCTGATAGGGAAGACAAGACAGCTATCTCTATATGAGTAAGGACTTTATTACAGAAAGAAATTTTCTCCTTTCTTTCATGAAAGTAGCTAGCTCAGTTATTAAAATAATTTATTTACCTGCACAACAGCTATATCATGCCACGAACAAGTAAACATTTTTCAGTTGCCTTGAAAATACACACCATCATGGCCTCCTGTGGAGCAGTTGGAAGAGTTGTGAACACTCAGATTTAGATTGATTTCAGTTTCAAACGATAATGGGAACTTTTTTAGGGAGATCCCTCTTCTTACAGGCAGATTCCTCTCCATCAATAGGAAAGAATAAAAAAATAGGACTTCAGTTCTACAATGTTTGTGTGAAGCCTATTGTGACACTTTGCAATCTGAATTCTGAAAAATATTTTGCCCCAGGTAGCCATCAATCCTTAGTCCAAGGTGCTGGGCAGCAAACCTTGAGTAAAGAAACTTCTTCACATGACCTCTGGTGCAGTAGGGTATGTGTCAGATAATGATAAGTGTGACCAGATCTTAAAGCACTTACCCCCACCCCTCCCTTCTTAGCAGACCACTTTAGTCATGATTTCACTCTCTTCTTTTTTTTCACTCCCTTCTTTTTGTTTTTCCTCCCTCCCCATATTGTTGCACAGGTTGGGGCAGGGAATGGGCGTTTCGTTCAGTTCCTCAGGAGCTGTTTTCCTTCTTAATGCAGCAAAGGGGGCATTCCTCACATCCTTCCCCTGCTCTGCTCTGGGGTCCCACCCACAGGAGACAGTCCTGTACCAACTTCCCCAATGTGAGTACTTTCAACTCTTCACCAGCCCCAGCGTGGGAGTCACTTCTATGGGGTGCAGTCATAGAATCATAGAAGGTCTCCCAGTCTTTCAAGCCCAGACTGCTCCAGCCTGGTCCCCCATGGAATTACAAGCCCTTCCCCTCAGCAAACCAGCTTGAGTGTGGATCTCTCTCTTGCTTATGTCTGTGTCTCTGTCTCCATGGGCTGCAAGTGCTAGCATGGGCTTGCTACCGCACTGGTCACAGAATCTCCTGTATGTCTCCACCAGCTCCAGTGTGGGGCCTCTCCAGGGGCTGCAGGTGGGGTCTCAGCCTTTTCCATGGGCTGTGGGGGGACACCTGCTCTACCATGGGTTTCTCCACAGGCTGCAGGGGCATTTTTCTCTCTGGCACCTGGATCACCTCCCCCACCCCGCCCCTTCACCGACCTTGGTGTCTGCAGAGTTTCTTCTCACTCCCTTTTCTGGTGGCAAAAAGCAGCTGCTTACAGTTTTTTGTCTCCTAAAAGTGATTCCCAGAGGGGCTGTGACCATCGCTGATGGGTTCAGCCCTGATCAGCAGCGACTGGCCTTGAGCCGGCTGGTGTTTACTCTGTTGGGCCTGCAGAGATCTTCTATCTGCTTCTTGCTGAGGCCACCCCTGCAGCCCTCCTCCACCAGAACCCAGCCATGCAAAACTACAGCATTGCCTTAGGCAAAAGGTGCTCCAGAGACAAGTTCTGATTTTGTTGCACCAGCATAAACCTGGTACTCCCCTGTCAGCAGTGGGACCAGTCTCTCCTCTTTACCAAGGGATGGGAATTCAGTTCTAACTATTCCTGATTTGCTGATGGTGAAGGAATTGCATCACCACATGTGGGAAGGTTGTTGTGAGCTCTGTCTCCATGACAGCCAGCAAGGCTAACTGCTAAAGAAGGGTTTTACAGCATGCTGGGTGGAGGTTTCACATCTTCCCTAGTCTCCTTTCCAAATATACATGCTAGGATTACAGCTGTCCCCTAGCCTCCTCTTCAACAAAAGCAAGTGTAAAGTCTTGCACCTGGGAAGGAACAACTGCATGTATCAGTACAGGCAGGGGAATGACCTGCTGGAGAAGAGCTCTGTGGAGAAGGACCTGGGGGTCCTGGTTGATGACAGGTTGGCCATGAGCCAGCAGTGTGCCCTAGTGGCTAAGAGAGCCAATGGGATCCTGGGGTGCATCTGGAGGAGTGTAGCCAGCAGGTCAAAGGAGGTGATCCTCCCCCTCTACTCTGCCCTGGTCAGGCCCCACCTGGAGGATTGTGTCCAATTCTGGCCTCCCTGGTATAAAAAAGACATGGACCTCCTTGAGAGGGTCCAGAGAAGGGCTATGAAGATGATTAAGGGCCTGGAACATCTCCCCTACGAGGAAAGGCTGAGAGAGCTGGGGCTGTTCAGTCTGAAGAAAAGAAGACTGAGGGGGGACCTAATTAATGTTTATGAATATCTTAAGTATGGGATGCAGGGGGAATTGACCAGCCCCTTTTCAGTGGTCTGTGGGGACAGGACAAGGGGCAATGGCTGTAATCTGGAGCATAGGAAGCCACACCTGGAGTATTGTGTCCAGTGCTGGGCTCCTTGGTTTAAAAAGGATAGGGATCTCCTTGAAAGGCCAAAGAAGGGCTACGAAGATGCTTAGGGGCCTGGAGCATCTCCCCTACAAGTATAGGCTGAGTAAGTTGGGAGTCTTCAGTCTTGAGAAGAGAAGACTAACGGGGGACCTAATTAATGTCTATAATTATCTGAAGAAGGGGATGCAGGGGGTATCAGCCAGCCCCTTTTCAGTGGTCTGTGAAGAAAGGACAAAGGGCAATGGCTGTAAGCTGGAGCATAGGAAGTTCCGCATCAACATGGGGAAGAACTTTTTCACAGTGAGGGTGACAGAGCACTGGAATAGGCTGCCCAGGGAGGTGGTGGAATCTCCTTCTCTGGAGATATTCAAGACACGTCTGGACGCCTATCTGAGTGATATGTCCTAGGGAGCCTGCTTTGGCAGGGGGGTTGGACCCGATGATCTCTCGAGGTCCCTTCCAACCCCTACAATTCTATGATTCTATGAAATACTAGGCATATTTTCTGTTTCATTTAGAAAGAAAAAAAAATAACTATTCTCTCAACCTTGCATCAAGGTTTAGTCCTTATTGGTTCCATAAAGCTAGAAGTATAAAGACTACTTTCTACATGTATGTGTGTGCACATGATGTGGGAGAAGTTTTCTTACTAGTGCCAGGCAGGGTATATAACATACAGGTTGCTATAGATGAGAGTAGAAGAAAGAAACTTTGAAGTTCCATGTGGAAAATAGATGGCAGACACGTATTAACAAAGGTTAGTTTTGATCTGGGTAGCAGAGTTAAGGTCCAAATTTCAGAGCCTCATCCTTTTAGTGCAATTGTTGTGGGGTTTTTTTTAAATTACATATGGTGACTGCAGGATCCCTATAGAGTGGTTTGCTTCAACCTGCCTCCAGGTTTACAGATACAATACCTGTGCAAAACCAGCAGAAAGGTCAAAGGGATCTAGAAAGTTGTAGAAACATGGCTTTAAATGATCCCTTCTTACCCTTCAATGTTCTGGAGAAATCACTGAATGGCCTCAAAGGGATGTCAGTGTAGTGCATGACAAACATACCTGCAGGACACCATAATTAGATTTGATGGTAGTTAAATCAATGTATATTCTGTAAAGAATGTAAAGAATGCAAAGGATTAGTGGCAGCACTGAGTCCTTCCAGAAAGACAAGCACACATCAGGAGACCTTTCATCACTGCACAGATTAAAGAAATCAATTTTCATTGCTTCTTGTTAATTGTTTTTCCACAACAAATAATGTCATATTCAGGAGGTGTGTCAGGAGGACTGTTGCAGTCCATTTTCTGTATTTGTATACATGTCATGATTCTGAAGAATGTAAAGAAGTTCTTTAAATTAATTATTACATTGGCATTTCATAAAACTAAATTAAAGCAGAATAATGAATAGATGGAAAGCTACTTAAAGATTTATTACAATTGCTATGACTGTGGAGACTAAACTGTGACTACCAAATCCCACAACTCCTTCCTGTATGTATTTTGTCAGCCAGGAAATATCCTTAGCTAGCATAAGCAAAAAGTAGCTCTTTCAGTGTCACTGAAGGCTCCACTGTCATTTCACATCAACTACCAATATGAGCTAGTAGTCAAAGTTCAGATGATGCACAAAGTATAGATGGGTGAGAACTGAGCAATCCAACTTCAAGCCTACTATGTGAAATACTGAGATTCACAGACAGTGAATATGCTTGGCCAGCTTTCTTACATAAACAAAAGTATTTTTGAAAGCAGTCCCAGGGTTGACACAGGAGTCCCTTAGGTAGTCTTCTTACAACTTAGCACATTAATTCAATGGTGAAGATTGAAATTCTTTTCTCCCTGGTCTTCACCTCATAACCCATGTATCTTACACCCCACTTCCACACTGTTAAAACTGTAATGGGTCTACATGCTCCCTTTGCTCTCAGCTGGAGGTCTGGTAACCAATTACAATACCAACTTGTACATGCTCACGGCACTGGAAGCATGCTCGCATCCAAGGGTGCCCTGAATCTGCAGAGGTAACTCTGGTAGACCTTCATGTGGGATGCAGACCACGTTTCACCTGTCTGAGTTGTGTGGTCTTCCTTCACTGAATCAGCTAGATCCCTAAAGGCAGCTGGTACATCCAAATTTATATAGGGAGCTGCTGTTAGGAGCTATGTAGGTTTTTTTCTTTCACCTGTCAAAAGCAGAGGAGCATTTGTAGATATCAGTTTCTGTTATCTGTGTGGAAATGTGCAGCCTGTAGGTTCAAAAGAGCATCTTTTCCTGGTTTTTCTGGTCACCTCATAGCCGCAGTGAGCGTCCTGATTTTCAGGGGGAAGGTTTGCTTTTCAATTTGTTTCTAATGTGTTTTTACTTGTTTCAGTGTATTTGTTTTAGACCAGCTCAGAAATGGGAACATTCTGAACATAGTCTTGTTTGCTCTTCTGCTCCCTGAGGACTCTGGAGAGGGTGACTCAAAACCAAGTGAGATAATGTTTCTTTTTTCTAAGTTCTCTTTTGGTTTAGTTTTGTTTTGCTCAAAAATTATTGCTCTGAAAAAGAGACAGGTTAAAAACAGCATCAAGTGTAGCATTCTATTTATGGAATTGATGGAGTATTGTGATTAAACCTTTCTCGGAGCCCTTTTCAGTATCTAGAGATTGGTGATTTACTGTAGGACCTTATATTTCCAAACCTATCTGATGTGGGGGCACCATCGCATGTGTTCAGATGGGGGAACTACATTTGAAGAATTTAGTGGGAGCTACAATATGGCAAAACATACATCAAGAAGATTGATCTTGACTTCCTTACAGAACTGAGACAGATTTGTGGCTGCTGCATATCAGTCTGACCCCACTGAAGACACAGCAAAATATGCATCACCACCTCTCAGGAACACCAAAGAAGATTTTGTCTGGAGCTAGAAACCATGTAATAGTGATGTGTAAGGTAAGGTCTCAAGGAATTCAGCCTTCCCTGGGAAAAGAGGTTGTAATTAGTTATCTAGGCTTTCTTTCATGTTTTGATGCTGGAGAAGGAGATTGAAACTTTCACATCTCTCCAGCTTTGTCACCATTAACCTAATTCAACATGAAGGAAGAGATGAGGAAAGCATGAGGAGACAGAATTCTCCCTTGCTGCAACAGTAGTCCTGAAAGGGTCCCCGTCACAGGTGCATCATACTCACAAAACTTAGGGAAAAGTAGATAGGGATGGGGACACAGGATATTAGGTACACAAGACTGGGGGAGAGGGGAAGCTGAGCACATGAGACTCATGAGGTAAGTACTGCCATACAAGTAGTATGTATGAGATAGTAATTTATGTAATTTTCCCATGAAAGTAAAACTCATGGGTACCTGCATTTGAGGGTGATACAAGCTCTTGCAGTATCTCTGTGTCAAAACCAACATTTTATATTTGTTGATAGAGTGAGTAAACCTCCCTGCAATATGTGCACTCACCAGGCTCTCTTGGATACACATGAATTAAGAGGCAGCATGTAAAAAACTAAAAAGAGACGGGAAGTGGTGACTGTAATTTGAAAGGCTCAGTCTCTGACTGTTGGGATTTTTCCACTCTCTTCAGTGAATGTAACTGGTGTTTCCAGGCCTGAAAGTGAGAGCCATTGCAGATCTATCCCACCAAAAAGTCATCTCCATGTCCTGAGTGACTATACCAGTTTTCCCTCTGGTGACAGTGCCACCATCAGGCTCTAGCCTTGTTTTACTAGACTGCAAAGCAAATGACTTGTGGAACTGTCACAACTGTCACAAACTGAGCTTGGAAAATAGGAGGGAACAATAAATGTAGACATGAGAATCAGGACACATAAGAGGAAATAGCTGTACAGAAAACTTACTGAATCCAGCAGAAACCAAACATGAACGTAGAGATCTTTTCTGGAAAGGCAGGGGTTGAAAACAAAAAAAATGCAGAAAGCAGACCATATCAACATTCAAAGAATGCTGGAGGTGTACTGGGTTGGGTGCTTTTACCTAACATAAATATCTGGCTTTCAGAAAGACTTTTTTTCCCCCCCACAATAAGTGTGCAAGGTATTTCAGAATATTCATCCTCTGCATTTCACTCTTTAATTTTAAGATTCCTGGAAAACTACATTGGTTAACCCCTAAATTGGTCAAAAAGGAAAGCAAGACATGAAAATCTCAAAATCATTACAGCTTGTCCCTCATCTGACCACACAAGTCTGACCTTAATGGAGAGATATTAGCATAACAGCTCATAGCTGCAACAAACAAAATAAAAGGACTACTTCTTCCTTGGGTTTTGTTTTGTCATTATTTTTCTTCTGGGAAGTCTTATTTCTGCCTCTGATTTCAGAAAATGAAATTAGGTTAGAAAAGGAGTGCAATCTAAATTAATGTAAAGCTTAACAATTTCATAGTCATTTGAGAAATTACATGGTTATTCATTAAACACACTATTTTCTATTTCTAGTTGTGGTGGGATATCGGATTTGTTTCCACTGGTATTTGAAATTGTTGGGAGACAGTGTATTCAGTCTGAATTTTCTACTGGATGCTAATCTTTGCTGAATGTGATCTGATATATATGCCAGAGAGTAGTTTTTAATGCTGTATAATTCCTTTTACTTCACACTAGCATCCCAAAGATCAGAATGGGACTCAGCTCTTTTGCGTTTTTATTTTAAAAGATGGGATTCATTACTTAGTTTTCATTTCTTCAGGTGTTGTGGACACGATACAGAGTTCATTTGATGTGATTTTCCACTACTACATGTTGCACCTGTGCAAACTAGGCATTAAGTCCTCGAACAATGGAGTTAAAATCACGTAAATCCAATTGAAATTACAAGAATTGCTATGACACTGGAAAATTCACTTTGGAAAACATTTTTGAGACTTTAAGATGTGAATTCTGCAACGCAGTAAAACTTCGGAAATTCTCAGAAATGGCCGAGAACTGGGGTTAAACATAACACCCTGAAACTCAGGCTTTCCAAAGACTTTTTCTGTTTAAGTAGTTTGAATGATACTGCTACAAAATGCATGCCATGTGCCCAGCACAACCTTGGCATTGGTGAGTTCATGCTTCTTCCAAAGATGTAAACATATAAATGGCAAGCGCAAAGAAGCAGGAACCCCAAACTGCAACTGGAAATACTTTGTATGAACACTTCCTTTGTTTTAGGTTACATAAAGAATGAAGGGCAGGATGTACACTAACTATATTGCCAGTGGCATGTGACACTGCTAAGGAATGGTGCTGGTTTTGACAGGTATCAGTGGCAATGTGATCACCAAAAACAAAAGATTAAAAAAAAGAAAGCTATGGAGGAGCAATGCACCCAAAGAAGTGTAAAAACCAAATGGCCACTTTTCCTGTGGTGTGCAGCAGCATGCCTCTGAGTGATTAATGATTTTTCTTCAGCGTGACAGCTAGAATAAAATAGTTGGGAGGCTGTGGCTTGCCTTGACTCACAGCTGAATATGATTTCTTTTTTGGCAAAGCAACAAAAAATGTTTTGTGTTGAGTCAAAACATTACATCAAATTGAAATGAAGGTACTCTCCCCCCGATTTCTCCTGCACTGTAAAAATGAGACTAATTTGAAATGCATCTTGTTTATGAAGATAGTAAACCTCAAGTATGCCTGGCTGTGAAAAAACCTCTGTGGAAGACACAGAACTAAAAATTAAATTGTATGCAACTGAGGCCCAAGCCAAGGGACTGGGTAAGTTTAAATAGCGCCTCATCAACTAAATTTTAAAGTAGTGTAACAAATATGAAACAGTACATAGAAGTTACTTTTATTACCCCCTTCAATTTTTCTATGAAAACAGTAAAGCAATCTAATAGGAAAGCTTGGAAGGGCCTGATTTCAAAGGGAATAGCAGAGTGAGTGTTCTACTAAGTCTTGCACCCACTTTTTCTGCCCTCTGCAGAGACACAGACAGATGTCTGGACCACACTCTCTTTACCTTGTCAAACTGGTGAAAAAAGAAATAATCCTGTCACATATACATTAACCACCTTGAAGGATAGAAATCAGCTGTTTTCTGCCTAAGATGGTTACATTATGTGTTACCTAATCAGTCCACAGCCCTGTAGGGACTTCAGATGTGGATGTTCGGTCCTTTCCAGCTTAGAAGCATGGAACAGTTTTATTTCCTCAGGACCAAAATGCTTTTCTTTAGTGAAAACAAGAAAGACAAGGGGAACACTACACAGTGAAACACAGATGGTCAAAAAGTAATGTCAACTAATTTGAAAGACCTATTGAAAAAAATAGCACTTGAATGCTAAAGAGTGCAGGTGTTTAATTTGTTTTTTCTTACTTTCTGGCTGTTCTCATTTCAGTGCCAATTTCAGTATTTGCAATGATAATCATGATTACAGAGCTGGATAATCTCTACAGACCAATGCATAGTGTCATAGAGGTATTGTGAGAGGGAAAATGTTATACAAACAGTACAAGGGTTGACTACACCTGGGTAAAATATTTGTTTTTCTTAAAGCTAAGGAATAGATTTTTTTCCTATTTCATTAAAACTTTTGAGTTTCTCAAAGAACTGGATTTTTACTGCTCTAAAGTTATTCTGTCTCAACTATAGAAGACCGATTGGTGTTTGTTTAAAAAAAAATAAAATCTTTGATGCACACCTAGCTTTTACCTACAAACTAAACACTTATTTTTTTAACTATTACTTCTACATGTATTTAAGTATCACTGCAAAGGAAAAAAGCTCACATTTAAGAAGAGGAAGAAGCTAAATGCCCAGCTTTAGACACTTTCATCTGTTATTTTAGATTCAGTGTCCAGACATCATTATGAACCATTTTGATTCTACTCAGCCTGATTTTTCTAGCAATAAATACCCTTGCTTGAAAACTTAAGTCCTCCTCAGCTTTGAGCACTTGATAGAATGTTTCAGGCTCGGTGTGTAAGCCCTTCAGAAACTTCTCCATTGCAAGGTCTGAACATGGGCTGATCCATGCTGCAGTGGTCACTTCTAGCTCACTTGATAGCGGAGTGTCATGCCTCAAAGGAGGCTGGTTTTCTTAGAAGCAGCAAGCTGTTGCCCACTGTAAAGCATGCCCTGTTGTGCTGTCTAAAGTTCTGCACCCCAAACTGAGATTTTCCCCTTTTCTGCTACACACTTCAACATACTTTGGCCCAAATCGTTGCACCTAGAAAGTTCCCATAGAACAAGCAGGCACAGTGGCATCAGTGGAACGGAACTGCATAGCTCTGAGACAATCAGCTAGGCAGGCCCCAAGAAACTGCAATGTTTCTCACTAATGTGCCATCCTCAAAATATGGATTATATCAGGAAATATCAGTTTTATGATGTGCCAGGGGAGCTGAAGAAGCAGCTTTTCCTTCTGGGGCAAATAGTTAAAAGTAATCAGAAATTGTTTAATTCTACTCCAAGTGCTACTTTTCTGGAATATATTAAATGGTCTGAGAGTAGAGCAAAGTCACTATGCTTCTGAAAAAATCTCATACAAAGTTCTCTTTAATAAGATGTAAATTGTACATCACTGGAGAAGGAGCAAACAAATAGGAAATGCTAAATAGCATGCGTGTTGTTTCTTCTCAGAGTATACATGTTCTCAAGCCTCAACCAGGAACAATGTATCTACAGTATAATAATGACTATTATTTTTGAAAAGAAACCTATCAGCATAAAATAAGTGACTGGGACACTTCACTAATTTTACAAAGAGAAAAGCTTATCTATTCAGCAATGGTTATTCCTCTAATACATGTAAGGTGGTCTGTGTTCACTCTTTCATACAAACCATTAACCTCTGCCTCAAGCCAGAAACTGTAATTTTACAAACTCACACTGCAAGACTGAAACAAAAAATAAACAAACAAGAGCATCTGATTTTTTAGGGGTAGCACACATAATCTACTCATCGTTGTAGTCAAAAGTTCAGAGTAGAGCTGTGGGTCTTAGACACAGCCTCTTTCAGAGATAGCTGGGGCTAATATCAAGCATTTAAACCAGCTATAGACATAGCCCAAAGACTGTTATCATGATGACTCCACTGCACAATGCCATGGAAAGGAAGGCTATGTGTCATTATGTGCACAAGGCCAGGTATCAGTTTTACTGCTACCAGAATACTTTCTAGTAAAATACACCAAAAAACTCTAGTTTCTGCTGTACTGAAGAACCTGAAGATCAGGGTAAGAAAACAACTGTTTCCTTAACTATACTTGATCCTGCCTCTGAGCAGGACAAGTAAAGATATCATCTGTGATGTTAGAGCTGGAATGCTTGCTGTTATTCTCCATATACTCAGCTTTGGATAGGTCTGAATCAGGCTTTCTCAGTGAAAGCCCTCTTAGGAAACCTCCCCCACAAAACAAACCACCAAACCAGCAAAACAGAGAAGAAGGGGAAACTTTTCCTTCATCTTCTTTTTTTTTTTCCTTTTTGCAGGGAGGAAAAATAACAAGGTGAATTTAAATGAAAAAAACCCAGCGCAACAACCAAACAAGCAAACAAAACTCAAAGCAATGGGACAACCCCAAATCCCTTTTTAAAAGCAAATCCTCTCCCAGAATTGTGCTTTGGAGCACCTGGACCATCTTTGTTTTCCCAAAATAATTACATGTCTTTTTAATTTCCAGTTAAATTTGAGAGTAGAAACATCTTGGTGAAGTCAGATGGACTGCCACAAGATGTTCCTCATCATTCCTAAGAAAAAGACCTCTCCATTTCTGTCATATGCTGTTTGAATTGGCAGCTGGCTATACCCACATAAACCAATCCACAGGGGTATTCTAACATGTGCATGACACTGTTGATAGTGTATGAGATAAAATCCCAAGCGTGAAGGACTTTGCCAGAAATAGGATGATCAAAACCATCTGCTTTCACATGTGTTACTTCACTGAGTGTACTTACAAAAGCTTTGAATATTCTCTCTTTGATGGAGACTTACTGAAGGAGAAGCAATGGGGGATTTTCTGTCTTGGTGGAAGATATATGTATACTAATACACGTAATAATATGTGCAAGTACCTGGTGGAAGGTTGTAAGGAAGACAGGACCAGATTATTTTCAGTGTAGCCACATGAAGGACAAGAAGCAAGGAAACAATCCGAAATAGAGAAAATTCCCCTTAAATATAAAAACACCTGACCACCCACTTGGACACCAGAACATGTTGCCAAGAGGCTGTGGAGTCTCCATCCATGGAAATACTCAAAACCTAACTGAACACATCCTGCTGCACTGACCTTACTTGGACTAAGCAGACACCAGAGGGCCTTTCTTGTTTGACTTCACGTTGGTTCTCTGAGATATGCAGGATCCCAGGATCACATTTTCAGAAGCTGTGGATGCTCGGCATCCCTCTCTGAAACCAACAGAAATTGTTCTGTTGTCAACTAGGTTTAAAATCTGGTTCTGAGGGTCCAGGATGTAAAATCAACATCTTTGAAAATGAGCTGTGGTGTTCAGCTTCTTTTCTGTTTTTAAACTACTTGTCTTTAGATTTCAGGTTATTCCAGATGCTTTCAGTGCCAGAATCATGCTCTGCCCCACCAGATATTTTGTTTGCATTCCTCCTCCTTTCTGTAAATGTCAAGACTTAACAGCACAGGCACAGTAATCAAGCCTGTGGAATGCATTACTGTTATTATTTTAGCAGTTTGATGCTTAACAGTAGTATTCTTATGTAGTCTTCCCCTCTTTTTTTGTCTAAAGACAGGTTATATAAAAACACCACAAAAACATACATAACATTTTCAGTTAGGGGAAAAACCCCCTCAAACATCAGTATACCATTGAAGGTTTTTTGCACAGTATTCTGTTTTCATGTAAGTATTTATTATAAGAAAAAAAACAAACCAGTATTTACTAGTTTACCATGTGTATTAGTAATATGGACATGGACCTAGGAGATTCTATGCATTTAATCCATTCAGAACAGTAAAAGCTTACAAAAAGTGAGCTGCAATATGAGTAATTAAAAAGCCTGATCCTGTTACCACATCTCTCTTTTTTTCCCCTCTTTCTATTTCTTCCAAGTTTTGTGATTTTGGAGAGGTACAGATGCAAAGGTGCTGGCAGAAAATCCAGCTCTGAACTGTCTAAAACCTATGAATAACATCTGAAAAGACGGACTGCTATCTCAGATGAACCCACACACATTTTTGTGGCTAAGACAACACCTATCTACTGTAAGGGTTTCATCAAGCATTGAACCGTATTTGAGAAGCAGTGAAATAATTTCAACAGAAACAGTGACCAAATAGATTTCATGTGCTAAGAAAGTCCTGATTCAGAGCAGTAATTTTTTTTAGTAAGGTGCCCTGTTGCTAGGGTGCTCAAGCTGACTTTGGTTTTAAACTACTAGGTCTCACAAGCTGTTATACATAAACTCAAACTTTTCCATCCTGCCAGGATAAGCTGACCTGCTGGTGCAAAGGCAGCCTTGGATCTTTGAATGGTCTGGACCAACCCCCACATGCAACAGAGTGAGATGATGAATGGATTCCTTGCATGAATGGTACAAAGAGGGAAGAAGACATCACTAATCTCATCATTGCCTTGGCACTGGTGGCCTCGGGTGAGAGCAGCCATTTGTTTACAGCTGATTGCTCCGTTTGAAAAACCTTAGCCCTCTTATATCTGCTTGAAATTAAGCCACAAGCTTGTTTTTAATAGTATTTCCTAGAGGGTAGAGTGAAAGGGCAGAGGTGACTTCCGTCACTAAAACATTCAAGTCAGCTTTATCACTGAGCACAAACCAGAAATCACTACAATTTCGTCTGTACTGAAGTTTTGACACTGGATTGGGAATATGCAACTCCTGAACTGTAATGCTGAGCACATGAGGACGTCACTGCTTTCTGAAAGGTCACCCAGCACACTTGTGTGCAGAGGTGTCTTTGTCTCAGAAGTGTACAGTGCAGGAAAACTAGAGGTCTGGTCCCTGTGAGCAGATGCCTAGTTTCTATTAACTTTGTGAGGAGCTGGACTTGCCCAAAAGTGAAGATTTAGGAGTCACTGTTGCACACTCACCAGTTTCCTCCACAGCAGTGGAAAGCAGGTTGGTTAGAGAAATAAAACATCCAGATACATCACTAGTGCTATTCATTCTGTCCAGTACCACAGTGATGAAATTATTATTTATTCTTCAAATAATTCGGCACTTATAAGTAGGTAATATTATTTGGTTCCCATTATTCGTCCTGCTAGTCCCTCTACCTCACTCACAAATCCCAGCTGAAGTGTTCACACTGCTTTCTTATTTGCAGACTTGTCTGGCTGGGACCTCTTATGTCCTGTAACTGCAGAACAGAAGGATTCAGTGAACTGCAAAGTGGTGCTCTAGCATGTAGACTTCCTCACAAAAGTTAGTATATAAAATAATATGCTTGCTTTCCTCAGTTAAAAAAGGGAGGGGAGGTGTAAATTAAAATTAAACAAATGCAATGTGGACTTCCCTGAGTGAATGACAAATCAGAGAGAAGACTGGATTAATTTAAAATTCTTCTAATGAGATTCTTGTAGTTGTTAAATATGAGACAACAGTGTGACTACTTGCCTTTCAGCACTGCCATCTCGTGTACTCTTGGCAGAAATCTTTGCCTCAATTACCAGGCACAGAGAAACCTCTGAAGCTTTCCTGGAACTCAAACCCACATTCAGCCACTCTGCCTCCCTCTCCCCCATTTATGCTCTACCTCCTTCCTCCCCACTGCCCTCCTCCCCATCTCACTCCCCCTCTTCACCCCACACTCTATTTCTCTGCTCCAGCTGTGAATCACATATAGATTCTGTTTTCCAAGTAGGTTTTGATAAGTGTTGCGCAAGTGTAGTTGACAAAGTAATAGGCATGGTAATTGAATTATGAGATGGATTGTAGATGACAGCCTGAGATTACAACATCCAGTGACATCACCTGTCTGGATTAGGTGGGGCCTTAGAGTTGTTTCTTATTCTTACAAAATACTGTGATTATCTGATATGTGACACAAGGTAAATAACTGGAGTGCAAACAGTAGTAACTAGCAGACCTAGAAAAAAAATCATGCTGAAACAACCTCCTGATATATGGTTTCATTTTACTTTCCAGACTGAACATACTGTTTTAACGAAACAGCTTTGGTTTTTTTATTATTGTTTCCCATCTCTCTTAAGAAACAACATCAAAATTATGCTCCCAGACAAGGAAATTTTATTTCCAGGGCTTTTTTGTGTGTTTGTGATTAAAGAAAAAAATAAAGTTTTTTTAAAAAATGTCTTTCTTTGCCCTTCATCCTGCTGCCATTCTTTACTGGTTGCCTAATTTCCTACACATCTGTCACTTCCCTGCAGGACTGGGCAGCCCAGCTGGGCTTTTCTTTTCAGATGTGCTATGGCAAGAACATGGAGTGACACCACCACTGCTGGCTCCCAACCACTCACCAGCAGATTGCACCATGGAAATCCTCTCCCCAGCCCTCAGATCAGAGGGGAAAGGAGAGACAGGAGAAGGCTGGTGACAGCCCTCAGGACATGTCATAGCCACATTCCCAACCAAAATACTTGTGTGTTGGCCAAAATGGTCTTGCTCAGGGCTCCTCTGCAGCTAGTCAGAGACTTTCTACGTGGACTGAGTCCAACCCTGCAGTTAAATTTGTGCTTCACTTTGTGCACACAAGTGTGCCTGTAAACTTAATGCCTTGAAATTAATTATGTGCTAAACTGTTTGTGTTTGGGAGGATTTAGATTGTCATGATGGGAAAAAATAATTGTAGATAGAAGCAGCCTTAGAAACTTCCAGATCCACCCATATGATAACAAATCACAGACATTAGCTATGATTTTTCAATGTCATTACAGCAATAAGAAAAGACATTGTTCAGATTGTGGTCACTTGATAAATCATGCCAGAGCTTTCAATAATGCTAAGTGTCTGTCCAGAGACTATCATTATGGTAAACAGTACAAAACTGGACAGCTACAACACTTCATTCCTTTCCTATGTCACAGCCACTTAATCTTTGCCAATGAATGTGTTTTCTTCTTTCACAATCTCACATTGCTCAGCCTTGAACTGGAAGCCTCTTCTCAATGTATTTCAGCACGTAGATTTTATGTTGTCAGATAATTCCATGAACTGGGCGAGTTTGATGCATTTCAGGTATTACAGAGCCTAGTGGACCCTTGGGGAGAGATAAAAACCTTTCCAGGTGGCATAGTCAAGATATGAAGAAAGGGAAAAGCTCCTAAATGGAGGGACCAGCTTTTGCAGACTTGTTAAAGCACCCTTTGTCACTATGCCTATCTCTATACTTCCCTGTCCTGGCCCTTTTAGGAAACAAGTATGAAAGCAAAACACTTCCTCTCACCTTTGTTTCTGTGCTTTGAGGTCGAAACAACACTTTGAATCAGTGGTGTCTTGTGAATGAGGAACATAGTTCTGGTCTACTCAGTTTAAAGGAGAGGACTTGGATGTAGTTACCAGTCAAAAATGGTTTTCTACATTTTTGAGTTCCAACATAAACTGAAATTTTTATGAGCGAGGCACCACTGACTGATGATGGAATAAAAAACCCACCCTTAAAGCACTTACACATTGACTGCACAGTGCATGCACTTGGTCCTGTGCTCCATTTCCCACTGCTAGAATTAAGGTGCAATTGTTCTTTACAAACTTGAAAGAATCCCCACGGCTCCTCCTATGTTAGTACATTTCATGACTTCCACTTAACTTCATGAAGAGAAGGAAAATAGCTAGTATTTTTATCCAGTGAGGAAACACCTGCCTGCATCTTCCCCACATGATCAGTTACATGTTACCAGCAAAGACTATTAAATAAAACGGGTGCAAGGTCCGAAATCTAATCCTAGGTTAAATTATTAATCCAAATACTAATCTGAATTGGGGGCAGTATTAAAGAGATTGGAAGCTTCTTTCTCGAACGGGTCTTAACTGAGAAGATGTGGGGCAGAAGGCTGGAAAAAGCTTTTTGTTACTGGGGTTCAGTTCAGTGTCTTAACTGACTATAAGTTATCATCAACAACCTAGCTACTTACATGTCATATTGTTCTCAGGTCTCGTAACCACTGTTACAGAAGATAAATTTTCAGAAGACAGACTATTCAAGGAACTAGTACTCAATTTATTTAAACTATAGGATTAAATCTGAAAAAGAAGATATGCATGGAGCATGGAAACAGGTGTAAACATCTTCCTTCTCAGTTGAAACACAGAAGAAAATATATTCCTCAAGCATTCACTAAAACAGATAAAAAGATCAGCAAAGTACAGAGAACAGATAAATTAGCTAAAATGAGTTTATCTTGCAATGGATCTGAACAAGAATTGAACATTCTAATTATTATTTCTTATGAGGAATAATCCCAAATATTTTAGTTCCAAGATTCCTTGTGGTGTAAGGTTTGTTTAATCTCACACTTGCTGTTATCTGGACAAAACTTCACAGACTTGGAGGCAAAGGTATGAAAAGTTTTTCCAGAACAGAGGATGAAGGACATTTATAATGTATTTGTATAAACCATATACGTTTGAATGTATATATAAAGATAGTAAACTTAACACTGAGTTGATCTGATCTACTCTCCTTTATATTCTTTGCATTTGCATTTAATATATACGTTCTTCACTGAGTAAATTAGAACAAATGAGCTTTTCTGACTCTTGGTGCACACACTAGGTCTGAGCCATACTCCTATAGCTAAGTCATTTCGCGTCTTCCTTCCCAGGGATAGGCTTTGGGCTTGGACCTTCAACCTCAATAAACCAAGGAAAAGAATCTCTCCCCAGGAGAACCCCAGTACAGCTGCTCTGCCGGTGCTGGACCTGACAGCCAGCTGGCCCCGCCACACTCTGCCAGGGCATCTTTGCAGTTTCAGACATTCAAGGCTCACAAAACATATTAGCAGATGCAGGCGAGTTCGTGATTGCACCAGGAGAAATTTGACTGTCTTTTGACTTTGCAAAATCCCAGAGGAGAACACAGTTCTTCTACTTACGCTTCACTTGTTGTAAGGTCTTGAAAAACACTTCCAACATTTGTCTTTTTTTTCTGACAGGAATAATTCAAAAGATAAAATGCAGGCTTCACGTCTCCACCGTGAACAACCAGTCGTGACTGTGGGCACTGCCTCTCCTTGTAAGGTGCAAAACTAACCGTCCTGGTTGAGGAAAGAACACCTCAACTCAAAAAGGTTGGATTTTTCCAACATCCAGCAATTTGTGCCGGTATCAATGGAACCGTAATATGGGGCAAAATTATGACTAATCCTTTTCAGGATTATTTTCTCGCAAAATGAATGTGATATGTATTTTTATGTCAGCAATATTTTACCACATAATAATAGTAGTCAGTAGATAGCTTTGCAAAGCAGCAATTTCTATTCCACAGAAGAATCATAGTATTAAGAAAAATAGTAGGAACATACTAAAAAAAAATAAATTACTCACTGAATTTTAATTTTAGGAAGAACCCAACTTTAAAAAAAAAGCTGCAAATTTGAATGGTCGCAACAGATCCTCTAGAAATATAAATCAAAAAATATTAAATGCCTTCAGGATATGAGGTAGAATTTCTTAGACTGAGTGGAGTCTGATTAGGAACTGATATTATCCATGAAAAAGACATTAGTTGCGGTGAAAACCAGTATTTCATCAGGATTTTTTTTTTAGTATTATTACACTTGATGCAGTCTTAGGTGTGTGCCTTACAAAACCTTCCATGCCTGCTTGCAACTGTAAAGCTGATCTGCCTGGGTGAGTGTAGAATGTGAACACCCAAGGCATGTGAACAATGCCAAAGTTGTTGGTAAGAAAAGAAATAAGAAATATTGTCTTATTAAATTTCTTTATAGGGAAGATGATGAGAAGTTTTGGTAATTTCTGTCAGTTTTATGTATTTTCATGGCTGAAAAATCAAAAGACTGCTATAAAGTAGTGAATTATTTTGTCCTGACAGACATATTTCAGCAGTCAGTTACTTTTAGTTTCCAAGGTCTTTCAGAGATTCAAATGGAGCAACTCAGGTGCCTGTAAAAGGCAACATACAGGTAAATTACACTGCACTTACATCATCACTATAAAGAATATAAAGGATTTAATCTGATAGATCGTGATTACGAAGGACCAAAGTCCTTCTTTTCCCTCCGCCCCTCCCAGCTCCCCATCCCGGGAGGAATAAAGCTGCAGTTCTCTGCACCGCTTGGCCATGCAGTGTCCCAGCCCTGTCTCAGTGCGGGTCATCCTCCCCAGCATCGGCGCTGAGCTGCATTGGGCTCAGCACAAGGGACAGCATGGGGAGAGGGCTGTGCAAGGTGTGGAGTAAACAACTGTTCATCTGTCCCAGGTATTTTCATTTCCTAATCCCTGACTCACAAAGAGAGGAAGACTTCCCCAGAAAGGCTGACACTTGCCAGCACAGATGAAATACGAACCGGTCCCGACTCACAGTCCAAGGGAATTGAAAGAAAATTGAACCTGACAACTCCAGCATGTGCCTGGCTACCCCAGCAATGCAACATCCAGTCAGAGATGGTTAATATTACACTAGATGGCAATTTTTTAATTTTTATTTTTCACATTTGAATGAAAATTGAACAAACCCCTTAAATCTTCTGACTATGAAACCAGTGGCTTTTCCAAGCAAATTGTTACCACTCTGCTTTCTCCTATTTTGAAAGTCAATATGGACAGATAAACTGACAGCAGAACAGCCACATCTGACTGAGAGCCCAACGTACAAATTATAACCACTGCAATCATCTCATTTCCTGTCTACTAGCATTAGGCCAGAAGCCAGATGCTTTAAAATCTCTGGTTTTGTTAATGACTGAACCTGGTCAGAGAAGATAACTGTGTGTCTGAAATAGTAAATCCAGGGTTATATATAATTTTCACTCCATAATGTCTTGGGTGCTGTCAGTGTTTATGTTTTGCTGCAGCTTGAGGTCTGGAATAAAATCAAGTCCTCAAACGATTGCACACTGCACATGAAGAGATTGATAGATGTTTCTTGTCTGAAGAACAAGTGAATTCAAAAAATTGAATGAGCAGGAAGGGAACAAACTGACTTTCTTTGTTGTTGGGAGAACAAGCCAAGTGACATGCATCCTGGTACTGCAGGTAGGTCCTGAGCAACAGAAGCCCTCAGGATGGCAGCCAAGAGGGGTTTTTTTTATTTCTGTGGCCTTCTTTTTCCTGCAGACAGGAAGAAATTTTGAAAGGCTGAGCACAAGCAGTTGGCTGAAGGATCTCACACACAGTCATTAGCTGATGGACTATTTTATCTTCTTGAAAAAGTTTTGGGTGGGTTTTTTTGTTTGTTTTTTTTTTTTGCACCAGTCATGTGTTTTCTGTCATCACCTTTGAGAGGGTCCTCCAGAGTTCTCCAGAGGTTACCATACAAAGTGCAACCCAAGATTTGGATTATCAAGTTGAATAGTTCTCCCCTCATAAGTACTTTTGCACAGGCCGCAGATCCAAAAAGAGACTTCTGTAGAACATGGTCTCAATAATTTTTGTTAAATTGTCATCCTTCTATCTAGATCAATTTTTCAGAAAGAAGGAATGATCTGGTTGGATTTTTTTAGTGTGTTGAATATAGTTTAATTAAGAAAATAGCAAAACAAAATAACACCAACCTCCCCACTCCCCCTGCCCCGCCCCCGAAAAAAAAATAATACAACCTAAAAAGAAATAAGGAGGAATGAATCCTCATCCTCTGTTAGGTCCAGTCGCTGTGAGAAAAATGAATTGCTTACTGCAGTTGACTATAAGAGCTTGTGAACCTACTGATAGCTTGTTTTGGCATCAAATACAAGGCTGCAAAGATGGCGAGAAAAAAAAGTTTAAGGAAAGAAGTTGGTGGGTTCCTATCATCCTCAGGTGAATACTTCTCTGCAGAACAGTAGCTAGAATAACTCTATCCTTCTGTTTGCTTTCAAATGGGCATAAATTTCATTCAAACACCTCTTAGCTTTTTGTTGTTGGTGTTTGTGATGCATTTGCAAACATGTCCTGATATTTAATATCTAGTCTGCACCATGCAGGCTGCATGATATATTTCTATTTCAAAATTACTTGAGGCACACTCCCAGAATCAACTTTCTCAGGAGAACATTTCTGTATGTGGACAGGAACCTGGTGTTTTGCTGAAACTCTACACAACTAGCTTTGAATTTGCCACTGGGGGTTGAAACTCCTTTTAGCAACACTGTTCAGTGAAAAAGCCAAAATAAAAGGGGTGTGAACATGCAAAAGGGACGCTCATTTTTAAGTATGAAGGAGTATTAACAAACCTGAGGCAGCCTTTCCACAGATGTCTGAGCCTGCAGACCAGGAGGAAGTTCTACTTTCACATTGTTGTTATCTTAAAAGCGTGTTGCGTTCCCTTTGAAAACTTGCAAACCCCAGCAAAATACATGCTTCTTTCATTCTTGTTAAAATCCCACTGGTCAGCATTTAAGAAACTTTTCTTGTTCGGCCTAGACTAAGTCCAGATTTTTATTCATCAGAGCAGACAAATCTGAAACAGTTACCCAATGCAATACTATTTCTTTTTTTTTTTCCATAACAAATTAAAGGATATTAATCTTTGCTCATAAAATAAATATTTCTGAAGGCTGTTGTTGAGAAACATTCCCTTCCTGAACAGCCCCATCTGTTGTTCATTTCTGTTGTCCTGCCAGGTCGGGATATCCCCTGACTAGTGTTAGTAGAGCAGATGTGCACCAGGGCTTGTGAAATTGGTCGCTTGGAGTTGAAACTCCACCCACTCTGCAGAAGCTGGGCTTGACAGGCAGGGACTGTGAGCATAGCCCAGAGCCTGCAAGTTTTGGGGGCTCGTTAACACCTGCAGAGTCTGCAGATAGTGCAAACCAGCATCTGCAGAGGTGTCAGGGATTGTTCCGCTCGGAGGAAGGAGTCAGGTGGTGTGTATGCCTTTCCATTGGGGAGTAACTGGCTGCAGCTAACAGCTCATTACTTGCTTCCAATAAAAGGGCTGCTTAATTTGCTGAAAGGGCTTTGGAGACTTCCCTCTACCAAAGCCATTGGACCTGGAGAATGGACTTTGGCAATCTTAATTAATACCTTCTAAAGTGATACCTTCTGGGTTTCATAAAGAGCCCAGGTAGCTCTGGAAAGACATATGGTAATTCACTAACCCTCCACCTCTCTGAATACCATGCACCAACCTCTGTGCAAAGCTTCCTACCAGCTCCTCTGCAATTGTGATTGTTGTTGTACAGGTATTTGCTGTGTAGATTGCATCAGTCAGAATGTTCCATCTATATCTAATTATTCTTCTTCCTTATCACCAATCAGGAATGTCAATTAGTATAAGGAGTAGAAAATGAAGGGATAAGATCTCTGAGTGAGCAGCTTCCCAGCAATTAATAGCAGGCAAATTGCCATCTGTCAAGCACCTGTTGGTTTCCTGGTAATAAATTGAGGAATATCTGAGATATGTGGCAGAGGAACAGAGAAATAAAAAGGGTAAACCAGAGGGATTATTCATGTGGGTCATGTCCCAGCATGGAAGAAAGATATAAGGGGCAAAAGGAAATTGACTTTTCAGTCCTGGAAACTGGGGAGTTGCAGAAAACTCTAGATAGGTTGGTCTGACGTGCAGGTTTTCTTGTTTTCATGCATTGTGTGTCTTTGAAATGATTGAGTCCGTGTCAAAGGTTTGGATTACCTGGATTAAACTTGTACTTACCCATGTACAGGCAAGGCTGGTATCACAGACGGCACCCGCCGTATTGCTGCTTCACAGTGACTCAGCAAAGGAGACATTTATGGAAGTCTTTCAGCATCTCATCAGGGCCCACTACTGCCAAGTCAAAATGTTTGCCAAGGAACAAGAGGACAGGCAAGTGATTAATATTGACTGCTTTTTATCTGAAAAAACGCCCTTATTCCCATTTAATAGAAAATGTGTTGCCTTTGACCCTGGGCCTCAGCACAGCAGGTATGCAGCAGAGTATCAGAGTTTTCCTCTTTTGCCTTTCATTATCCTTGAGGAACTACCTAGCCCATGATGGAGCTGGCATACCATATGACTTTGAGGAAACATCCCTCAGAGCAAAACAGGAAGGTGAAGAATATGTAGGCTTACCCTTAATATCCTTAAGCTTTTTTTTTTTTTGGTCAAGTTCTTTCTCTGCCACTAATGGCTAAAGAAAACTGTTTGTCTCTTCAGGCACCCACCTTAACCATTGAACCTGTGTTTTCCTGACAATGCTTTGAGGTCCTTCCTCATTAGGAACTTGTCCAACACTTCCCTAACCCCACTATCACTCTCTGTTAATGAGCATAAATCTGTTTCTGATGATAAATTAGTGCCTGACTTTGGATGAACTCAGTATTGAGTAAGGATCTTGTGTGGGGCGTGAATCAAGAGTATTTCACGCTCATACACTTACAGATAGATAGCAAAATGCTCCTCGCCAGTGACTGATGAACACTGTTAGCTGAGGACTGTAGCTACAGTGACTCTTTAACATAACACTGACTCAACTATCAATCATGTAGGAAGTGCTTGTAAAGGAGGGGCAGGGACCTGTGCCCTTCTTTGAGGACTCATCAATCAACTTTAGCAACAGGGAGGCTTAACCAGAACATGCCAAGCAGGTCTCACTTTACACCCCAAGCCTCTTAAAGAAATATTTACTGCTAAAGGTGATTTGCTACATTCTGCCCTAGAAATCACTGAATAATCATCACAAATAGCTCTAACTACACTGCCAAAAGTACTTGAAAGATGGGTATTGTCCAAACTGGGCAGTCATAGCTATAGGGCCCTTGTAAGCAATGAGTTAACAGGACCAACCAGCCCCAAACAACTAAGGAAGTCCCATTTTACTCTCTTTATTCTTGCATATTTTGCATATCAAGTGTCAAACATCATTGGTCTGCATTAAGGAGACAGCAGCATCCAGATTGTCCATGTTTGCTTAGGTACTCCAGGCAGTAATACACAACTTCTGGTTGTGTGGTAGGCCACAGGTGAAAATGAAGGGATATGCCTCCATCTGCTCTTCATGACACAATCCTTTGCCAAACTCAGACCACAAAACAGCATCATCATTTCATGACTGTGAGGAACCAGCCACCTGTTTCACACATCTTCTCCTCTACCTCGGGAACATTCTTTATATGCCCCATTCTGCCACATCTGCTTGCCAGCAAGCAACGAAAAGCACCACAAATTATTCACCTAAAGCATAGAGGAATGTTTGCTTGTAGGCTGTTGTCATGCCTCAGGAATATTTAAGCTAGTAAATAAAAATATTTTATTTATTTGATATATAATATGAACATATTTATTTAAGATGTCCTGCCTTTCCTAGAAGCTTGTATCTTTTCAAAGGTAGCAAATGCTATCAGTTGTTGGGGTTTTTTTCCCATCTTTTCCCAGAAAAACACTTTCTGAGAAAATACATCCTTTCGGAAGTTGTTTTCCAGTTGTAAACTACACAGCTACCACATTAAGTGGGAGGTATGGTCTTGTTTTTCAGCCAGATTTTGCAATAAGTTGCTACTTTCCCTCACTCTGATGCAAGCCACTAATTACTAAACTTACACATTTGTTTTCCTTTTGATACAGAGCTGCAGAAGCAAGCTGCGATTAAGTTTATTAAACTTGGGTAGCTGTGAAGAACTCTGAAAAGATAAAAAAGAAATACATGTAGAATAAAGATGAGCTAAAAGATGAATGACAAATGGAGATAAGCAGAAAAGATGAAAAGGAAATTTGTATCCACACCTCATGCAAATTTACAAGATTTTGAAACATTTATTTTTCACAGTTCCAAAGAGCAGGATCAAAATCTCAGAAACCATGGCAAGCTGCAATTCAGAGTAAATAACTCTTTAGACCAAATTGCTTTTCCTTACATGATGCAGAATTTACTAAAATAATTATCTAAATCAACATACGGTTTTGAACAAAAATCTTCACCTATCTGTAACAAATTCTCTGTGAGTACCCAAGTGTGTTTCTCAATCTGGATTTCATCCAAGAGATCTGTTACCCATATTTTCTAGAAAAGAAAGCTTCAGTATTGGAACCTTTTGGATTGTGTCACTGAAATGAGATTTGTTTTTATTGTATATGGCCCTATAAATTGAGAAACCTCAGGATGTTCCCTTTACTTCATGATCTCTAAAAGTTTGATATTAGGGACCCATTACAGTCAATTTTACCCTAAGCTAGTTGCCATCAAAGGAGTTGATAACACAGTTAGGAAAATAAATTAATCAAAAGACATAAGAGCTTGAGGTCAGTTATCAAGCCATCATGCTCTTCTAGACAGCAAGAAGTTTGAGAATCAAGGACTGAATACCTCTTCCCTCACAATTAATCATCTTAGTCTTCATCCAGTTAGATGTGTCCATCTGTGAGGTATCTGGACATGATTATGTCATTTTTTAAAAAGAAACATGGAGATTTTAGCACAGTGCAATATACTAACATGTGAGTTTCTACAATAATTAAGAATGCTTTTAAATTTTTAACATTGACTTTTTAACATTGAAAAATTTGGGCTATCATCTTAAGCCTTTTATAAAACTAATGAGAGATGCCTGGTGACATCAAGGTAATGCGAAACAGGCAAAACTGCTAAGTGCAGAATTTTCACTGTATGGCCAGGGAAGTAAAGGGGCATGACAAAGCTCCATTGGATTTGAGAAATGGACCTCATGTTCACTTTGAAGTCCTGGGAGATAGGGGGGTGGAAGATCAAGCACTAAAAATTTCCAACAACTCGGTTTCACCTGAGATTTGGAATCATCAGTGATAATTTAATCAGAGAGGAATGTTAATTAAGGCTTCAGGCCCTATGTATAGATGCTAATTGTCGATTAGCATTTTTCAATATTGAACGTGGCACATCCTGGGCAAATCCTACCTGGAAACACCAAGTGTAAGATAATTGAGGTCTGCTATATGCAGAGCTGTAGATGGGCATTACAGTGGCTTTGATTTAAGTGAACTCATTCTGATCCCTAGGAACTGGACCTGGATGAACATGCTTATTCCTGGCACATGTGCTTCACGCTAGGAAACAGAGATGCCAGATACAAAGAGAGTAGGCAAGTCCACAGCAGAGAGAAAGGAAAGGTTGGTTTTATCCATTTATTAGCAAACACCGCAAGCTGGTTTGCACTTCTTGGCGGGTAGCGTTAAAGCTATCTGTGTGGATGTTTGTGTGGTTTAAAGATGGAGCTAAAGCTGCCTGAAGGCCTGGTGTTGCCCTCTTTTCAGTGCTCCTGTGCCCTGTCTGCCCACTGCCTACATGCTACTGCCATGTCCTGCCAGCTACTGCTGTCCTAGTGCCAAGATGGCCACCAGCAGCAGGTGACCCCATTTTTTCTGTAGAATTCAACACATGGCCTGCCTAGTGCTTCAAGACACCTTGCAGCTAGGTGAGACAACATGCTACATGGGCAAAGTGGACGCAGGAAGAATGGCCATTTTGGAGGCAGCTAGCTGCCACATTGGCCTAGTTGTGTTATCTGTGCTCATATATTTACCTCAACCCACTACTGTGTATACACTAGTAGATGTATCCAAGGGTGGTGAGAACAGAGAAGAAATTGTGAGTCCCAGTACTGGATGGAGCATCTGCCCCACTGCAGGTAGTTTTGGAGAAACTTTTTTTTTTTTAACTGGGGAAGGGTAAGAGATTTTAGGGACAATCTCTCTTTTATTAACACTGACTTGCTGAAATGTATAAGAACCACCAATTCATAGGCTTTTTACAAAATCATTCGGCTTATTAAGGTGTTTCAGGAATAAATCTTGCCAAGACTTAGACACACTAGCGTTGCAGTTGACTTCCAGGGAATTACTAGAAGTGTAGGAACTTGAAAGTGATCTCAGCAACTGCCAGCATTTATGAATGAACTAGAACATATCAAAGCACAAATCTTCAAAAGCCTCTACCAAAGCTGTAAAGAAACAAAAGAGGTTGTCTGAAATGAACTAAAGTTGGATCATTACTTTCAGAAGGAACAAAAATCATTATATCTCCTTAGCTCCAGTTTCAAACAAATTATAAACCTCTGACATTAGAGAAAACTGGCTACGTTTATGACTGGTTATGTCAGTCCAACAGGTTGCTATCTATTAACATTTTGGGAAACAATCAGAAGACCATCAGTACACCTGCTGAGGGAACATAACAGTGAACATCTCTAGCACTCCCTTAGTGAATTGCAACAATTAATTAAAACAAACAATAGTTGAATGGAAGTGTTTCTTCTGCTTGATTACACAAGCAGTAGTGATGCCATGAAAATCATAACTCTCATGACCTTCCCAATCTTATGACAAAACCAGGGGAGTTCGGCTGTAGTAGAGCTGATGAACTTTCTGTCAGTGAGTGTAAGTCAGTTTGTAAAACCTTGGGATTTACTTGCTGTTGATTAAAGTCACTAGTAGATTATTTGTCTGCAAACAGATTGCTGCCTCGGGTTCTTGTTTAGTCAATCACACTAATACAAATATGACAAAAAATGTGTAGGTAACTGATCTCTAACTCTAGAATTCAATTTCTCAAGTTTGCCGATAGCAAGGGTTGGTTTTTTTACCACCCACACACTGCTTTGCTTACGTGAAACAAAAAATCTGACAAGCTTTCAAAAAGCTCCACCTCTGATTCTCTTGCTGTTAATCTCATCATTGTTAACATAAAATGGCTGCTTGCAGAGGCCAACATCTTTCTGTATTTCACTTTGTTCTGTGCCACACCTCCTTAACCACTAGTAAAACAACTCATTAAAAAATAATAAAAAGTTATTAAGTGCATGTTTCATATGTGGTGATAGATACGGAAGGACAGGTACAGCTCTCTCCCCCCTCCCCTTTTATTCTGAAAGGCGAAAATGTAAATGTTTTCACTTTACAAATGTTGTCATACATAAAATTTCACATCTTTGATTTTCTTCCAGTTGAACTATTTGTTCTTTTTTCAGTGTAAATGTGGATTGATTCATATTTTTAGGGGGAAATTGGCCAGAAATAAATTGTTGAAGACTATGGAGTTACATGATGAGGAACTTTCAGAAATTTCTTACATGAAGATTTGAACCTAGATTGTCTTCATGTCTGTGGACCAGCATGCTCAGTACTCAACATCCATTCCTTTACTTTTTCCCACTATTTCATCAATTAGTCCAGAATCTTGCTACATTGCCATTACTTGGTAATTTGTAGGCCTATTTCAATCCCTATGGCTTAAATGTATTTCCACGCTCCGAACGCGGAACAAAAATTGTTCAGGGGCAAAGAATTACACTATCAGTAAGTAAAAAAATCCCAAACAATGCTTGCTCTGAAGAACAAGTGACTTCTCAAGGCAAGAGTGTGACTCTCATTTCCAGAGAAGTTTTGCAGTGTTCTAAGTAAAACATGCTGCATTTTTGAGAAAATGCTGTGTATTCATTTTTCCTTCAGGAAATGACAAAGTGTGGTGTCTAGTGATGACAAATTTAGAGATTATGACCTCTAAAGAACTTTAGTGGTGTAAAAAAAAAAAAAGTCTGCTCCTTTTACCATCTAGGCATCAATTCCATCTTCATTTTTCTGGTGCAATTCACAGGTAAGAAGACTGAAAGGATTTCAAGTGGTCTTGAGGAAATAAGTTGTTGTTCACTGCATGGAAAATAAAGAACCAGGTAGACAAAGTGATATAGTCCAGATCAGGCTCATATCTCTGTGGGAACTGAGCTGGCAATTTTTTTGTGGTTATTCCTAGGAACATTCCCAAAGACATGCTCTAAACCTGCCAACAGAAAACTAAAAACTATGTGGAGATCTCATGTATTTACCGATGGAGGTTAGGTAACACATTGCTATGCTGTGGAATTAAGCCATTAGTTGGAAATCAGGAACCGTGTTAATCACTGTCATCATTCAGCAGTTGTGTTGCTGAACTGCACAAGCAATCTGCTGGCTGACAGTCTGTGTGTTTGTCCCTTCCTCATTCCCTGTTACAACCCCATGCACGCTGGCATGGGGCACTACAGCTCTGCAGTGCCAGGAGCAGGCTGTAAGCAGTGCGATGACTCCTGCAGATGCAACTGCCCTTCAGCACTCCCTGTCTCCAAATGCACTTTTCCAGGCTGGAGTGCATCCCACAGACTTAGCACCCAGTAGCTCCTGTGTAAGCACTTACCCGGAGGTCACAAAAAGAAATAGATATCTCACATGAGCTTGTTATGCTCTTAGCATATATACACAGCAAGCTGTGTGTACCATAGACGTCTGTGTGTCTTCTTCAGATTCTCAGCCAGTGGCAAGAACAATTCTATGTCTGTAGCAGTACTAACTACTCCGGAAAAGCAGTACATGATTCTACAATACACATCCAGCATTCAGGATTTGGCACATTGTAAAAATGCTCTGCTTCAGAGGTTCTGGGGATAAAATTAGACTGTTTTGAACTACATAATTTTTTGTGTCAGTTTACAACACCTGAGTGAGGATGGAGTTTGTTCCATAGTGTAATTTGTAGTCAGGTACAAAGACAGTAAGAAAAAGCTGAGGGCACTGCAGATTGCTAAGTGACTTGCAGATGTACACAGCAGCAACTGAGTTTGTGACAGCAACTGGAGACTGATGCCCTTAAAAACCTAAAGGAGACACTAATCATGCTCAACCAGGGAGACAGTTAGCATGCTAAGCCACTTATTTTTTCTAATTATTCTTGAACTGTTTGCTTATTATAAAAATAGCATGTCTCTACAAGTGAATACTACTTTGCTCCTATTTCAGCTCCGTCTTGTTCAAAAGCATGCAAATTGTTTGTCCTGTGGGACCTGCAGCCAAAGTGTCTGCAGCTCTGCTACTGCTGAGATTCTGGGATTTTGTCTGCGGCAGGTCCAGGTGCATGATGTCTGAGGGTGGCAGCTGCTCCTTTTGTTAGGGACCAGATGATCACTGCGCAGACAAGTCTATATCATCTCTGTTCTCCAACAGGAATTTTTCTTCTGTTCTTTGCCTTCCTCTAAAATAAGTCTTTCCAGACCAGTTTAGTAATGTTTATTTTTTCGGCATAGAAACACACAACAACAGCTCATTTTACATATGGGCAAAGTGGTCAGGTGGGAAAGAACATAGAAACACAACATTCTTCAAAGCATTTCTTGGGAGACAGCGGCTATTTGCAGACTGCACATTTCATCAAAAAGGAGGGCAAGCTTGTATGAGATTCTCAACTTAAAGAAGAGCAAGGCTCTGCTATTCAACTCAGCTTTTTGAATGCTTCTTTGAACTGAACCAGCTCTGAGTCATGTATATTGCTAGCATACGTGTGCCCAGCAGGCCTGGATTATCTGTAGTAGTGAAGAGACGCTGTTCTTGAGACTTTGTCAGGATCTGGGTGTATAAATGTTTCCTTTGCCTGTGTCAGTGTGAGACACACCTAGCAGAGCTGGTG